>QVRM01005400.1:45000-315000 GCA_003439945.1 Dermanyssus gallinae | reverse complement strand
TAGTTTTGCTCCTGAGCATTTTCCTCCAATTTTTTCAACACGTTTACCTAATTTTTCTGGCTGGACCCTCAACGATCGTATTTGAGGGATGAGTTTACAGTGACAGTGTTGTGGTCGTCAGTGTTTATAAGCTCAGTATTATCACACCGGTTCATAAGAAAGGGGAGTGGAAAATTGACGTAGATACTTATGGCGCCGGTTTCCAATGTACGGCACCTTCCGGAATCTTTGAAAAAACATTGTGGGCCATCTAAAAATGCTTGAATTTGAGCTTACTACTTAACCCTGCTCGGTATGTTTTGCATTATGTGCCGGTCGTGCACACAATGTTAGAGAACAACGTTACAGTACGAAGTAACGCTAATAAATACTCAGAAAGGGCTTTACCTTGACCACGAGAGGGCTTTTGACATAGAAGGTGAGAATTCTGTACTACTTTGAAATTAGAACGTCTCGGTGCACGTCACTTTAGTTTAGCTAAGGTCAAATCGCTTTTCAGCGAACGACACTTCGAGTGGAAATTGGCGATGCCCGCCAGTAGACCAATATGCCTTATCTTGAGCGCGTCGGTGAGCGAGTGGGTACTTAGAGTACGGTAAAAACTTTGTTTTCCAGTTCAGTGGGCTACATGCAGCAGTGACTGCAGACTGCAGTCAGCTGTCGATGAAGTAACCCGGTAGTATATTGGGAATGACATGCCACCTTTTCCTCCCCAATGTGTTGTGCTTGAACATAGAGTTTTTAGCGCGTCCCACTTACACACATAACCTTGGATCATATGTGACGAACGCAAAACGTCACTTTACTTCACTTTATTACAGGTTTGGTGGGTTTCTGATTTGGCCCATACTAGTTGCTGACAGCTTCCAGCTACGTATGTGTATTATGCACTTCCAAAACCTCCCCTAAAAAAGGGAAGAAAAGAGTCAGTGTACCATTAGTCTTACGACTATAACTTGCACTAAATAAATTCATAAACTTTTTAACTTACTCCTTCTGATACTACGGTGTCAAAGGAAGACTTGCACTTCGGTCTTCTGTCTTGCCGAGTGTGCTCAGTAAATCTAAAAGATTGACCAGATTCGTTTATAATAAAGATGGTGGGAGCCTGTTATTTTTTTATATGACCCTTCTCTGGGTCTTGCAAGCGCCATCCCTACGATATTATAATACGTTCATAGCAACCGTTCGAGGCCACTCAACGTCTTCACTCTGCGCAAGGGCACTCGATCAAGGAGACCCTCCAAACCGTCTGGCGAGGCTTTTATTGGGAGGCAGGTCGACGTGTGATTTAGGCGAACGTTTTACGGAAGGCCGGTATCGTGACCAGAAAGCAAACATTAACGAATATTTGTAAGCAGAACTCATAAAATACTCTATGGACATAAAATCAATTGGACTCGAACAATAATGCGTTTGACAGGAGATGTTATTTAAAACTACAGATTAAAATAACATCTCTCCTCCTGGCCTCCGGTGTCCTGCTGGCCCGGGGGAGGAAGGGTCTAGTGAATATGGTTAGGATGGTGTCCTCCTACCATGGAGGTTAGAATGGGACCAGTGTCGAGTCATACGCAACCCGCCAACAGCTTCAGCAGGTGTGCGTCACAGCATTTTCCATCCCCACAACAACAAAAAACAGATAAGGAAACATTCCAATTTTGTACCTTGGGACTACAACTTATGGCGATAATTGCACACTATATCTTGCAGAAAATGCATCTAAGCTTCGACTTTTTACGCAACCGTTACCCCCAGTGTCCCATGCCAATTTGTGCGTATAAATTGGCTGTACGATTGTTAGGGCTAGATTTACAATTTAGCACGTACAAATGAGATAAAAAGGAAGAAAGCTCTATTAACAACTGTTTTGGACATCAAGCAGAACATATAGCTGATATCGATTTCGTAGCATTTCTACTTAAGAACTACCCACTTGACTGATGCATTTTAGGCATTTTTCTTGCCTGACATCGATAGGTCCTTCTGCAATTTCTGCCACGCTGGTATTTGTCACCGCTGGCCGAGGCAGACTAAGCAGAGTCGCAATAAAGTACAACCAGCCGTAACAGTGGGTTTTCGATCCCTATATTTATTTATTTAGTAATATTAACCCCCGAAGTATGATTTACTACTGGTATGTCGATCATCTGTATTTTGTAAACGAGACACCTTAAGATTAAGCTAAAAACAGCAACGCAACTCCGATAGCCTGTTGAAATTGCACAAATCACGTCTTAATTGCCACCTCCTGGTAGAAACAACGCTCAAGTTATGCTACCAAAAACGTGCCTCAAGTTTTTTGTCGGTGGAACAAACAAATGACTGAGTTAGATCCTGAAACAGTGACATCATCGTATGGTATATGTATGGATCGTCTATGTATTGTGCAATATATATATATATATAGGTAGTTCCATAAGTTCTTAGAATGAAAACCAAGAATTTTCCAAATCATGTTTTTAAATTTATCTTATTCGATATACTCCCCGAGATGCTCAATACACTTTTCCCACCAAGATTTCAGAGCTTTTATACCTCTTAAGTAGAATTCCGCGTCTTTAGACTGAAAATAGGCATTGACAGCAGCCTTAACCTCTTCATTGCTGGAAAAACGCTTTCCACCGAGAC
Organism: Dermanyssus gallinae; assembly: GCA_003439945.1. NCBI lineage: Eukaryota > Metazoa > Arthropoda > Arachnida > Mesostigmata > Dermanyssidae > Dermanyssus > Dermanyssus gallinae. Next base: position 312,369 of record QVRM01005400.1, on the reverse strand, counting down.
TATTATTCAAATGTTCGAAGAGGAAATAATCAGAGGGGGGCCAGGTCTGGAGAATAGGAAGGTTGTTCAATAAGTTCGAACCTCAGTTGGGCCAGTTTTGCCGATGCTTGCCCCGACTTGTGTGCAGGAGCATTGTCCTGGTGAAACAGGACAACCTTCTTCTGCAAAGCGGGCCGTTTCACGATGAGTTCTTGCTAAAGGCAGTCCAACAGTCTTGCATAATATTCTCCTGTGATCGTTTTACCGCTCTCAAGGTAGTCGACCAGCATTATTCTACGTTGGTCTTAAAAAACTGTAGCCATCACCTTTCCGGTCAATGCCGTTGTCCGCACCCTCTTCGGAGGTCCTTCATCAGGTGCACACCATTGGCAAGATGCTTCTTGTGTCTCGGGAGTGTATTGATGGACCCAGCTTTCATCGACGGTCATGAATCTGCGCCAAAAATCCGACGGATTGTTCGACATCTTGGCCAAATTTCGCTGTGAAGCGAAAACAGGCGCGTTTTTTTGGCCTTGGTTGAGCAAATGCGGCAGCCATTTTTCTCTGAGCTCTTTCATCTTCAAGTTTTCGTATAGGATAAAATGCACACTACCTAAACTAATTCCTAATGCCTCCGTTATCTCCTTAATGCTCATTCGCTTATCTGTGCCAACGATGTTTCGCACTTTCTCTATGTTTTCCTCATCAGTTGCCGTTTTTTGGCCTCCTGGACGTAGTTCATTCTCGGTGCTCCTGCGACCTCTTTTTAACACATTAATCCAGTTGGAAACAGTGGCAAAACATGGCGCAGAGTCACCGTACGTCTCGTCCAACCCAATTTTTACTTGGGTTGCATTCCAACCTTTGGAATAAAAATGCTTGATAACCACTCGAAACTCTTTTTTCTTCATTTTTAAAAATCACGCCGATACGTTGCACGGGAAAAGCTATCAAACGAAATCGCAACGGCCAATCACCATAATATTTTGAGTGCTAGCAGTCGAAAAGTTGCAGTTCCTAATAGCGGCGAAAGCGCGCCAAAATTCGAATTCTAAAAAGCTCATTCTAAGAACTCATGGAACTACCTGTATATATATATATATATATATATATATATATATATATATATATATATAACACAAGTTATACTTTACGTTAAAATTTAAATTCTTAGTTTGATCAATTATGCGTTGCTGGAGCGGCTGCCAACGAAAACACAATATAGTGTATAGACAAATCGTCAATCATTATAAACGTTTGTATTAAATATACAAAGCCTCAGAAAGAGCATTAAAATGATTGAGCTAGAGCTTGAGGGCAAAAGGCAACAATAATATTATGTGTTTGACAGAAACCTTGATTAAGGAGCTAATAATAATAAGAAGCAATAATAGAGCTGGTAGTATGGTTGCATAAACTAAAACAATCCAAACGTTGTTGGCGTAACCATTAGTGAACTTGAGACTGCGAGTGGGTGCGTGTGCAAGTGAGAGCATCTGATAACCTTATCGATTTTTAACGCAATATATAGGTCCCTACTAGAGACGTCTCGGATATAAATTTGTTTCTGGAGAAGGATGTACATCTTTTTTGCGAGTCTTTAGGTAGTAGATATAGGCATGTTAGTATTAAGTAAAGTGAATATTATTGCCTCAGCTCCTAATGTTGCCACGAACAGTGTCTGGACTTTAAGTATCACGCGGCAATCCGGGTGGTTGAATCAAGGCAGACGAGAGAAAAGCGGACCCTGGCTAAAATCTGTTAAAGACTACGCGTATTTATTATATGGCAAGTATTAAATGGGCTCTATCGGCCTATGAATGGTTCTTTTTCCTGACGCATACCACTCCGGACTTGGTAATCTATAACAAAGCCAACATAAAGCCTCGTAAGGACTTTATGAGTCCGGCAATAGTACCAAGCATAAAGCGAAGAAATGCGCTTTTTCTCAAGACACATTAACGTCACCCTAACCATTCAGGCCGAAACAATTATATTGTCTGTAGGCACACATTAAAGAAAACAATTCGTTAAGGCAAGATCGGATAAATTTAACTCAAAAACCTGCACCCTTCATATCAATTAATAAAATATTTAATAATTTGAAGAACACAACATCTCTAGGAGGTGACGGAATATCAGTTAATACAGTGAAGAAAATTGTCGAACTGTTCTTAAAAATTGACAATTTCTTGCTCCATTGAAAACAGCTATAATTACGCTACTTCACAGGGAGCGTCAAATAATCTAGAAAACCTCAGGCACATTTCTATATATTGGTAAATGATAAATGGTTAAAAAAGTACTGAATGAACAGACAAAGGAATACATGTATACGAATATATAATTAGCAACACGGGTATGTGGATTTCAGAATTATATTTAGCCTCGACCGCCCGATAAAAATTCAGTCTTTGCGGACACGTGCAAATGCCTTTTTGCATGATAATTTTTCTTCAAACCTCAGTAGGCACAGAATATATATTGTAATGCCTAGTTATAATGTTTAATACCACAATTGCAAATAAATTTGCCATTAGTTAGGACGGTTATTTTAGAAACATATGAGCCAAGTGACGCACGAATATACATATATATATATATATATATATATATATATATATATATATATATATATATATATATATATATATATATATATATATATATATATAGGGACTTTCATAACAACATGTACATATTTAAAGGTTAAACTCAGCTAGAAAATATTTTTTCTTAAGGGAAGGAGAGGGCGGAAACGTCTTGTTTAGCATTGAGGATGAAATTTTAAAAAAGTAGCTATTCTGCCTTTTTTCTCCTACATAGTTGGGCAAAATCTATGTTTGGGGGAGAACCATAAATGTCGCTGCATGAAAGAACCGATAATGCCGGCGTGTTTAGCGGAAAATTCTGCATAATGATTCTGCACCTCGCTAGCTTACGTAGCGAAAGGCACGAAGAGTCAGATTAAGGAAATTCATAAAAAGCCGATACGTTGTTATATCTTATATTAACGCTGTGACATGCAGAACCATAAAATTTTGCCATTACGACTAAAAATGTACCCCCCAAAACACTATTCTCAGGCAATAGCAAATTGCCCATTATTTTCACACCAAACTTTCTTGCTGAGTTCTACCAAACCTCAAAATATGTATCAATTTTCTCATACACCCTATGCAAGTATGCATGCGTTCGCTTTTGATAAGGCTGTCGAAAAAGCTTAATTACTCGGCAACTACGACAATCACTTTGGTATCATTTTTTTGGTAAACGAAACATTAGTATGTCCCATAAAAAAATACCGTCAATCTTGCGAGGGATATGAATTGACCGCAGATGACCCCCGTTTGAGAACTTTTAGATAAAAAATCCGTGATATCGTACTCAACAATCGCCGGATTACTATCAGTGAGCTATCAGGGAGGAATGGATCCTCTACTACGACAACACGCCAGCGTACACATCGTTACTGATTTCGGATTAGTTAACTAAAACTGCGATTCATATATTTTAGCAATCTCCCTATTCGCTGAACCTCTTCGTACAATTTTTTCCAGGCCGCAAAATTTCGTGAATGATGATCTGCTTGTAGTCGAATATTGGCGATGGTCAGAGAGCTAGATACGCAAGGGGTCTTTTTCTCTTATTATGGAGTATATAAACATACATGTGTATCAATTTGTATCTAAGTGAACTATGCACATTTACTTAAAACTAGATGATATCTAGCCGACTAAGTGGTTCAACTGCTAGCCACTTTGTAGTTTCTTCAGTGTGTAGTAACACACTGACGAAAACGACTAATAAAAGCGTTAACAAGAGTGTCGTGATTTAGGCAGAAGTTCTCTATAAACCACACTAACTAAACTACACTGAAGCTATAACTTTTGCCCTCAGTCGCTTGTGTCTGGATCGACGCGTCTTCAACAACGAGAGGGCAGTGAACTTCGATGTAATGCCAAAGTAATACCGAGCCTGGGGGGGTGGGGAGGAATCCGGGTTTAGTGGGTTTGCGAGTCTCACACTAGTCACGCAGGCTGCTAGTGGCGCATTTGCATCATGCATTCCCGAAACCTCCCAGAACAAAAAAAAAGGGCAGTGAACTTCAGCCAAGTTTCGAGAAGTGCGATAGACGTGCATCGCAAATGATGCAGAATGCGTTGGACAGCCGAGCCGTCAGCAGAAGATGATTTCGCGATAAGACAGGAGAGCCTTAATGACGACACTTGTCTGATGGTCGATTGATGTCAGTCACGAACAGAAACCTGTGGAATAAATCGAAGGGAAAATGTCGCACCTGCCAATCGACGAGTTACTCGCACAGATATGAAGAACGTGGGGATTTTGCAAATTGCACTTCAGATGGCAATTTCAAATAAAGTTTTTGCAAGCAAAAGACATATGCTCTCAAAACTCACATCTAACCTGAAATCTTCGCCACGGCAACTGTCCGTTAACGCTTCCACCTTTATGTGTACTTTGCAGAAAAGGTTGATTTTTGTTCTGCTTCAACTCCATTATCACCAAATTTGCCTTCCTGTGAGTTAAGTTCTTCCTACATAAAAAGCGTGAAAAAGCTAAAAAAAGAAGAGTATTTAAGACATCGGATCAGGCTCACCAATCTAGATCGACAACGGTACTTTGATGAGTGCGAATTGTGGCATACACGCACTCGATTGAGACGAAACTACCTTGAAAACGACGGTCATTACCTTAGTATTCAATACGTCGTGTACCAACGCCGGTTCTAAAACTCTCTCTCTCTCTCTCCATATATATATATATATATATATATATATATATATATATATATATGTTGTTTCTTTTTGTTCAAAGCAAGTAGCGAGTTTACCCATATAGCAGTTACCCATCGGTATATGAGACTAACGCGCTAGTCATGGTTGTCAGGGTGTCGCTGGTTCGATTCCCGTTGTTGATGGAATTTTGTTTGAGCGATGCTCATTGAGAATAGATATCTACACATTTCAACATGCTCGGCTCTCAGTGGACTGAAGATATGCCTCACGGCTATTTCAAGTCCGTAGGGGTCGGAGAATTGTTTAGAATTAAATACAACCTCCTTAAGAAATTATTTTAATTCTAGCACAGGTTACCCGGACGATACTAGAGATACCGCTTCTCATACCGTCAATTGGACGGTTATTAACAGGCATTCGTCATACTTTCTGCAGTTGTCTCTAGATGAAGTATAGGGTCGATTGTAGTTCAAGTAGGCCCGATAGATCCATCATCTTAGAAGTAGTATTAGAAGATTTCTACCTAAGACGATCCCGTTTAGTGCTGGTTTGGCAGGCGTGGCTCGAAATGAAACTAGTCGGCGTCTACAAGCAAACTGATAAACAGCAAGACGCATAGGCTTTTAGAGTTTTATACTATAATAGTAAGAGTATTATAACTAGTCGGAACGGCTGCCAACCCGAGTCTGTCTGGTACGAGTAAAAATTTGAAAGTGCGAATAGCTTCATGCTTCTTCTCATGAATCTCCTTCTTTTACTTCAATTCAGTAAAACTTCACATTGTTCACATTGTTGTCACACAACCACACAAACAAACCTGCGAAGCGTTAAGTAATCGTAAATAATAATTATAAAAGATTCCTCTTAATATAGTGGAGCACGGAGCAATGCGGCCTCGGTTCGGGGAACCCTTCAAAAATGGCTGGTCCCCTTGGACACCTGTGACGGTGCACACTTCCGCGGGGACAAATGTCATGCTCCCACCGTCAAAAACGTATTGAATTTGCTTATTGACATTTTTTATGAGATAATTGCACACGTTAATTTTGAGCTCCATTAAGCGCATAGCTTGTTCGGAGTCCTTTCTATGAGGTAACAATGTATAATTTATGTTTGCCATTTTCACTCATTTCTCTCAGAATAATCATAATAACGGGTGTCCGAGAAATAATCTATTCGTGCAATTAACGGTCGACATAACTCGTATTGTGAGAACATCATTTGTGAACTTGAACAAAAGTTTTACAGGGAAGGTTCAGTGCATGACGTGCCAAACTGTGGAGTTCACCGAGCGCCCGTTCGGCTAAAAACCTCGCCTTTGTGGCCGACAATGTAGAGCAATGTCTGAAAACATCGGTTCAAGGACGTGCTCAACAAATGGGTTTCTCGCGTACTTCAATCTGATGTATTTTTAGGTCGAATGTATCCATATAAAGCTCAGCTGGCGCCTAAGAGCTGAAGCTTATGGACCTCAGGGAAAAACTAGCTTCGGCAATAGGGCTAGCGAGATGATGCAGCGTGATGTCGATTTTGTGATGAAAAATATCGGCATCACGCTGCATCATATCGCTACGATGAATGGCGAGCGTTATCGCAGCATGATCCTTAACAGTTTTTCGTATGAGTTGAACGGAATCGACACAAGTGAACTCTAATTCGAACAAGAAGGCGCCACGAGGCCACTGCCGACGACACTATTTTCTAAGCTTTTCGGGGGGACATTCAGTGGCTTTCGAGATCCTTAACGCCGTTAGACCTTTGATTTTTTTGGGAAGAGTAAAGTGTACGCTAATAATCCTACAACTATCAAAAAGCTCAGAAGACCAACATTGAAGCGTGCATAATTGTAATTTAGCCTGATTTATGCGAGCGAGTGCAGTAAGTTTTTATAAGCTGGGCACCCAATTTTTATTTGGTGTCAAGCTTATATGAACAAACAAAAAAAGCACCACCTCACCGAGATTGTATTCAATTCGAAATCGCCTTGTGACTATATTCAAATTGATCAAAAGCACTTTGTGGTTTATGTTACTTAAATATCGCTTCAGTCAATTTTGCGATGTGGTGGCGCGGTCTAGGAGACTAGTGCGCTAGTCATGGTTGCCATCGACCGGGCTGTCGCAGGTTCGATCCCTGTTATTGATCGATATTTATTGAGAATAGATGATAAGTCATAAACGGCTGAGAGTCAGCGGCCGTGCTGCCATTAGGACTGCTGGGGAAACCCTAAATATCTTAACGTGTCCGGCCCTCGGTACATTGAAGATATGCCTCACGGTGAGTTCAAGCCTGTAGATGACGCAAATTATTCTACAATTAAAAACAACCTCCTTAGAAAAAATAATTTTGTTTGTTTTGCGATATATATTCAGAGCAGCACGGAATCAGACTCATTGTAACCGAAGGGTATAACAATTAGTGTTGTTGCAACACAACCCTTGCTCAGATTTTTTCCTGTATATATATATATATATATAATGGCCCATCTTACATGATACTATTGTGTTAAGTACTCGTCTAGACCAACGACTCGGCACTCTCTCTAAGTAAGTTTAAACATACGTTTAGAAATAGATGCAGCTTCAAACCGGAGTCATACATGTGTCTAATCGTCATCACTGTCGTCGTCGACGTCACTACAGAGTGACCACGTTAAAGTTGTCTGTCTGATCTCATATCTACTAGCCAAACAAAGCAGACGTTGCATTTTGTAAAACGCTCAGTGACGCACATAAAACCATTCATATCTACATCTAGTACAGTGTAGTACAATCGTAGAGGCAAGGTGCTATATAGCGATGCTTAGAGAATTATAAAGGGGACACGCGGGTTTCAGAATGACAATACATATTACGTAGAGCCAACACGGTGGAGCCATATGTACATTAAACAAAAAGGGTTGGGAGAGAGAGAGAGAGATAGACGGGGAAGGAAAAGCTCCTCCTACTGGCACAAATTTTGGGCCGCTGACGCAGGTTGTCAAAAGGGCACACCTCTATGAAGTCCGATTTGCGATGGCGGATAGAACAGGACGTGCGAATCTCTGGTCGGCCAATGTGCTTTTACCGACGCGCGGCCTACAAGATGAAGACGAGGTCTTGGCGAGGTCTCTGACACGCTACGCAGAAGGATGCATTATAAAGCCAGAGACAAATATGCGGAGAGAAAAACTGAGTGAGGCCGAGAAATGAGAGACAGATAGATAACTTCATGAAGTAATCACCACCCGGCAGGAACGGGTGTTTGACGTCATTGAGTCGGAGTCGCCGTTCTTTTCCTCATATTAGTCTGTGGTGTTAGTGGCGCCGCCAGTTCAAGCCAGCCGTTAGTTGGCGACTACAACAAGCACAACAACAGCAATGATAACAACAAAAGAAATAGAATGAACAACAACAATAGCAAGAACAAAGGAAACAACAACAACGCCGGCGACGAAAACAACAACATCCGCAACAGCAAGAACAACAACAACAATAGCAACAGCAAGAACAACAACAACAACAACAACGACTCAGCTCAGTGCACAACCTCATCTTTCCCCTATGTGGCGGTCTGTTTTTCTTCATCTGCCTTTGAGGAAACTCTTGATGTTTGCTGTTGACCACGTGTAAGACCATTACTCTAGTATTATTACCGCTGTCTCACACACAATAACATCGTCATCATCATCATCATCAGCAGCTCATCCAAGGCATTAAATTATCGTTACATAAGTCTTTTTCGACTAATCTACGCACATAGGCACACATACTCACAGTTACATGTATCACATGTATACATATCTAATGTAAATAGACTGGACAGAGAGAGAGCGAGAGAGGCGCCAATTAGAAACAAATTCTTAATACTACTACTACTACAACTACTGCTATGACTAAAACGAGGACATCACGTGTATGAGCGTACACACTGGATGGCGCATACATACTGGATGGTGCGCAAGCACTAATTAAGATTAAAGCGGTGGAACGAGGTTAAATAGACTTCTGAACGAAGCCCACTACATATGTGTGTTGTCTAGGCAACGGTTGGCTTGATGCGAAAGTCCCTGCCGTTTTTGCGTACACAAAAACATGAATTTGAATGAACGCACGAATTACATCTCGCCAACAGGCAACAACTAGCTTTTCAATCCCTCTTTTCTGATGAAAAAAAGTTCTGTTTCCTGGCGAGACGAGAAAGTGTTGTACCTTGCTTTAGGCGTGCTTGTGACTTGGATTTTTTCCAGTCTGAAATGTTTTGGACACTGCGGTTGAAGGACCAGTCTAAAGACACAAGGTCCGGAGAGTATTGTGGGTGCTCAATAAGTTGTCAGCCCAACCCGTCTAATTTTTTAAGACCACGATCGCGGGTTATCGTCGTGGTAAAAGATGACCCCTTTTCTGTTCACGAGTTGCGGATGCGTTTCGGTTCATTTTGATTGAACTCGTTGGAGTTTTTAGCTGTGGAGATCCGTGTTAATCGTCTGGTTCTTTCTCGGAAGTTCAAAGTGAACCACAGTTGCCCACTCTCCGGTTCTGATTCCACCAACCTCACAACATAGTCTTATCTGAGTGGACGTTTCGCTTGGGTTGAATCTGGGACCTACCTGCGCCCTGGAATGATAGTCTTTTCTTGCCTTACATTCTGGTAGAAGACCCGTTTTTCATCGTACGTTACCAAACGCTTCATTAACAAAGCTTGGCGGTAGCGAGATTGAGAAGAAAAGTGCAAGCGCGCATGCGCTTCAAGTTGCTCGCCTTATTCAGAATGTTCAAACCCTACAGACAGAGCTTAGAAGTTATTCCAGGTTTTTTTTAGAGATGTTCTAATGATTGATTCGCCAACTTCGACTTCTTAGACGAGTATTTGAAAGGTTACTGTTGAATTTTGTTGTCTTTATAAGCGAAGAACGTCCTTGTCCAGCAAAGATGGTCGTCCGGATTTTGGGTCATCGTCCAGTTTAAAATTAACTCCACCACGGAACTTGGCAAGCCATTTTCGGCAGTTTGAGTAAATCTTCTTCGAAGACGGTGGAGACGTTTCGACAAGATGTAGTAGCGTTTTATTTATTTTTCGGGGCTCCTATAGCAAAACAGCACAAACATTTCAAATTTCCACGTTCACTTTCACCATTTCTTTACTTTCTCGGAAAGGAATTAAGCGCTTTGCGCCAAAGCGGAGCTGCTCTATCATAAATGTATTACTTTTTCCAATGCTCATGTTGCCTGAGGTCGCTGCAAACCTCTGAAACGAGTAAATACTAAAACGGCATGAACTTCCGCATCAACCTGAAAGTATCGACATCAAATCGAAGGCGTCACACCTTCCTTGTAGAAGCTTTTGTGGGCATTCGCGAAGACGGACTGGACAATTTCATCTCTCCCCTCTCTATTCTTCCTTCGCGGATTAGCGCTAGCAACCTTCTGCAGAGGAACAAAACCGCAAACTTGGCGAAGCTTCACGCCGATGAATGCGGAGGACCGTTCCCATCCCGAAAGAACCAGCCACCGTTCGGGGTATCGGCGGCAAATAAGCAAGCGTCGAATAAAGCAAACTGTATTCCTGTGTCTTAATATTCCATTGTCTGCATCATTTTTCAAAGCATTCTAGTCAGACACATAAGAAATTACATGTCAACGTCAGTACTTTCATTGTATATGCTTCAAGCAGATGAGTGCCTTTCATAAGGCCAATCATGGACTGGTTGTTGACAAGATGAAGATGCTCTAGGTCCATCCACAAACTCGTAATTGGCTTGCCGCTTTACAAATGGTACGTGAAACCTAAATGTGTTAATCTTGACGGATCTCAAGTTCTTCGCACGTATTAAAGATCTAGCCAAATCCACATCTGTACTTGTAAACATGTCACTCCGTTGTTTCATCACTAAATATATAATTATGTAAATTCGTCTACATAAATTAATTGTTTTTGTTTGTCTCACTAAGACGTTCACATTTTTGTATATTCAATTTGTTGTAAAAATTAACAATTGTTGGAACCAGATAATTTTTGAACCTAAATAAATGTTTAGTAATCATTGAAGTAGTCAATAATATGTTTGCCTAAGTAGCAAGAGAATCAAACCACAAAGCGGCTTCGCAGATTTTTCTCAAAAATTATCTAGCTCCATTTTGAGTCCCTCGACACGCTTTGCCCCCGTGTTAGTCAGCAAACAAGCGATACAGGGACACAAGCTGCCTTTTCTAGCCAAGTAAAAGGTTAAGTAACTAGAGTGAACGGAAGTTACGTAATCTTTCTCTAGATGTTAAACAACACGTTATGAGGAAAACGAGGACCTCGTGCTGGTTCTTGTCATGTAACTTGTCCTACCTTATACTAGAGTTCGCCTTGTGTATGTATGTATATCTATAAATGAGTATGATTGGGACCTCATTAATAACCGGGTCATAGGTCATAAAACATCGTTTCTGCCAGTAATTGTTTATCGTTTCAAATTTTTTTTGGGGGGGGAGGGGGTATGATGTGATACTCCGTAGAGCTAAGGTAATCCAGAATGACGCGGTGCGATCTGTGTTCTACAGGAGACATCGAAAGTCAATTAGGTATTTGTTCGTCACGTGTTTGTTGCCTTCTTGCATGTTGATAGCCTGTACAAACCGTACCACTACTTTCAAAGTCCCTTATGTCCTAAAAAAACAGTGTGACCACGCTCTAGTCGGCCGCCTGCCTTCCATTTTTAGATCTATTCCCAAACAGATTTGTTGTCATACTTATATGGCTTGTGCGAGCTGTAAATAGATGGCTAGCTGTGACGTCAAGGATGATATTGGAAGAATATATTAACAGATATTTCACGACTTTTCGGCAAATTGTCATGTCACCTATCGGAGCTAATGGGAGGCGTTTAGTTGGTTTGTGCTTCAAAGTAATGCTTGTTTGTGCAATGTAGTGCAATCCATTCGCGGCGTTATTGTGTAGTACTTTTGTGTTTCTGCATCACCAAAATTTGTACTTTTTGAACAATCTCCGTCAAATGCACGACAACAATCTCCGTAAAATCTGTAAAATGCAGCCACGTGAAAATAGCATGCTTGAATCCTGCCTGAAAACGCTTGATATATTGTATTGCGTTTTGCTTTTTAAATAAGTAAAAGAAAACATAGCTTCTACAAAAGCTTATTTGCGTAAATGTATGCTGCCCACGATGAGCAATTTCCTTGCAGCTGAACGAACTCGGTAAGAGTTTCATAACATTGAACCTGCTCGACTTGATGGTTGCGGCCGGGATTTCCTCGTTTTCGTGTGTTTTATCAATATTCTACATTGTGTATTTGCAACACTATGGTCTGAAAGTTCAACAATAAGGTAAAAGTCTGATAGTGAGGCTGCTAGCCCATGTACGATAGCACTGGAACATTCTCCTATGACTCGTAATCTGTGGTAACTCCTAATCTGCGCTCCAAAGGCTATACCGATATGTCTCCGTAAAGCTCATATCAGGCTCACGAGTGTATTTTCCCGAGGTGTTAGCAGACTGACAGTGATGACAGTCGGTCAAACGAAGTCAGTAATTAATGTTCATCCGTCCGTACCACAAAAATGACCAGATTACTCGAAATTCGCAAACCGTGGCCTTGTTTCTCGAACGAATTCTGACCGATTCTGCAATATTGACGCACATGTCGGACAGGCACTCTCGTATGCGCGATTGAGATGTTAAAGTTAAACATATGTTGTCTTGTTGATTGTCCGTCTTACTTTTTGAAATTTTGCGGAAGTTTATCTATCTCGTATTGTTTAATGTGCCACAACAAATGAAAACGTAATCTGATCCCACATGAGTGAAAACCTGGGCATTCGAAAAATTTCGAAATTTCCGACGCAGTAGAGAGTGAGAATAGAGTATACTGGCGGATAGCGTTTTCTTTGCTGATATTTAGGTGAAACATCCAAGTCGACGCTCTTTCCCACAGACAGCGGCATGAGAAAATGGTGAGCATAAGCATATCGGTGTCAAAACAACCGTATCCAAAAATCTGGCTGTGTGTACTGTTTTTGCGCATTTTACAACCAAAATTAAGTGTGTAATGTGTTTCGAAGCGCTCCGATCGGCTATTCGGGCTTACGTCTATCGCTGAGGAGTGTTTTTGGATGATGCAAAAAATTTCGACGTGGATATTTCAATCTGTACAACGAACCTCGGAAACGGCGTCTAACACTTTAACGCAGTGACGAAGACGTGGCTCGTGAAAAGGCTGCGATCGATGAAAACTCAAACATAGCGAAACTAGAGTGACTTTTGATTTGAATAACATATCCCTATATGAGATTCTGCACCACCTCAAGCTTACTAAAAAATTGCTTGCTGGGTGGTTACCTCGTGATTGTCACAAGATGAAATAAAGGCGGTGTTTTTCTGGCTCCAGAATTTCTGGCAAATTTTCGACGACGACCGGTCCCAGAGCTCGCAGTGGCCAGGCCTTGGAGCGCTTCCACGCACAAAAATGAAGCGCCAACAATTCGCTGGTAGGGTGATGGCCGCCACCTTCTTCTCCGGGGATGAGACTGTGTCGATAGTTAAACTGGAAGAAGGTGGCACAGCGACAAGCGATTGGTATACCACTAAAAGTTTTTACTGCGCTCACGAGTTACGCAGGTGAAGTTCCCAGCTCATTCACCCGAATTGGCAACGGCCATTTCTTCGATTAAAGATTTTTTTCTCCTTTCATAAATTTAAGAGACTTTATTAAAATTGTAAGTTCAATTCAAACGAATCGATGCTTAAAGCCATCAAGATGTTGCTAGAAAGCTGGTAGAAATTTCGCTAAACCTTAAAAATGATTATATTTTTAGAAAATCGATTTGCATTGCATCATAGAATACTCAAAAACGTTTTCCACGTAAGCAAACTTTGCCATATAGTATATGGCGATTTCAACTTAAATCCACCGATATTTTGTAGTGAAGATAATTTAACACCAATTTGGTTTGTCCTGGAACATCTATATATATATATATATATATATATATATATAGGGGACCTTCACTGGCCCACTTGTAAGTTAGTCAGACGGTACAAACTCCCGAAACCGACACTCCCGTGTTTTAACAACTAACCGGGGGGCAAGGCATACGATAGATTTGGGTGTCAACGAATTTATATTGTCATCCTGTCGTGGCCCATTCGAGGGCTGTTAAGGCTACTGCCAATACGGGGGGCTTGTGCTGCATAGAAGACCCCCGGGCTGGACGGTTAACGCCCCGAGTGACACTCGGTGGTACCGTCCGGGACGCCTGCTGCCTTGGCTTAATAGGCAAAATGAGTGAGAAGTGGCCACACGAAAGCAGACCACCGGTCGAGAGGACCTTCTGGCCCCGTATTTTGCGGGGAACCCCTGCCCTGGAGTGGTCGGACCTCCTTCGGGGGGAATGTATATTCTGGGGTGTAACGCGGAATCGCGAGGTGAATGCGTCTAATCGGTACGGTGGAGTAGTGTGGTACCCCTATTCCGAACCTCGATAGGGGGGAGGGTGGGGGATCTGCCGGCCTGTCGATTCGGGCTGGTGGGCACTCCCGTTCGGGTCCGCGCGTATTAAATCGCGGTTAAAGGGCGGGAGTGTAAGTATTTCTCTCTTTTGTTATATATATATATATATATATATATATGTGTGAATGAGACTGTGTAAACAACAAGAACAGTGGATATTGTATACAGTTGTATATTGTAAAACTATCCATCATAAAATCGGCATGTGTATTGCTTCGGGTAAAGCGGCCGTACCTATGAGGAACTAAGAGTTGAAAATGCATCAGAAAAATGTAATTCGTTCACCGAAGTCACTTACTTTTTCAAGCACGGATAAACTCTTCGTGGAGTGTTGGTCGCCATGTTCAATTCTGGTTGTCACTGCCAAACCACAACCCCTCTTGATACACTTCCACATTATGCTTTTGCATGGGTCCAAAAAAGTTAGCTGGCCCGATCGAATTTCGTAATGTGCATTCTAGAGTTCATAGAGAACGGTCTATTGGAACAGGCGTGTGCATATACGCGACCAAGGGATCGTATTTGCAAACAGAAGTGTCATTGACGTTACAGAATACGCTTATTGTTGTAATGCGGGCAACTGACAAAGAGATGTGCGGATTACCAAAATGTGATATGAGCGGTCCGTGTAGCGAGCGGTACCACCGCGTTGTTGGATTGTGGCATTGCAAGCAATGAGTCGCGGAAGAAGGTTGGCCAATATATTTGGCATACTTTTTCGACGCGTCGCTTAAGCCTGTCTGGCGAGGGTCGTGGCTTCAGAATGCGCTGTGATATCGGCAAACGTCGTTCCTGGATAGATGCTTGAGTATCTGGCAAGTAGTTCAATACTTCAGTGATTTGGAAGTGGCTCGAGGCAATATTGATGAGGCGCGATTTGTGGGTTTTGAGTAATTTCCTTTGCGCACTACCGTTCGGTATGAAAAGCACCTAAGTAACCACAATCGGTACCTAATTACAGCTCTTGCGTAGTTATATTACGATTTGTTTTCAACTAAAACAAAGCTCATTCAGTAAATGTGTGCACGACCGTAGTTGTAAAGCCGTAAACATTTTTCAAGTGAAGTAACGTAACTTCCGATACGTTAGTACGAAAACCTTCTACGTATTTGTACAAGCATTTAGAGCATAGAGCATAGCCTTAACTAGCGCATTATCACAACAAATCTAACCTGCTCGGCGGAATCGTGTCGGTAATGATGCAGTAGCCGTTGATAAGCAGATTCTTAACTTACGATTGTTCTGCTGGATACCGTGCAATCGGCCGCCTTAGAGGCTCCAGACCCAAAGACATTTCATAGTAGAGCGAATATCCGTGCGCCTATGACTTGTAGCAGGTCGGGCTGAGCTCCGATAGATGATACCTTATTAGCGATTATTAGCGATTGTAGCACTAATAATGTCAGCCTCTGCGCTAGTGCTGAAGTACTAACACTTAACATGTGGAGAATATTGTGTTAGTTTGTGCATTTAATTAGTCGCGTACCTAATCGTTCAGTTGATAATGTAGATTCTGAGTTAAGCTGTGAACCAGCACCATATGATTCTACTATTCACTGGAAGTGCTCTACAGAACAGACACTAAACAAATACTATCAGATGGGTTTTGGAGTACAAGGATATCCGCTGACATTTGGGGCGGACGCATGCTTAACAGCATTTCCATAAATACGGCTGTAACATTTGTATTTAACACAATGTGAGTAAATAGTACAAGAAAAAATAACAGAAACAAACGAAAACACACATAGCACATAGAGTATATTATGGCTTTATTTCTCTCTGCCTCTTGTCTTCTTCCTTCTACTCTCTTTGCTTCATCTCTCTCTTCCAGCTTTCTTTTCGTGTCTCTCGTGTTTCTTGTATTTGACCTATTTACAGCATGGGTCGCTTTCCCGCAGGGTGTGCATCCGTATGTACATATCAGCATTTTTCGTTCCCATAGTCTCCAGTGGCTATGGGCAACAATTTGTCGTTGGCTCCGTGAACAGTTCGTCTCCTCGCGCCAACTACCCCCCCCCCCCCCCGCTCTCTAGCTCTCTCTCTCACCGTACCATCTGTTCCTTGCCTGTTCGCGTGCCTCTACAGTAGCTCACCAAGTTACCTAGCAATGTTTCTTTGCTTCGTTAACTGGATGCATCGCTGCTGTCCGACATTTTCTAACACAGTAAATCTAGTTAGTTTGCAATCTCAAACAAGTTTGCAACAACCGCTTCGTGGTCTCGGGGCTCTTCGGCTACAACAACATCGCTTGCCGGAGAGCTTACCCGATCGATCAGACTATGTATTTATTGTTACCATTAGTCGACCAATGTCTCTATTTAGTATCGGCTCTGCTTGCTTTCGTCTTCTTAGTCTTTCTGTCTTTCTTGCTTGCTTGCTTGCTTAGACTTCGTGTGCCGGCACGCTTCCGTCGTTTCCCTGCTTTGTCGGCACCAACGTGATTACGTTATGACGAGGTTGACCGCCAATCTCCTACTCCACCACCACCACCACCACCATCACCATCCAGTGCCATCATGGTGTGATGTATCAACATCATTATCATGCTAATTACCATTACACATACCATCGTCGTATGCAGATAAACAGTGTGACAACAGTTAAGCACAACAATAGAAACCCCTCGTTCCAGACACACGCACGAAGGCGCGGAACCAACAACGTCATCGGCCTGAACAAGGCAAAGGGTCCTCCCATCCCTTCCCCGGTGACTAACCACTCAGATCACCCGGATCTCATCTAACCACCCGCCATAAATACGCCGCAAAACCCGCATCCGCCGCATATACGACGACCACTGATCGCATCATGTATCGGTCGATAGACACACGATAGCGTACACCATTGCGTCATTTGTTTACTTTCCGTCTCGAGATTCTACTTGTAGGTCAAGCTCGTCACGACAGCCAGTTAGCCGCTATATCGCCTCTACCCCCTTCCCCCCCAGCTGTACAGTATTTGTCGCCTGCAAGGTATTTATCAACTCGAGCGCAGTGTACTGCATACATTCCTCCATTCATCGATGCGTGACTGCAGTGGCCGGAGACGTCGTGCTCGGCTTGTCTACGTATGATTATCAATATATTGTAGGCTAATATCACGTGCGGATAGATACTTGGAACGTCGTACGCACAGTAGGTTTGCTTGGCGGCTGGTAGGGACAAGGCTTATAACACAATAACTCCCCGGCTTGCGCAGTTAACCAATCATCTAAAACCTATAATACGATGTTCAACACTGCAGCACCGGCACGACAATTATTCGTAGCAGGTTCGTAACAGAAGGAACAGTTACCGTTATTACTCAGAGCAGGTACTATCGAGGCAATCTCAGTGTTGCCACTTGGTGATATGCCGATTGGCATATCACCAGGCAGTCGTCTCTGTTCAATTCCACCATGGGACAAGCTTCATTTCATGTGCCACTCACAAATGTCCTTAACTTATTCTAAAACAAAACTACGCACAAAGTCGGGCATATCAGAACATACTGACGGAGTCTTCTGCCCCGTTCCCTAGTAGTTTTGAGTGGCGGACACTGTTACACACCGAGCAGAAAACAGCACACACGATAAGGTCGGGCCAGACCGATGCGATAGACAATCGGATCAAAAAATATGCGTCTAGCGGAAATAATTGGAAAGTCTGCTGGTTTGGAAAGTTCTTTGAAGGAGTCTATAGCCGTATCGCTTGGCTTGGAGGAAGAATACTTAATGAGCACTCAACACGCGTAGTCGTTCCCAGAGAGGTCCAGACTCAGTCGACGCAACAACCTGGGAGAACATGTTCTTGCAATGCAAAGGATTCTTGAAACAGGCGAGGCCATGCAGATCGTTGTAAAACAAATAACACACATTATACCGATCATGACACGTAGGGTGATGGGGCTACGTTGTCAAAAACAGCTTCTAAAGAAGGGGGCCTCTGCATATACATAAGGTTTTAGAAACTGCAAAAAAAGCAGGCAAACCAACATGGAGGCTATAATGCCATGTTACATCATAAATTATTGGCGGAGAACACTTAAGATTCTGACAAGAAGAACCGAAACAGTGCTGGTAGTCACAGGAAGGAGTGGAAACAGGCTCGTACCAAGGACAACAGGCTCGATAGAAGCGACATAGTGATGATAATGTGACTGACATTCAGAAAAGACCATAGAAGGTACAAGCCAGGCTTTTGCCCAACAAACACAACGTATCGATAACCAAGACTCATCAACGGGCATCCCGGGCGTACGCTTCAAAGAGAGAAAAAGGGGTACGTCACTACCTCTTTCAGTAGACGCGCTTCATAGAGAAGCAAATGTTCAACCATAGATGGACAACACACTGCGGCAAAACATAACAATTCGCGACATATTATTAAACTGGCGTTGAATGCGGCTGCTGACGTTTGAAGGCGCAAAACGCACGGACAAGCCAATACTAAAATGGATAGCAACGCACGACCCCGCCTGGGCCAAAGGATAACAAGTACTGAATAAGCTGGAGAGCATGAAGGACTATATAACAAGCACCACACTCATCAGCCTGAGTTATATATTTCAGTACTGAGCTGTCATTGTAAAGCCTGAGGGCGGAGTTACCTTTAGTGAGTATGGCCTCGGTGGGACTCGGTGGAACTACTTCCGCCCGTGGAGGAATTCCTCGCATTGTTCCAATTGTTTCGTGCATAAAGAATTTTAGTCGTCCTCCATAAAAAAATGATTCCTGTTACTCTCGTCCAAGCAGTGCTGAGCGCCGTATGACATAATACAATCGCATTTTTGTTTATATGAGATATCAGTAATACATAATTGTGCTTCAACGATACACAAACCTGCATAGGGACTTAATTCTCAATGGAAACGATTAACGTCCGGTTAATACAATCCAGTACTACTGAAATGTAAATAACTCTAATTCCTTGTATTACTGCGCAAGCTAGGAGCCCATTGCGTCCCAGCCATAATCCAATAAGCGACGACATGCATACCAGAATCCGGAATCCGTCACACGATCACACACGATCGACAATCGCCGCACGAACCACCTCCGGACGCCGCGGCCATTTTTGAATGAGTGGACGAATGAAGAACGTATTTTATTCGCATTATATACAGGGTTATATAAGTTATTAGCACTCCTAAGTTGTCATCCTGAGAAGTCATGATCTTGGATATACTACCCTCGACCTGATTAATACCGTACAGACGACAAAAAAACTGCAAAGCCCCATCGCGTCTAGCAACTTACAACAACTCTTATCGCTGTCGTTCTCGCCGATGCAAAACGTCGTCATGATCGCAAGGATTTAAAACATTAACAGATACGCTCCAGTGCAGCCGGTCTACTGTCTTCTAAAACTCGTTGTGCCGTCCGCGCATCGTGGCGAACATCGTGCGACCGTATTACCGTTACTAGTATTATTATTGTTGTTAATCTTATTATTATTATTAATATCATTATCCTTATTGTGAATTATCCTTATTGTTCTCAATTAGGTAACTGCGCAAGCCGGGGAAAGCTCCCGTCTCAACCACTAAGCAACCAACGAACGTGTGCATACGATTCCAGAGTCCTGCCGTCACGACGTGATCACACACGACTGTCATCAACAACGGTGATCGAAACAAGGCGCCTCCAGACGTCGCGGCCGCTGTCCTTGATACCCTGTCCTCGACTTGATAAATACTGTACAACAGGCAACGAAAGACCGCTAGGCCCTATCGTCGCGGCGCCAATCTGTTTGTGTCGGCCGGCCGGCCCGCCGGTCAATCTGTCTGTATATGCCTGCGTGTGCGTTTGTCGGATGCGCGCTGTGAACTGGCTGCTGCTGCCGTCGTCACAGCGTCATCCGGGCCCGCTCGGCCACACACACATACATACACGACGGGCGCGGGACGCAGCAAGGCCACCCATCTTCCATCAACCAGTGGAGCCAGTGGTGAACCAGCTAGCCAGCCACTCGCTCATCTAGTAATAGTAGTTGTAGTAGTAGTAGTAGTTGTGCTCAGGGAGCAATAACAAAGAGCGGTGTTCAGGCGCGGCCTCAGGTCCGACTCTTGAAGAAGCCGAGCGAGGTCTTGCACTCCCGAACGGTCACTGTGACGGCGTTGACCTTGACGTCGGTGATGAGGATCTTGTTGATGAGAGCCGGTGGCGTCGGCTGCCAGTTGGCAATCGCCGACTTGATCGGCGCCACTGACGTAGGCATGTGGGTCTGCTGAGTCTGTGGCGCGAGTAGCGTTGGCGGCGCCACGACTGACGTTGCCGCCGCCGGCGTCGTTGTGGTGGCTGCTACCCCAGCAGCCGGAGCGGGCCCTGACGGACCCCCACCAAAATGCTGCTGGTTGTTGGTCGAAGCCGGCGAAGCTGCTACCGCTACCACAGCTGTACCGCCTCCATTGGCGACAGCGTTCGCGACCATCGTGGTCGTCGTCGTCGCCGCTACCGCTGCGGAGAGCGTCGGTGGACAGTGAGCGGCACCACCTTGCGGTACCGGGAGGCCACCAACAGGGGATGATGACGATGCTGCGGGAGTTGCCGCGGAATGCGTTTGCGACTGACCCAACAGCAGCGCTTGCTGGGCCGACTGACTTGCCGCGCTGCAGGGTGCTGCTGCTCCGGCTGAGGGTGGTATCAGCTGGCCAGGCGCAGACGTCGGCGTCATCGTAGGCGTGGACGCGAGCGTAGCAGGGGCGACAGCGACAGCTGTAGGGGGAGGAGGCGGCGTTTGTTTGGCCGCCTTGATTTGTTCGAGGATGTCACGTACAGTCGCCTGCTCCTTGTGCTTTCTTTTTCGGGTTGGCTGTTGCTGCTGTTGTTGTTGTTGTGGCTGTTGTTGTTGCTGCTGCTGCTGCGGCGGCGCCGCCACAGACTGTTGTTGTTGTTGCTGCTGTAGTGAGGAAGCCTGTTGGCCCTGGACTGGCGTTGTTGCTGTTACTGCTGCTGCTGCTGCTGTTGTGGTTGTCGCAGCCGCCGCACATACGAGAGATGGGGCGTGCTGTTGACTGCCGGCAGATGACACGATCGTGGGGTTATTGTTGGAACTGACGCTCGATAGGGCTATGTGCGGTGATGCCGATCCGTGCGTGGCTAGTAGGCTGTTGCTGCTCGCCGATACCATCTGCACTTTCGGCTTTTTGTCGTGGTCATGCTGCAATCGACCATGAAAGCACACAGGCAACAAGGCATCGCATGCCACAGAAAGTTAGGCGTATGTGTTCGCGAGTCATTTATTCGTCGGCAAATAGCTGCTGACGAGTAAGCGACTAAAAATCTCGGTAGTAATTAATGATCTTCTTTAAACGGACGACGATGGCCAAAAGGACGACATCATTTATCATTGCGATACAGTAAATCGACTGCAGATCACATATTAGCAAACGTATATATGTATATATATATATAGAGGTAGAGAGAGAGAGAGGGAAAACACGGAAGCGTATTAAATAACAACCCTCCAACCAATTGATCAAAACCCCTTTTGCACCACTGTATTTAGATCGTTTTTTTTGGGCTAGATGAATATTTGGCATATATGTGCATCAGTGCTAGGAATGTCATTCACTACAACAGGTCAACAAAGTCTCTTTGGGTAACAAAGTCATTCGACCAACCTGTAAATGCTCGGGCGTTTGAGCCGTTTGGTTCTGATGGCTTCCAGGGTGCTGCATTGCCGGCGAGATCGGCGTCGTTGGGGGCGCCAAGCGTGCTGCAACAGGCGGGACGGCCATATGCAGAGGTTTATCCATCAGGCTGCCGGTCGGTTTCTTGGAGTCCGACTGATGACCTGCGGGTCCAAGTCCGGACAAAGACGTCACCTTGGACCCTATCGTTTGCTGACCTGGTGCTGTCAATTGACCGCTGTTGGCTCCGGGTTTCGTTTTCAAGAACGCTCCGTTTCCACCGAGTGAGGCAAGCGACGATTGCTGGCCGGTTGGTCCTGGGAACGCGAGGCAGAGCGGAAAACCACGATAATTAGAACGACGTCATCACATCTCGGAACAGTGAAAAACAAGCGCCGCTCTTAATTGTCAGCATGTTTACCGGCAATTCACCATCCACCATACGATTGCTACACGTGCACCTGTTGTTCATATATGGAGCGTCTACCACCACTGCGGCACGCCACGAAGAATCTTTCTATTGCGTGCTAGCCTCGTATGTTAAATATTATCGACCACCAACAACACTGCCACAGACATCGAGTCTTCACAGCAGGTGTTTTGTTGCCGCTGACGGGCTGCACCATCTAATCTCATTGTCGTTAGTACTAAAGCGAGGACTAGTAGTAGAAGTAATCGTAGTAGTAGTAGTTGTTGTTGTCGAACTAGCAGTCAAAGTCAGCAGAGCAGCAAAGTAGCAATGTATAAGACTGCTACTAAGCCTGTTTGTCACGATCAAGTCCTCCTTCCAGACATCAACGAACCCTCGAACCGATAATTGGTCTGGCGACCCAACGCGCTAACTATTCCTAGTAAGACCTGTACCGGCCACCAAGAAGGTTCGTGTGTAGGCCTCGCTGTGTACTCGATGCAAAGCTGCGGGACTGCAACAATTATTTCATTTGCCACAGCAATAAGCTCTTAACTGTCGCATGCAATGTGTGCGTAGATGCTAAGGAATGTGTGGTTGACTACTTTTTCAAGCATTGACCACCAGCGAATAGCAAGTAGGGAAAGCGGGAAAAGCGGTGCTTCATACCGAAGGAAAAAGCGAACAAGAACCGGGAAATATCGGTTAGATTATATATATATATATATATATATATATATATATATGCGTGTGTGTATGTGTATGTGTGTACAATCATTAAACTGCCGCATACGTAAACATGCATCTAAGCGTCACAATAGGTAAACCGTGTGGTAGTTTCTAATTGCCGTGTTTCGCTCGAGGGTCCTTAGCTATTTGATGGCGGAGGTGCGACGTTACACTCACCCTTGTTTCTGTGCAAGCCCACCACCCTCTGTCCCTGCAGCTGCTGAGCTATCTGCCCTTGCAGCTGTTGAGCCATCTGTCCCGTCAAGCCCCCTTGAGAAGCAAGCTGTTGATGTGTCTGTTGCAGCTGTTGAAGTGCTCCCAGACCACCCGGTGTAGCTCCTAACTGCCCTGCACCAAACTGCGTTCCTAAGGCTAGAGAAGCGAACGGGGCACGGCCAACAAGAGAGCTACCGCCATGTGGATGCTCCTGTGACTGGTGCTGTTGATCTTGTTGTTGTTGTTGCTGCTGCTGTTGTGGTTGAAGCACTTGTGTGTGCTGCACGTCAGGCGGTTGGGCAGCGCCCGGAGGAAGCATGGGTGTTGTCGTGCCGTGCCCTGTCGCGAGTGGTGTCACCACTCCCTGTGCATGCATAGGGGCATGGGATGCTTGCGGCTGGGGAAGAGGAGATGGTAAGGAAGCGGAGCTAAGCTGCGTTAACTGTACACCCGGTGGAAGCTGCACACCTGCTAGCAGCGTCATAGGCGAACTGGCGGGAGGAACGGGAGGGACTGAAGATGATGGAAGCTGTTGATGCTGTTTTTGTTGTTGGCCATAAACATGACCGGGCTGCTGCTGCTGCTGGTGTTGAGGATGATGTTGCGGCTGATGGTGATGCTGGTGCTGCTGCTGATGATGATGATGGTGATGTTGCGGATGATTATGCACGTGATGATGTTGTTGGTGTTGCTGCTGGTGATGTTGTTGTTGTTGTTGCTGCTGCTGCTGCTGATGTTGTTGCTGTTGCTGCTGATGTTGTTGCTGTTGCTGCTGCTGATGTTGTTGCTGTTGCTGCTGCTGCTGATGTTGTTGCTGCTTCTGATATTGCTGCTGTTGTTGTTGCTGCTGCTGCTGCTGTTGTTGTTGCTGCTGCTGCTGCTGCTGATGTTGTTGCTGCTGCTGCTGCTGCTGCTGCTGCTGCTGCTGATGCTGATGTTGTTGTTGTTGTTGTTGTTGTTGTTGTTGCTGATGCTGCTGCTGATGTTGCTGCTGATGATGTTGTTGTTGTTGTTGCTGCTGCTGTTCCTTCTGCTGTTGTTGACGCTGCTGTTGTTGCTGCGGGGGTTGCACGTGGGGTGCAGGAGAGACGTGTAAAGGAGCAGAAGTACCCTGCCCCAATTGACCATGCGGCCCACCAGCAGAATTAATTGGCAGCGAATGTTGGACAGGGACCGGTGTCCTATGTGAAACATTCGATCCGACTCCTGTGGGTCCTTGAGTAAGGCCCTGGGAAACCCCACCAGGTAGCAGTTTTCCACTTGGGGGAACTTTAGCCGATGACCTCCCTAGTTGAGAAGCGGTGGGCGAAGCACTCTGCAAGCTGTCTAACCGGGGTTCCAAAGTTGGCGGCACGATCGAAGGAGTGGCGACTTGGGTACCTGTGCTACCCGTCGAACTTCCATTACTGCTGGGTGCGGCCGCTTGTCGCCCGCTGACCGAAGACTGATGTTGCATGAGGTGCCCTGAACATCGCGGCCTAGATTAGTATTCAGTTCATCTCTTTATAGCCTACATGGAATCGTTACAGATGCCTACGACTCGCATACCCGATCGCTGCTGTTGTACCAGTGGGAGTGGATTACTACATGTTCTTTAACCGTCATCAACTAAGTTCGCTATATGAAGTCAATGGCGACTCCCGTTGCTTATAATGCACTCAGATGACGAGAAGTGGCCATACACGTATGGCGCACAACATAGAGTGTGATCGTCACTTGCTGAGCACGCACCTCCATAGGCAAGGACAATTTTCGTACCTCATAATAGGTAACCACAGTAAATGGACGTCGTTTGTTTAAGTGCGCATATTAATGTGTGAAGCCTAAGGCAAGTAGTTATCAGGTCCAACTGTGGGTTTCTTACAGCAATTCGCCAATAGAAAGAGCTGTGGAAGATTACGTGGCCGAAACACAGACAACACGACAGGATCATGCATGATGCGTAATTAAGGCAAATTGGAAATGCACTCCTTAAGCCAGTCTCGCTGCGAGCACATTAAGGGATATGGTTAAGGTCGTGTGCGAGGCAAGTACGGTCACAAAAAGAGGTTTTAGAATAGCCAGGTGAGACGAAACAGGATTCGGGCCGGTGAAGGGAATAGCACAGGGGTACGGCAGGAGGGGAATGCAATGCAGTTCGGGTGTACAGCTAAAGCGTGTATACGGACATTTCTCATACGGTATACAAATGCATGTAAAGGGCATAATCTTGCTTAATTCTAACAACTGCATGTCATTCTGTGATATATTTATAATAATAATAATAATAACAATTATTATTCTCTCGATTATAAATCGTGCACCAATACTAGTTACCAAAACAAACCAGAGCACAACAACTGCACTAACAGTCACATCTTACTATGCGCTTTGCATTAACTAATTTATCTTTTAAGTACTTTGATTACTACTGGTATTATTCCTAGAGTAACACTAGTAGCAGCACTATTTCAATACTATTACTACTTTAATATTATTTGATAATTAAAAAAATAATATTAAAGTTGACAGCCATTTCAGCCCATTCTGAAAAACACTTAGAGGCCGAGTTACCATTAACTTTGGTTAAATTTGACTAAGAGCTTCGAGACGCAATGTGTAGTTGTAATTACACCAAGTGTTTGCTAAAGCGGCGGCGACCGCACAAAATAGTTCACCTTTTAAGTTGCCTCCCCCATAAGCATCCGGTCTCTGTTGCTGATGATTTTGCTGCTGCTGTTGTTGTTGTTGTTGTTGTTGTTGCTGCTGTTGTGGCGACTGAACTCCCTGAACGCAACTCGTCGAGGTGACCGACGCCTTAGCAGCAGCATTTATTGCCGGAGACGTAGAGCCGCCTAGAGACGAGATTTTTCCACCAGCCCCCCCTAGACCATTGCCTGTTGCTCGCGAACTCGTCGCTGTTCCAACAGCGTTTGATGCTGGAGTAGCATCGACGACGGGCGACGAAGATGCTGTTGATGTCACGCTATTCGTCATCTGGGCCGACTGCTGATGTTGCTGTAGTGATTGCTGTTGCTGCTGATAGTGTTGTTGCTGCTGCTGTGTCGGGTGCTGCACCTGCGGCGCTTTCTTTGACCCGCTACGATCAGTTGGCTGAACCATGTTTCGATAAGTTAATGTCATCGACGATAATGACGGTTTAGGCGCGACAGCAGGCATCGCATGTTTGTGAGGAAATGGTGACGGCTTGGTACCAGGCTCGGACACAGGAGTTCTACCCGCCATGCTAGAATTGTTGTTGTTGTTACTATTATTGTTGTTGTTGTTGCTGCCTCCAGTGGTGGCCTTTCCAGTTTTGCTACTACCACTTTTAGCGTTAGACGCAGACAGTAGAAGGCCAGTACCACCACTTCCAGATACGTGGCTGCTTGGCGAGCGGGTTGGCGTCACGGAACTGGACACAACCGAGTTCACCGTTGAGGTCAAAACTTTCGTCGACGTTGTCGCTGTGAGCTGAGATGACAAGAAAAACGAAAAGACACAGCAACAGTCGGCGTGAAACACTTGTGCAGCTAAACCAATGTATTACATAAGATCAACACAGCATACATTTAAATAACATGCAAGTCAAAATGCCGTTCCTCCAATGTCTCGCGGGCACTAACAGAGTCCCCAGCATTGCCGGGCTCTATTCCTGACGTTCTTCGTAACAAAAATGAAACAGATACTATGAGCGATCTATTTGCGTCGTTATCTACTTAAGCAGATATATAAATAATATAATATGCGTATGTAATGTAATCTAGCAAATTGAACTTACAGGTTTTTTATGTTGTTGCGGGCTCTGATGTTGTATTTGCTGGGGCACCATCTGCCCGCCTTGTGGCGCCCCCGATGAGGCCCCGACTGTTACCACTGGAGTCGGTGTTACCGTAGAGGCTGTTGTCGCTGAGGTGGCCGTTGATGTTGCTGTTGTTGTGCTTGGTGTTGTTGTTGTTGTTGTTGCTGTTGTTGTTGCACTTGCTGCTGAACTTAATAGTAATGAAGTTGTTTTGGTCGTCGTTGTTACCGTAGGCGTTGCTGCTTCTGTTGTTCTTGCTGTTGTTGCTATCACTGCGGCCGTGGTAGTTGTTACGTTATTGGTTGCTCCTGTAGCAACGTGCCGCTTTTCACTTTGCAAATGTTGCTGCTGTTGTTGCTGCCTCTGTTGTTGTTTGTGTTGCTGTTGTGTGTGATGCGATGTCTGTTGGTGTTGATCTTTGTGCTGCGACGGCTGTTGTTGGGATTGCTGTTGCTCATTGTGCTCGTGTCTGGATCTCGTGACCTTCGGTTCGATTGGAGGTGCTGATTTCACGGCCACAGCCTTCACTACTGGTGAGGCAGGCGCCGAAACTTTAGCCGACTCGTTCGCTTCCGTTCCGCTGGCGATACTGCTATCCGCCGAGCTTTCGTCGTTCGTCCAGGCCTTCATCTCATGTCCCTTATTAAGCGCCTTGTTCTCCGCGTCCACGGCGCTACCAGAAACCTTTACACAAGTCAACGAGGCGCCGGATGATTTGTTTATGGGTGGCGTCTTGGCCTTTTCGCCGGCCGGGGTGTCCTTCAAAATGGCGTCGCCAGCGCTGCCGGCGATCGCCGAGACGGATGACGGCGAATCCTTCCTGTCCAGCAGATCATCGGACGCCTTCAGTCGATCGAAGGTGTCCAATGTTGCTGCCGCCGATATCCCTCCTCCAATGCTCGTTGCATTGCTCGCCTTCAACAGTGAGGCGGCTGCTGCATTCAAAGCATCGACCTTGGCGGACGCCTGGCCGTCGAGTTTCGCCTTCTTGGCTTCTGGCGAGCCGAGTTCCTTTTTTGAGGGGTGCGTTGTGTCGGATGCATCGAGGGCTGACGACGCGGCCACTACGGTAACGTTCAGGGCATCTCTGTCTTTATCGCGATCTTTTTCTTTTTCGCGCGTATGCCTCTGTTCCTTGCTCGTAGGCGGCTGAGTCGTCGGCTGCTGATGTACCGAGTCCTTTGCGACCTCCTTGTCTCTCGGCTGTAGTGCATGAAGTGTCCGGCTTGGTGCCTCTTTCGGGAACGTCTTCTCCTTTTGACCGCCGCAGCTCGTATCCTTGCTCTTGTGCGTAGCTGCCACGTCATCCTTGCTGCTGCTGTTGTTGTTGTTGTTGTTATTGTTGTTTGTCGCTTTTGCGTGCTGCTCCTTGCCCGTCTTATTGTTGTCGGCTTGCGATATGGATTTGGCATGATGATGGTTCGACTTCGGTGGAGAATGGTCGTCGTGCTTCTTTGTCGAATGCTCCTTATGAGGTTTTACTGAAAACGCCGACAGTGAAAAATACACGCTTTTGTAAGCAGCCATATATAGATCGTCAACTAGAGAGGGCATACTAGAAACAACACAATATACTAATCCATAAATACATATGTACGTTTTTAGATGTAGTCATACAAAAAAAATTATATATATATATATATATATATATATATATATGATAACAACGTAGCTATATACACACGCATAGTTGTTACACGCCCTTTATCAGAAAATGCTACTTACAAATCTCCTTGAGGTGCTCCTTGGCCAGGGGAGTGACACATCTCTGGTTCACTTTAACCGCCTCGGCGGGGCTTTCAACAAAACCTGACGCGCTAAGGGGTCTGCTCGGAAGCGGGCTCCTTCGATCTTTATCCTTTTCCTTGGAGTCCTTCACATCCTTTGAGACGGACTCCTTCGACTCCTTTTCCCCGTGGTTTCCATCTCGCAAATGGGGCTCCTGCTGCTGTTGTTGTGGCTGCTGCGGCTGTTGTTGTTGTGAATCACGTCCTGGATGGACGTCCTTTTCCTTGGTGGACCGTTGTTCTTTGTGTGCACTCCTCTGCCCAGATCCATCCTTGCGGCTCTGTCTACTGCCTGCATCCTCCTTCTCTGCGTTCACCAGCAGTTCATCCTCGGAGTTATCTTTACTGGCCTGGTCGTCCTTTTCGGCTTCATCTCGTATCTGTGTAAAAACACGTATATTAACAAATTATTTGCAGGAATTACAGCATTAACTTCTATTCTCGTCACATCATGGAATATAAAGTACGAATGTTTAGTTATGTAGTCCTATCATGTATGTTCGCCTATTGGAAATCTCGTCTAACGAAAAAGTTGGAAAATAACATGTAGTGTGCAAAAAACATTCCTGCGATGAAAACGTAATGAGAGCAAAATGTCTGATAAGACTCTGAAAATCTTCATCCTCTTCTTGCCCATCAGAATATGCTTTAAAAACCCTACTTCGCAAAGACATTGTGCACAAACTCTCCGATGTAAGTATATATAGGCAGGCTTTTAGATAAGCTTGAACGCTAAAGGAACAATACCATGCTTGCACCAAAATCCTAAAATGTTTCACGTGATCTGTTCCTAAAAGGAGCCCCACCGCACAGTGCCATAAATAAATGCTGCGTGCATTATTGTGCATAGCAACTTGCGCCGAGCTACGCAAATCGCGAGCATTTGGCAGTAATGCCTGCAGTTTTGCCATCTGTGCACAGCTTACACCAGTAACCGACGATCGGGTTACTTGCTGCTGTTCGTAATTGTTATTAAAAGTCCCTTTCGCCTTCTCGATGGTGTTATTGTTGTTGTTGTTGTTGTCGCGGTTATTAGTTACCGGCACTATTTTGCGAGAGTTTTCAGCTTACTGTTAGTGTTGTAGCCCTCGTCGCTGGTGCGTTCTCATGTTTGCTCACAGCTAACCTCGCTTTATATCTTCAAGGTCGTCTGCTAAGGTCTCCTCTCGAGGGACTCGTCTATCGTTTGTGCCGATTGACAGCTTTTGCCACTGCTATTATGGTGCGGCTATTCGATACGTTGAAACTACAGCAGCAGGCAACTGTTATACTAACTAACTAATATAATATAATAAAATAATGATATAATAAAGTAAGCGTCGCAGTTTTGTGCGTTGGTCGCCGGAAGCGACTGAGATGAGACATCCAGCCGGCCGCACCGCAGGCAAGAATCAGAAAAACAGACGACTGATGGGGATCGTATTTGGAAAAGGAGTAGGACACCAAACCACGACGACAGCACGCTATGGCGTAGCCGAACGAGATGGTCCCAATCAAGATTGCCCCTGAACTGCGGTGAGATCAGCTGCAAAGATGCCGCGTCGATAACTCGTTAACTAGCACTCTACCTCAAGCGCACGGCGCATATAATTTAAGATAGAACTTGCACCACGACAACAACAACAATAAGCTAGTGGGAATGGCAAAAAATAGAACACGTGGTCGAGACTGGCACGTACAGACAGCAGCACGAGAAACAAACAACCGGTAACGGCGACAGAAAAATAGTAACATCAGCAACGATGACGATGAAAGCCATGATTACTAGTTAATCTTATTTCTAGTGAGTTATAATTGCTGCGTTTACTATTACGACCACGACCGCAACAGCTATGACAGTACTGTCAGACACAAAAGCGACCGACGAGCAGGTTTAGTAAGCTACCTCGAAACTTTACTAAGCCCGGCAGCGGACATCACCATCACCACCACCGCCGCCGCCGTATTTCGGAGCAACGCTGCAGTGGAACGTAAAGCGTGCTCCGTCTCCTATCTATGTGTAGTTTTATTGCCAAACTGCAATGTAGAACGATAAAAAGAGCAAATTGCGTGGGGGGGGGTGAGGGGGCGAGATGTCCATCTGACAGGCGGAAAGAGTCGTGGTAAAAGCAAGTGCCGTAGCTGAATCTCTCCCGGAGAATCAAAGGCGAATGGCGGCGTCCGAAATGGCGAGAAAACAACACGCCCACACGACTGAGCCAAAAGGCGACACAGTGGGAGTAGTTACCAAGGTGATGGCATTTGCCTCTTAGTGTAGGAGGACGAAAACTTGCGTTAGTGCAGCAGCTGGCTGAGAGAAAAGTGAGTAACTTCAGCCGTTCTGGTCTGGGTCATCTTGTCTATTTGCCTTTCTTTTGATAAGGTTGCTGCTGTAGCATGTTGCGTCAGAGGCGAATCAACCCAACACGTCATCAAAGTCGCTAAGGCATCTAATAGCCAATATACAATAATAGATAGGTAGTTATTGCCCACACCACCACCACTATTGCAAAATAAATACTAATGCCCCATTGCTACTACGGCAGTATTGTTTATGTCGAGGAGAGGCTGAAACGGTGCTGTGCGTATCACCTCAAGTGAGAAGCGTATCTCCTCTTACACGGTGCCTTGGGCGATTTAGCTCTAGTACTTGTTGTCGGTTATGTTTGGCCTGGGTAACATTCATGCTGTTCGTGTTTCGTGATTATCACTCATCAACGTACTAATACTGTGTTAATAACATTAATAGTTTATCTCATTAAGAGTATAAGGCACGAACGATAACCTAAGTGTTACCGTTACTCTGTTCAAATTTATTGACCTCATCAATCAACTTACTAATCTACTTTAATGATCAAATGAATAGCTTATCATGTCAACAACATGGTGGAACAAAGGTTACCTACCTAGCTATAGTGAGTACCAGGTAAACCATAAAACTAAAAAATTATACAGTACCTAATTGCCACATCTAAAATTCCGGTATAGGGTAAGCAAACAAGTTTGTATGCTTGATCATAACGCTCGTTACGCGCAATCATAACCTTATTCTCGCATAAACAAAACAAAAATATTCGGTCGAGAAATATATACATATATATAAACGGGACTCACCTGATGGTGTTGCTGTTGAGGTGTTGTGATCGTGGCGGCAGTATCCTTTTTATGGGTCTTGGCCTTCAGTTGATTCCTCTTAGCCTGCTCCTTTGCTTGTCTGCAATAGAATTGTGGCATAAACCGGAGACAACAGCAATACTCTGTCAAATAAATGCACCACTTTCAACGGGAGAGATTTAAAGGGATGCGAGTTGGGCGGATAATAAAGCTCCGCTATATTATCTACTGCGCTAATTAATAATTAAGAAACTTCGAGATACGGAACATATGGCGGGTATGGAAACGATGGATAACTAATTGTCTATGTAAAAAGTAGAACAGTTCAAATAAATCCCAGGAACTTGATTCATTAACATTCCTTTTCATTTCAATTCCAAAAAACAACTGTATCGGTTTATGTCATGAAGAGCTCCAGCAGAGATCTTGAGGCATCTATGCTAGCCGTTTGTTGTATTTTTTTACCATGACCTACCATAATCCATTCCCGGATTCACCTCATCTAAACTGAAAAGTTATTTCAGAAACCTGTTTTGGACTCACGGCTGAGTGATAGGTTCAAAATCTCCAATACATTAAAATGCTCCGACTTTAAGGAAATACAAACAAATAAAGATGACTTAACAATCAGCCCGCTGCCGGATACAGCGCGGCGGCGTAAGCATTAAAGCTGTGTACTGAATAACAGAAACTCTTCCCCCTAAGGGCATCATCAACAAGATCTTCTTATCTTCCGCAACTGTTTAATTTATCACAAAACATGTCTGACACAAACTATCAAGCTGTTTCCGCAATACCTACAGAAAAAGTTACAAAGGGGTAATATTAAAAGTAAAACCATAATATCAGTAATCGTAATGTGACCACAATTCTGTTTAAAATCGTTGACTCAAAAATGTAGCTATAGATGTCATCGTACCTAGAGTCATTAACAACACATATATATATATATATTTAGCTTTATCCACACGACACTAGAAAAACTACAGACTCAAACGTATCACAAATAACACCAACTCTCACATATATGTGTGTATATATATATATATATATATATATATATATCGACACCTGTATTACAGCATTATTTATTCTGCCAGTAAACTGTATAGGTCCAACATATGTAAGTCATTGATATTCAACCGAGAGGATAGCGTCAAGCTAAACAGCTCTCACGCGGCTTCTGGGTATGACTAATTCGATCGGCGTAGCTGGTGTCGCACCGTCAACAAAACGACATACAGAGACTGCCATGCCATGCAGCACAGCCGAGTCTGCATTTGGGTAAGCGTAATATATATATATATATATATATATATATAAATATATTCACGTATGTTTCGATAGAACATTGTGCTACGAGGGTCGCTGATACAGTTCGGGGTAATTTGCTTCCGATGCAAGAATTAGATGCCCACCAACACAGCGTTGTTTACGACAACGTATCCGCATCTGTCACACAAGTCTACCTAAACATCACTTACGAAGCTTCGAAGGCCTCGAGGAGCCGGACGTCCAGTATGTTCTCCTCGGGTTCCCATGTGTTGTGTCTGAAATAGGGTAACACAGGCAGAAGCGAATATTAGTAACCATAGTTCACCAAAATTATTTTATTGAAGAAAAAAATAACAACAATGATATGGCGCAAAATTGGCACCACCCCCTCATTGTGGTAGATGTGCAATATTTTTCCTACGAGACTGTTAACTTCTGGAGAGGCAAACATAGGCAAAAAAGTTGGTAATCACCGCGACTTTCAGCCACAAATAGCTAGCTGCTGATACAATAAAGTAACGTTTTTTTTTTATATAAGTGCGTTTTATTAATAACATGTGCGATGACCATAACTTTATTTGTTTTTCCGTAAGGCTAATGCCCGTGTACGGTTTTGCACTGATACATCCAAGCACCATTGTCAAAGGAAGGAAATATTGTGTGTAGACACACGTGTGCATTATTTGATGGCTTCCATCCTATATGATTATAATATTTGAATGATATAGGATTAAAGAAAAACTAAGACGTCTTCGTTTGTTCTTAGTCCTATATCATTAACACAGTATACAACACTAGGGCTGAGAAGGCAAACTGTGGTATGCCAACACAAGTATTTCTTACTGTAACACAGTTTAAAGAAACGTGAAATACACGGTGCACCATATACATTAATATATCATGCGAATAATAAAATTGTAACTGAGCAAGTGTATTTCCGCCAACATATGAGCGATTTCTACTGGGCAGTTACGAGTTAGCATCAGTAGCCTGCATCAGTCGCCTTACATCGAGCTGGAGAATGCTCACGTGCGAAAACTGCTAGAAAAATCCGTGCCCGTATACTGGTATATGTAGAAGCAAATAATAGATTACATAACCAGTAGGTATGCGTGAGCTGTGTCCCGTATGGTTATAGGTGTGAAGTGTCGGCAGCCATTTCTAAAACTATCGTTAACGTGGGAGTATATGAGATCAACGTGATCCCAAATTTCAAGTTTCAACTCTATAGCACATAACTAACTCTATAGCAAATGACAAGAACAGCAATATCACTTTTCGCACTCCACTCCCTGTCCCAACTTGACCGAGTGGTAATGGAACCATAAAGGCATTGTATTGCATTACTGACTCGGGCAAACTACAATTTGGGGAACACACTTCAGAGAGAGCGGCTTGACTAATAGTCGAGCGAATGACGATACCGCTCGTTCCAACTACAAAAATAAAACTTTCTAATAACTCGAAGAGAGAAACTAAGCCCGAGTTAAGCTGGGTCATCGTGATGTTATAATTCGTTTAAGTGACACTTTATATATATATATATATATATATATATATATATATATATATATATAGTCAGTTTTGCAAGAATCTTTTCTGCGGACATCGACGTTCATGTTAAATCATGTTGGACTGAATAAGCAGCCAAAAAATGCTCTCCCTTCTGACATTAAGCAAACAATTTTAGAAAAGTAAAACGACAAGAAAACGTGTGCTTGCTGTCTGACCGGAGATACTCGCGTAAGCTCAATTAATTATTAATCATTATCGTAATTAATCATTATCGTGCTAGAGACGCCCACATAATTGCCCACATAATTGAATTCCTGCGATAAAAACACGCTTTACTTCAACGAAAGAGTAGGCAGAACAGATTCAGGTCGGAGAATGCAGGCACTTCGTCGAGTCAACCCGCGCAAGCGCCTCTTTCGCAAGCACCCGCCGCCATAGAACAAGGCGATGAGTACGATGTCTAATGCCAACATCGGCACGCAAGTTCAAGCTAAATTGACGCAGACGACTTAGGTCCGCAACTCATCAATGTATGATCTATTTTTCTACCAAAATTGGTCATTTTTGTACCTAAATGACAGTATGCATACGTGTGTAGAGACGTTGTAAGTGAGTATCGCATACGTAAAAAATTCGATTCGTGCGTGTACTAATGCCACGGAACGACTTACATTGCTCTCGTCTCAGCGTATATATATATATATATATATATATATATATATATATATATATGTATATTACACTAACAACGACATAACCGTTGTCGGTGTCGAAAGGCTTACAAATAAATGACTCACTTACTCACTTGCCCGCTCAAACGCGCGGTAAGCGTCAACGGATTTAACGCGAATCAACTCGACAATGGGGCAACAAACGGAGAACAATCATCTCTATGATAGGTAAAGAGACTACAAAACGACATGCAATACACGAATCCAGCCTGCCAACTTCGTCGATTTTATTCGCCAGGCTGCCAGCCAACAGTCATCTATGCGCCGCTTTTATCACCGATAGTCACCATCTTCTTTTCCTGCAATTTTTTTGGCAGGACTCAGGGCAGGACAGAACTCTGTAGTACACATACAGGTGACGACGGACACAGTCACTGTCACTTAGTGCAAGGACAGACACACTTATGTCACTCTGTGGGGAACTTCGGTTTGCGCATATGTCACTCTGTGGTTCTCTCTCTTCGGTTCGCGCATTCATTGTACATCGCTGCCGGCGGTTCCAATTTGCCGACGGCCGGCAGAATCTCTTTTGCCAGCGCTACAGGGGCACTTATGATGGCCGCCAGAGAGCAATCTGCCCTTTTTAAATACATGATTTGAAATGATGATAAAAGCTTAATCTAGAGTCTGTATATTAGAGAGAGAGCAGTCGCTCATTTCTAGAGGGAGGAAAAGTTCATTTTCATAGGGTGGGAAGATCTTCTTGCTGCGACAATCGAGCGTTCCCAGTCATTACCTCGGTTAGCGTTCGGGTCAAATTTCGCATACGCCAGCTGTCAATTACATGTTGTTTTCTCCAACGTAAACGGCACGGTCACGAACGCAGTGCCATACGCCGAAAACACTATTAATGTAATAATCTTCATTAATTCATTCGTGATCGTGTTACCCAAGCGTCATCATTCACTTGTTGATTGATTGGAACGATTTGTTCCCCCGCTTCGTTCTTTAAATTGTTAACGAACCCCGAGCCCTATATCGTCAGGTCTGAGGGGTCGATTAGCATCCTTGCCTAGGAGAGCAACAAAGGCACGGCGACTAGCATTCCACCAGAATATATTTCTTCAAAGTAATACATGAATCAAATGAGTGATAAACATTTGTTAGCAGATAAGCAACGACAGTACAAAAAGTGTGCGTGTGCGGAAGTGTCTTGCGCGGCTTGCGTAACCTTGCATAGCTTTGCAATTAACTACGCATAGTTTACGGCGGTTGAAACACACCAGCCCACGGCCCCAGAGGCAGAGCACGACGTCTCTATCGATCGAACAGTCAACACAACCTACATAATGACACAGAGCGCACGTGTATGCCGTCCTGTAAGCCATCGCTCGGGTCGTAGTCCTGCCCCAAGGAAGCACACATACGAAGGCGGCGCTATCGCTGCTGCTGCTGCTTCACACCCAAAACAACAACTGTCCAACGGTCGTACGCGGCCATAGATCGATCATATTGTGTTTTCGTATCATATCGTTCCGCAACATGAACCAACTGCAGTGGAAGTTGGTAGAAGCCCCGGGGCGTTACACAGCCCTTAGAACCCTGGAAAACTGGAACGCCGATGCATGCGGCCTGTGTGCCTGTGCATGTGGTGGTTCGACACCAGTTCCGGTATGCGAGTCTCAGATCGTCCCGCAGGGAGCTCGACCAGGGCTACGTACCCCGGCGCTCTCAGCCCACGCTCTTCGTCGTTGCCGATCTTCGTTCGCGCACGTTGATTTTAGAAATGCTTCAATTTCAATGTCATTTGGGCGTGGTCCATTCGAGTACTGTCAAAGCCTATTACGAACACGGCTACGCGACCGCCACCGACTCCGGACCGACTTAGTAACGCTCCGGACCTAACCAATCAGGGAACCAACCGGTCGGATGCCTGCTGTCTTGGCCTAATAGGCGTAAGAACGAGAGAACACTATATAATATACAAAGTTCCGTCTCTCACTTTGTGTCTCGGCTCAACTCGAAGCCCCCCCCCCCCCCCCCCCCGATACAAATACTCGCGGAAATACCTTTTTACAGCTCTAAGCGACCTGCAGCCGTCTGTATATACAGAATTAAATAAAGTCACATAGAGACAACACTCACACAGCTACTGGAACCGAGAGTCGGTCTGTGTCTCGTAGACATGACAATGACACACAGGACAATAACCAGCAGAACTACACTAAAAAAAAGAATGACGATGATGCTAGCGTGTTGAATCTCTCTGAACAGTTCTTTTTTTCGAAACACACCGCAATAGGTGTAGTCCCCTACCGGTGTGTCGAATTGCCTTGGAGCGATTGAATGCTCATTGGGAGCAGATGATAAACCACACCGCTGAGAGTCAGCGACCATGCTGCCACAAGGACTGTTGGAGAAACCCTAGCATGTTGCAACCCGCTCATGTTGCCCCTCTAAGCAAGCCTCATATAAAGGGGGTGACGTACACAAGTCAGCTATTTTTTTCATAAGGTATACATGTCAAGCGAACAATAATACACCAATCAATCAACCCCTCTCCCAACCACGCTTTCTGTATAACTCTCTCATTTTAAAATTCTTCTAATTTAAATTGTGTCGGCCGCTCGGTGCAAATACCACTGCGCATGATGAAAGGAAGATAAATAACACCACCACCGCCACCTTCTTCCATCTTGTGCAATACAACAATGATCCTCGCAGACGTTTCTCCAAGACATCTCTCTGTTTCTGGTGTTAACGCCATTTATTTAGCCGACAGTATGTTCCGATTACGTATGTTCCATTATTCCCGCTATTGTTACTACTCCTCGTGCTACTACTGCCTTGACAATTTGACAATGACGACGACGACAACAACAACAGCGACAACAATGACAACAACAACAACAGCAACAACAACAGCGACAACAATGACAACAACAGCAACAACAATGCCGATCACCGCTGACGGTGGATGGTACTACTGTCGAGAAGCAGCGAACACACCCGCGGGCACACGATCGCCTTCTGCGAATCGACCCATCGATCGGACAACGCTTTGCTTCCCGGAGTTCTTGACGATAAACGTGAACGCAAACATGACGTAAATTGCCATGACCAAAAGTGGGGTGTGTCGGGGACTAGCGCGTGTCCCCCCCCCCCTCCACTACCCCCTATGTCTACCTCCTCTCTCTCTCTCTGTCTTTCGCTGGCTTTTCTTTCCTCCCCCTCGCTAAGTCTCAGTAGCCTTAGCCTTCGTAGTAGTAGTAGTAGTAGAAGATCAAGCGAGAGCAGCATCGAAGCGACACACCGTAGCACAGCGACCGCGAACGGCCGGCGATCGGCCAGCTATGCGTACAGCAACGCACTCCGCAAACAACGACAACGACAAAACGATGATAAAACTCTCCAAATCTAGCCTAGCCAACCAACACCATCACAGCTAGAGAGAGGGATAGCATTGACGACTAGCAACCAAATGCAGCAAGGCACGACTGCATATATATCTATATATATATATATATATATATATATATATATATATAAGGCAGCTTTTAGTATGGTAACATACACGTGTCACGCGTGCCATCAAGCTTCTTCTTCTAGATAGTTAGATGTACATATATTCATACTTTCACACACGATGCGCACTATACGCACCCATCATCTATACATGCATACAGTCATGACTAGGTCTGTGCAGCGTCTTAACTCCAAATTCAAGTGTACCTCGACCTATCATACTTCATAATGATGCTACGAGACGTACTAACACATCGAGTGTGGCCGAAGAGGAATACAAGTGATGCCATCATCATACACACGCGCACACCCAGATACGGATTTAAAGACACAC
Source organism: Dermanyssus gallinae (assembly GCA_003439945.1). Taxonomy (NCBI): domain Eukaryota; kingdom Metazoa; phylum Arthropoda; class Arachnida; order Mesostigmata; family Dermanyssidae; genus Dermanyssus; species Dermanyssus gallinae. The sequence continues at coordinate 273,187 of QVRM01005400.1, read as the reverse complement.
GTAAAGGGCCGGTAAGGAAAATCCTTCTTGCTGTTTTCCGAGCAAGCTCAGAAACAAGAGATACTCACCAGCACATGGCGTTATTACTTGTGGTTCAATTCGCACTTAACTGAATCGCTTTCGTTTTCTCCCGCTTCTCTCTCTCTCTCTCTCTCTATATATATATATATATATATATATATATATATATATAGCTATCTCTATGTTGCAACAAATCAAGTCCTACCCGCCACGAATACTCGTGGCATACAGCCGCAAGTTATTTCCTTCACACCATCCCGCATAGGCATATACATATATGTGTAAATATACATATATAATTTGTCTATTGTCAATATTAGCCTTCGCGCCAGTCAGTCGTTAGCAAGCGTTACAAATATCCACTACTTCTGGCCTTGGTCTATTTTGTTGATGAGCCAGGGGAAATATGATATGAGATTGAGGATACACAAAAGGGTCAGTCATATGTCAATGCATAATGAACGCTACTGTCGAGACAGAAAGGAGAAAGCGAAAGGTGTGTGTCGTTCGTGCGAAATAGGTGAAGTTGCTTAGACGATATGAGCGCCGCCTAAAAGTGAGATATTTGAGGAAACCGCTTTCCGACATTCGAGCTAGCGGGACAAATCAAGTACAGCCAAACCGAAGTGTGCCAAGTGTACACCCAATGTTGCTACTGTTATTGCTGCTAAACGTTGTTATTGTCATCATATCACAGAGTCACTTCACCGCCGAGTCTGGCAAGAGAAACGAAAATAAAATCGAAACGTCCGTCAGACAGCACCCCCGGAGGACGATGACGACGACGACGACAAAACCCACAACAAAGGATCGGACATCCTGGCTGAAAGGCATCCGATCCGACACTCGACTGCCCCAGGTGACCACCGATCAATGTTGACGTTTCATTGGCTGGGTATTTGGCGCCCCGGACCCGTCTCAACCTGGACTGATTTGCTTCTGCTGTTATTGCTGCTGCCGCTGCTACGACTACCAGTATTTTCGTTCTGTTTTCAAACTTGCCGCTGGGGAACAGACCGACATCGGGAACAGTTAAAAAAAAGTTGCAACAACAGTTTTCCATCGACTAGCGCGCCTATACGAAAACGTACCCAGCTGTAGCAGGGCGGCCCCAGCATTCAGCAGCCAGAGAAGGATCGATCAGGGGTTCTACGAACAACAAGCCACAACTTGTAACTAACGAAACGATTAGAAACTCTGCAACCACGCAGTATTGTTCTCAATAGAGCTGGCTGTCGTCGAAGTTGTGGTTCTGCCCGCGCGGATAATTTTGATTGGCTGAAAAACGTACTCGTTTTTCCCTGGTTTGCTTTCCTTTCCTGGAATAGAACCCACCCGATAGATGGAGATTAGTGGGGAGCTAATGAAAACCTAAGCCGACGGCGGTCGGCAAGCGTATTACTTCAGGTTGGCTTTTCAGCTTCGGCGGCGTAGACTTAGCAGACGCATCGAAAATCGCATCCCCGTGTGGGTTTATAGTAAGGTTGTTTTTAGCGTCAACCTCTACGACACGGAAAGGCAAAGCTTGGGGATTTCTAGCGTTAGCATATTCGTGAAGGCAGAGCATCGATTGGTTAGCTGCGAAGCATCGATTGGTTAGCTGCGAAGCATCGATTGGTTAGCACAGTTCTACACAGAACGAACGGCAACTAGAGACCTAGTCACGAAACACACGTGAAAGAAAGTATCAGGTGTCATACAAGCTGACCGGTACGTCAACGCGTCGCTGTTGCAAACTGGGACAGGCCTCAAATTCGTTAGCGGAAGTGGATGTGAAAAACGTCAATTTTTCTACTGACACCCTCTGAAACTGTTCTTTTACCTGCGATGAATGTTGTTTTTGTTTTCTCCCTTTACATCGGCAAAACGATTCGCCGCAATCGGACACAATCGAAGGCAACGCACAGAGAGGAAAATCATTTCGACCTTGCTTCAACCAAACACATGCAAGAGAAACACATCCAGCGGGTAACCAAAATTCCTGTCCGCGCTGCACATATGTTGCCGAAATCGCAGAGGAGTATTGCAAAACGTTTCGAACAAAAATTGTTATTTCCGAAAATGTCAGTAAAACCAAACTCGATGTTTCGGAACGAAATAAAGAGCAAAGTCAGTGACTTAAATGACTCACAGAACAAAGACTCAATCGTGCAACCACCAACCCAGTAGTTAGTTTGGCACTCAACACTGGGGCCATTACTTGACAGGAAGACTCAAAATCAAGGACACGACTTGCAGGCGTTTACGGTAGTTACGTCGAATCATCATCATCTTTCTTTCATCTGATACTCTCGATCGTCTGTCTCGATGATTTGTCCGACTAAGCGAAACCAACAACCCAACACAGAACAACACACGCTAGCCAACGCGATATCCGTCCTACGTGAACCACACGGCCTTTTGGCGGTCGGTGGTTTCAACCAGGCGCGACACGTCATTTCGTTTTGTATCTGTGAAACAGCCGGAGCTGGCGGAGTACTGTATACAATAGGTGGAACGGAAACTCGAGCGTTGCGTCGTCTCCTCGACGTGATAGTAGTAGTAGTAGCAGCAGTAGAAGTCACGGTCCACCGCCAGTTAGATGCCGGTGAAAGAAAGTGCTGAATGGCAGTCGCCTCGAGCCGTAGGGCTCAGTGGAGCAGAGAGTCTAGAAGAGCCTTCTAGTCCGGAAGAGCAAGAAGAAGAAGAAAAAGAAGAAGAACAAGAATAAGCGGCCAAGGCAAAGCGAAAGAGCACGCCAAAGGACTCTGGCCGTGAGCAAAGCTCCCGAACGAGGAACGCAGCACCTTCTCTGGCTAATACTACTAAAGACCTCGGACTTCGTAGCTCGGACTTCGGCAAATCCTGTCGGGCGGGCCACTTGTGCCACTTGGCCGTAGCAACATGTGCTTCTGTGGATGGCGCGGCAGCAGGCCAACTTTTAAAAAAATCCTTTTGGGGCTGATTCTCAGCTATGATTTAACGTCCATGGGACTGGTTTTCGCATTGCTTCATAGACGGACCCCCATAAATGCAAATGTGGGGCAACGGTGGGGCTCGAACCCGCGCACATGCTATGTGTCTCCTCCGGTCGCGAGGCGCAGACGCATGCCACCACCACGCCACCGGGCTCGACATTTGCAGGCCAACTTAGCAAGCAGCAATGCCGCGAGCAACTGCCGTTACTGTTTAGTGTCGTCTCGATCGAACGGAACGTGCGGCGATCTGCATGCATTTCACACAAACACCTCCAAACAAAATCCTCCTTCTAGTTTTCGACCCTCCGTTGAGGTCCTACCCACAATCCCCTCTTGTCATGGCACACACACCAACAACTACTATAATCAGTAGTACCCTGTAATTTCAGCATGTCTTTATACTTTTGTACTCCAGCCACCGCAACTGTCACTATTGCTTCCACCGCTGTTACACACAGTTCCAACAACAACAACAACAAGAACAACAAGCACTACTAGAAAAAAATCAACGAATGAACGATTCAACAACGCTGCCGTACATGCGGCAGCACAACAATAACGAAATCAACGTCAAACCAAATCAAAAAGTAGCGACGGTCATCGATAGCTATCCAGAACGGTTGATTGGTACACAAATATATATGGCAGCTGATTTACGTTTCGTTGTTTGCTGTTCCACGCTAAAATAAAATAAATTATGCTTCCTCATTAAAGGAATTTAAGTTACAGGTAAGCGTCGAAACACGATAAAAACCGCCAACAAGGGCAGGCATGCTTGTGAACGTCTTTCAGGTATCAGACATATACTAACGGCGCTGGGTTAGTCACCTAGGTTGGGGCGTCGAGTCCCGCCAAGGAAAAACCCAATCGGTGCGCCAAAGGGCAGCATCGAAAGGCTTTGCGTCAATGCTGTCATTTCATTTGGGTATTTACGTGACTGCTATATATATATATATATAGTTGAGGGGGAAGGGGGTGTCAACATTTATACAAGAGAAAGTACAAAAAAAGCTAAAATTTAATATTAGGATTAAAACATGTCACAAATAATAGATGGCTTAAACAGCTGGAAAAGACGGCACTAAGGCTCAAAACAAAATGAGATCGCAGAGTAGAGTTCGCAGCTAGGGAGATTGGGTACAATAGTCAGCAGTGAGCAAGAGCGAGGGTATCGGAGAAAATGGTGAAATTGAGGGTAAACAAGTCATATACAGGAAAATGGAAATTGACGATGGGTTCCAGATCGTGTTTGGCGGAAAAGGGGCGGGGTAGAATGGCTATACGGTAATTCAAGAGCGAGTGGGCTATTGGCAGATGGCAGGGCAGGGATGTTGGATAGAAGGATACAATGAGCTAATTATATGAAGGAAGAAAATACAGAATGTCGAGCATGTGGGCTAGGGAATGAGGCAAGTGAACATATTGTTAAATAATGTACATATAGACCTGCCGGAGGCCCCGGAGCTTTAGGCCCAAATGTTAGAAAATACCTGGTCGATATAACAAAGAAGAGGTTGTCCCAATGGAAAGCAAATACTCAGTAGGTATTGGAAAATATATTGATTATATGGATGCGTAGGTAGCATATATGCTGTAACATGTGTGTTTAGGTATATATATGTAATTACACGAGTATATCTTATTATTACTGTACATAATTATTATTGTACATAGACATAGACATGATGTCCTCATAGTAGTATATATATATATATATATATATACCAATACAATCAGCAACAATAGGCCCATTTCATGTAGCGGATACGTATGCACACGACCTGAGTCGTCGCCAACGTCTTCGTCATTATCAGCACAATCATCACATTACCGGCGGAGCCAACTGATGAATTAATTAAGCGTGCTAATTATCTATGAGTGAAAGCGGAGCGACGTCACGAGCAGATTCTGCGGCCACCGAGCCAACTGACGATGCGGCGTATGATGTGATCTTTGAGCGGCAGGACGGCTCCGGGATCGCTTTCGGGACCAGGAGGCCCGGGGGGTCGCCTTCGGAACCTGACCGACTTTGCGTCACCGAAACGTCTGTCAGCCATTCTTTCCGACCTCAGCAGTCGGCCTCGGCAGGTCGATTGAGAAGCTGGAGCTAGTCATCATCGAATAAAATCGCGCTGCGCGTCGGGGTCCTCTGTTTCCACTGCTTATTTCAATACGACGATGACGACGACAGCGACGATACGCCATACCAATCGTCGCCACCCTCTGCTTTGGATGAGTTCCGTTTGCACTTCGCACGCCGTTCGCCGTCGGCGACCCCGCCACGGCAGGCTTTACGCTCGAACTGGCCAGCAACCCGGCTAGCAGCGTCAAAACGTCGCGTCTCCAACAACTGCGACGAAGGCAGCACCAACATGGGGGTCTGCCACCCAACATCCCTATTCTTTCATATATTAAGTGAGCGAGACAAACTAAACCGTCTCGGCGTTCAAAGAACGACGACGAGCACCAACAACATGCTATTGTACTCTTGATGTCATCATGACATCAATAGTACAATGTCAACGCAATATTGGCAAGGTTCTAATACCTTGCTATGTTCCAAAACTTGAATAAAAACCTAATAAGCCAAACTAGTAGAACCAGTCAGTACATCATAACTGTATCGAGAGTAGCACTAGACGTAGCAGTACTTTTAGAAAAAAAGCAGTGTCACAATAGAAAAATATCAAATGAGTCACCACTTGAGCACGCAATCTGCTCCATGATGCTACGAATCATCTGTATCCTCCATAAAAGCGAGAAAAAAAAAACCGTTAAGCAGAGACACGAGAGCGAGAGACATATGGCTAGAACAAGAAAGAAAAAGCTGTTGAGTTGCTCATAACAAACGAACAGCCGAAACAAATGATGGATTGCATGGATGTATAAAAAACTATTGAATAAATCGATGAATGAAGAACATTTTGGAAACTACCGAAATACGCTAACGTACGCAAGCCATACGTACGGATTTATGTCAACTCCTACATACTGGTAGTAAACGTCAGCTTGCACGTCAAATACCAATCAGCTCAATCGCAGTAGTAACGGCAATACTGAAATACCAACAAAAAACGCAACGACCTAACCGAGCTAGACTAGAATAGTGCTATGGTTACTTGCAGCATATAGTAAAAATAGACTAAAAATACACCTTTGTGTCGCGATCATAATTGCTATGACTCTCGCTCAAACTCGAATTCTACAGCTGACAACATAAGATCTAGAACGAAAAAACGCAGCTAGATAAAAACTACTGTCGGCGACAAGACGCGCGCTAACTGAGCGCAAAAAGCCCGAACCCACCCGCCGCTTGAAACGCCAACAACTTGACATCAATAGCAAGACGAATAACGGAGCAGCTTACCGTCTCTGACATCTGCAGTACACCGCATCTAGTATTACTATTGTGTTCATTATTGTCAGCACAAGCGGTACACACAAGAACAACATAATCGTCAATCGTCAAGAGGCCGACTCGATACGTTCGGCCGAAGACAATGAATGACCAGCGAACCGTCTAATCATGATGCAATGAATGCTGCTACACCTTGGCTGTGCCGAACCGCTATGGCTGAGATTTAGCCTAAGTCGGAAAACTTTGTTGGTGGTCATACCTCGGCCGGCACAGTGATCTTTGAGCCTGTCTCACAGCTGTGCCACGTGCTTGTCTATCGCTCTGTCTGTCACTACGGCTTTAACGTGCAACTAGTAAAACGTGTGAAGGAGCTGCGTAATCTCGAAATAAAATAGCCAGCCAGCAAACACTGCTGCCGCTATTATTATTATTATTATTATTATCAGTAGTGCATACGGATAAATTGTTGTTGTTGTTGTTGTTGTGCTTGTCTGTTTCTCCGTCTGTCACTACGGCTTTAACGTGCAACTAGTAAAACGTGTGAAGGAGCTGCGTAATCTCGAAATAAAATAGCCAGCCAGCAAACACTGCTGCCGCTATTATTATTATTATTATTATTATTATTGTCATCATCATCATTATCATCATCAGTACTGACAGTAGTGTATACGGATAAATTGTTTTTATTGTTGTTGTTGTAATGGCAGAACCAACAGCAGCAGCCACAGTGTAATGCCCACAATGAAGGTAGTGCCGTACCAGTGTGGCCAGCTCAGTCTATGGCAAGTAGTATGTAGGCACGCACACACGTAATACAGATGATGCACGTCTTTTATTTAGCGGCTATGATGTGTAATCTTTATCTCTCCCCCGTTCTCTCTCTCTCTCTCTCTCTCTCTCGATCAATACGCTCGCTTTCCCTTCAATAGGCTCAATCAATTGGTCGTCTTCTCTTGACGATCTTTCTCTCGTTCTCTGTCTGCCTCAATGTATGGATGTCTCGGTTGGATCGGACGATTGATTTGTCTGTCTGTCAGTCAACCTATAGTCGTAGTCATGCAACGGGATTTCGGAGTCGGGGGCAGGAAGCGGGGAGGGGGGGGGGTGCGGAGATGGGGCGGCGCCGCCCGTGGTTGTACGGCCGGCTTGTGTCCCCGATCGTCGTCCCCACGCCAGCACCACCGCCATCGCTGCCACCACTCCGCGGGGGGACGTCTCGAACCACAGAATCAAACAAATACAAAATAACTGCAGACACGACAACTGCCATCATTGCCGCCGCCGCCGACGACAATGTTCATGACGACAATAGCCAGAGCCAACCCGCAGCCGCCAAAGTAACGGCAAGGTAGAACGGTACACAACAAGCACAACTACCCCACGGTGCTGAAGTTGTCGGCTCTCATCGGACTTCGACGACTTCGTTGGCTCTTTGGGCGGGCGAGTGGTACTCTCTCTCTCACACGCACAACACCGCATACACCGCAGACATGTGCAGAATGATCGACTCACCCATACTTCACCACATGAACGCCAACAGTGCTAAACGAGAAACATCAGTATAGCATCGAAAAGATCCGAAGATGCGTGGCACTCTAATACGCTAATTAAGAATAATGACAACAAACTCAGCAGCAGCAGCAACAGCAACAACAACAACAACCAGTGTTGTTGGAAATAATGTTTCATAGTTTCAACAACAACATGGTGAACACAAGCAGATGTTGCGAGTTCATGAACGATCTGTACTTTTTTTTTGGAACTGCAATCTATTCCAAGTGCTTATTGCATACACATATAATTGATGCTAGGCGTGCATATGTTGCTTTGTGTCTACTATTGGAAAATATTTTAATCATGCATTACTAACAATAATAAGTATTCACTTATATAATACATACATTACACTTGTAAGGTATGAACAATACACGTATTGCCAGCCAATATTAAATGCGACACTATGTAAAGGACCACACGCATCATCCGTTCGGCAATACTAGTATAAAAAAATGCTCTTATTGAATTGCCAGACACAATGACTGTCCGCTCTTGGACACTGTTACCCGTGACAAAAAAAATTTGTTCTTTTACGACAATGCGAAACGTAGTAGATCGAGGTGCGCCCCAAGTCAACCTCCCCAGGAGATGCCAATAGGACTATAACTTATTCGCGCTAGTATTCGCTCTGTGTTTGGTGAGATAGGCATCTGGCATCGTCGCAGTAGCAGCGGCACCTATTATGTTTCGTAATCTATACGCACTTTGTCTGCGATTTACACGTCTAGATCAAAGTTGGCCTAAATATAGTTCAGATGAGTTTTGAACTGGTCCGCATAATTTGGCCACGTAGTAAATCGGCCATGTCCCTCTCAAGCTGCCGGCCTATTTCCCTTTTCCCTGTGCTCGCTTTCAAAGGGTCAAGCCGACGCAGCGAACGCTCGGTCGCTTGCTCGCTGATACGTTAGGTGACACGACGGGCCCCATACCAAGGTCTGATCCGGCGCTGTCCTGAGTGCCCTCGGCAGATATCATCCGCAAGAATGTCGAAGAAATGCCTAGTACAATCGAGCCTGGGTGGTGCGGAGAAATCCGGAAAGCTTTAGTGTGTTTGTGAGTACCACACTAATTACTGCTAGCTGGCCGTAATTCGTGTGCATCATGCATTCCCCGAAAGGTCCCCACATCCAAAAACAACTTACTCAAAGCTGGTCAAATACCAAAATGACCACTGCCAATGCATCTCCTTTCTCTCTCTCTCTCTCTCTCCCTGATTTAAAGCGGGAAATGCAAGAAAGGGAGTCAGCCGAAGCGAAATCAGTAAGGTAAAGGATTTCATAGGCAAAAGGGTTCGTTTATGAGAGGACCAAATAAATGACATATGTTATTTATCTTTAGAATCTGTTCCTAGTCGCACTAACTCGTATCGTTCGTATCAAATCGATTGTGATAAAGAATAGTACGCCATTACAACAAACCTTGACTCTATTAACCACGTGTTCTAGAACCCAACTGTCACTCGATAAGGAACAAATAGTTGCAGAAATGGGCCCCTTACGCATATACCTAAATGCGGTATCTGTATAACGTCGTATTGCCAACGGAATAGAGTAGCCGATACAGACGACAACTCCAAGACTGTGGGCTTGATCCCGGCAACACGAGCTATATAGATGTACGAAATTAATAGAGGTTGTATGAATATATTTGTGATTGACCAGGGGACAGGTGTGTGACGATGTCTGTATAACATATGAGTATGTTACTTTAAACTATTTCTTTGGAGGTCGGCTTGCCATTGAGTTTTTTTACGTAAATCTCTTATGTTAACGTTGCCGCGAAAGTCTTCATAGCCTCCTTTCAGTTACCAAGGCCAAGCTGTTAGCTATCGAGGACAATCTCGTGCACGCCGTCACGAGGCGGATCTCGCAGATCCCGTCGGTGTCCGTCTAATGATGATTGCGTGTTGTCCGATCCGCTTGCAGAGTTAACCCAAGACATGATACAGCATGCAAACGCGACCATCGACCGACAAAGGAATATCCCTATTGAGCTTCCTATTTCAGTGGAACAATAGAGACGTTTGTTTAGAAGACACTTTTTTTCGGCGTTGTAACAAGATCAAAACAGCAAACTAATATCGCATGTGTTGCAGCATGCGCATAAAAAATGAAGTCGCTTTGGAATCTGTTTGCCGCCGTCGTGTCTCTCGGAGTCTCGGAATCCAGCTGCATCATACGCTGCTATGTCAGTCGTACGTAGCCTCGCTATGCATACGCGGTAAGCAAGAAAGTAAACGTTGAAAACAAAAATGTCCTTCCTCCACATGATGATGATGATGATAATGATGTCACCACACGGTGATCACCCTCCACCCTCTGTGTGATGTACACGGATTTGTACGGAAAAAAAGTTTCACACATTCTCATTTGCACCGCTAAATCTTCACCCTCGAATAGGAGCAGCTGCAGTAGCAGGACAACAACAACAACAGACAAGCAGCAATAAAAGCTAATAGCTTATCTCCATGAAATAGTTCAACTCAAAAGCAGCTAAATCATCCGCCGCCATCACCATAATAGTCACAGCACACATTCCCACAATGGCATTCCTACTAATCCGAGTATGCCAATGATAATGAGTGAAAACGAATGTATGTGGTTAAAGTCAGACGGCACACAAAACAACTAGCCGGTTAGATGGTTTTTCGGGGGGGGGGGAGGCAGAAGAAACAGAAGTTGACGGCGCGCGTTTAACTGCGCGCGATAATAGAAACCGCCTCATCTCGAGAAGACCGCCTCACACACTCGGAACGCTGTATGCGAGGCGGTCTGTTTATCGGTCAGCACTGCCAATGCACTGCCGTCTGCTCTCGGCGGTCCCCATTGAGTGACGAGAGCAGTCGAGTTGTGTGTGAGGCAACGTTCGAGTGACGTTTAGCATTTTGGCGCTTTGGCGTGCTCGCCTATTATTTGCTTGCAAGCATGCTGGCTTGCTTGCTTTCTACCAGCTGGTCGACAGGTATGCTTGCAGCGGCGTCCAGCAGGTTGAGGCAGAGGTGAGTCAGAGTAGGTTGAACAATCCAAGTTCAGCAGCACAAGCGCCACCAATTCGTTGACTCGCCGAGTAAGTAGCCAGTAGCATGAAGGACGGTGAGGGGCAAAAAGCCATCGCATAGTATTGACCACGAATTGCTGGAGAGCCAACGCGCTACGTAGCCGCTTGAACACCACAGCAGCAGCAGCAGCAGCCGCAGGCGCAGCTGGACCAATAGACCGGCGACATTTCTCACAGTCGAGTGGACCGATGATAATGTAATTCAGTTTATTCACCATATCATTGGTAGTTACAGTGGACCGATGATGATGATGATGATACATGGTTCGTCGCTGCGACCTTGCACCGCCAGCGTTCGAGCCCATTCTTTGGCGGTGGGCCTTGTCCACCACCTAGACAAGCACAGGAGGTACTCAGCAAAGCAAAAGCATAGCAGAGCTCGCTCGCTCGAAGCTAACAAATGCGATGCGCAACTACAGATGAGACTACCCGGCTAGCCCGATCCTACTATAAATTACTAGTATAGGAGCAGCAGCAGCATTAGCATTAGCATGAACATTAACATCAACATCATCATCATCATCAACAACAACAACCCCCACCACCACCACGACGTTGACCGAAGCTAAAACCCGATGATTTAACGTCGTTTTGTTACCCCGTTACGTCCTATACTAATGCAGGTACCGCTACCCTCGCATTACCCTCGCATCGATTATCATCTATCTATGCGACTGATGACTGACGTCTAAGCGTTTACATTACTGACGTCACGACGCATCTCGTGCCGGCTGCGCTGTCTTGGCACTAGCATGGTACTAGCACTAGCTTGGTACTCTCGGATTCGGAAGTACGCGCAAGTGCCGGGCCCCGTTCTCATAGTTGTTACTGGCCACTTATCGCATTCGACGAACGAACGTTGTTAGGTCGTTCCGATGCGCTGACATGACAACATAATGACTGAAAAAAGACCTGCAATCGACTTGAGGTAGAGTCGAGGTGTGCTAGTCGAAGCGCACATACGCATGCATAGAACTGGGCCCTTTTGTGCTTCAGACGCTGTTAACAACAGATAGATGCAAACCGCGAGGATGATCATTCGTACTGTCCAGCAGCAGCAGACTAAGCGAAAACAAATGCTCAACAGCAAACCCTTTTGGCTAGCCATGTCTGGACTGGATGACTAGGACCTTCGACTATGTATATATATAAATGTACATATATATATATATATATATATGTAGATGATAGTCGAAGGTCCTAATCATCCAGTATGTTACCTAGCCATCCATATATATATATATATATATATATGTACATTACGAGAGGCGTAAAGATACATGCATACAAATATATGTGTATGATTTGGCACAGACATGGATGGGTGTGCACCTTAACCTTTCCTGAAGTGAGTGCTGCTGCTTTAGGTGATGCTTTCCCGTTTATTCATGCTGCGTAGCACAAGGAGGTGATTTTCCAGTTACGATGGCTGGGCGCTGCGTGTATAGACAACAGTAGCAGCAGCAGCCACAGTTACAACTCGACGAGCTGACTGGATTTCGTATGCAAACGAGATCCACCGAGGCAACCGAGCGCCCGACCGACGCCCGTTGCAACGCGGAGAACACGCGCTCGGGCAAAAAAATGCCGCGACTGTAAGATAGAGCCACAGTCAGTGTGGCAGTTCAGTCGAGATGCAACAAAAAGAAATAGTAATAGAGTAATAATAGAATTTGCAGCAGCCATGTTCTCACGCTTTGCCATGTCCCTATAGTCTAGGTGTCATCGGGACTTTTTGCAGCACTTTACTTGAAAAGCATCAGTAATGCTACTACAACGACCCCCCCCCCCCCCGGGGGGGGAGAGAGGGACATAGACAGACACGCAGACATCAAGAAAGAGAACGGAGAGGCAGTAAGAGAGAGAGACAGAGACAGATTGCAAGAATTCCGTAGTAGCTTGTCACTACTAAAGGCAGAAAAGGCAAGTTCGAAAATGAAATCCATCGAGCGAACAGTGAACACAGCCGTGTCGCTGATGTTGCAACAGTTGCCGTCATTGTCGTCCTTCTCTCCTCATTTAGACTGAACACTAACAACTAGAATCAGCGTCAGCAAGCTAAAAGAATGGCGCCATCACTAGCAAGAGCCAAAGTGGATGACATGAGTAACAAACAACACGTTCATGTCATAACGCTAACCATACGAGCAGTAGTTAGAGATACACACCAATAGTGTGTGAGTTAATCAGACCAGATGTCAATCTGTGTCTCTCTCTCTCTGTCTCGCCGCTTCATTTCCGAGCATTCTCAGCAGTAATAATAGCACCTCTTGTAGGCGCAAGCCGCAAACGCTCGCCAGCCAAATGATTCAGTCAGCAGCGAACCAAGTGGGTGGGTGATCTTTCTCCGAATAGTTGGAAAAGTTCCGTTGTTAAAGGAAACGTTAGATTGAGTGTGTGTTTGCGTTTCGGTCCCGTCACAAGAGAGGGTGTTGCAACGAGCAACAAAGCACGTGCAGAGCTTCATAACGTCTGCAAGCCCCCCGCTAACCCGTGCGATGGGTGACCACCAACCAGATCGCCACAAATCTTTACCTGCCCGTGGAGTTCGCGGCCAGTGGAGAAGAGGATAAAAGTTATTTTTTCTAAAGACATTTTGCCGAAATGTAGCGAATAACCTTTACGTCCCAAGCAAATCCGCAGAAGCAAACTGTAGCATCGGGTTATGCGCGGGGTCAAAGACAAGTTCAGAACCATTGGGGCGCGACTCGGGGCCTGGACAAGACGTCCGGGCGGCGCAAACGACCACACGCGGAAAGTACGCAGACCGCAAAATGCAGAATATACACCCCCTACCGCGCAGATCCGCTTGGCCTAGGCGGCCTGTATCAGCAGGAATGCAGGTACGCGGGTTAGCGGACGGACGGGCGGGCGGACGTATGTACGTACAGACGGACAGCCAGACCGCCAGGCAGACCGGCCTTATGGCTACCGACGGGCCTATGGCAACCATGGTCGGTGGCTATATAAGGGCAACGCCAACAAGGCCGTAGCAATAGTCGTAGTAGTAGCGGTAAACGTAGTAGCCCATCGCACGGGTTGCAACGTCCAGAAGCCATTACCGCTACTGCTCACGACAGCGGGATAGGCACTAGTGGGCTCGCTCGCGCACGCATACACACGCATATGGGCCAGTAGAAACAGTAGTAATGGTGACCAAGGCCCGAGTCCCGACCCAGGCCAGTCGGTTGCCGACGACGTCCTAGTATCTGGCCTAGTAAGTAGAAGTAGCCTTAGCAAAAAACTGTAAATAGGAACATATAGATAGATAGGAGAGTCGAGCCCGGTGGCGTGGTGGGTGCATGCGTCTGCGCCTCGCGACCGGAGGAGACACATAGCATGTGCGCGGGTTCGAGCCCCACCGTTGCCCCACATTTGTATTTCTAGGGGTCCGTCTGTGAAGCAATGCGCAAAGCAGTTCCATGGACGTTAAATCTTGGCTGAGAGTTAGCCCCGAAAGGATTGTTTTTTTTTTTTAGATAGACAGGAGATCGCAGCAAGAGCGGGGTCAAAACAACCACTACAACAAACAATGCCAATTGGCCGGCCCGCCGCGAATCATCACCGAAATCATCATCATCATCATCTTTCTCCTCTGCGGAGGGTGGATGTCCATTACGGTGCTGCAGGGGCGGCTCCGGTAGCTTTTCCGGCGACAGTTTCCGCCGCTGACGCTGGCGCTACCCTCTACCGCGGCCGACCACAGGGGTACTTCTACTACTACTACTACTACTGCTACTACGCAGTTCGCTCAACTGCGCTGCCGCTGTCACAACAACAACGCAGAATACGCGCAACGCTCAACCGGACTAGCTACAGCGCTGCCGAATACTGCCAGTGTACCCAGCTGACACACATACAAGAAGCGCACGCACATGCACAGACAACAACAATAGCAAAAGCAACCGCAACAGCAACAACAAAACAACAACAACAGCAAAACAACAACAACAACAGCAACAACCACAACAACAAGAACAGCAGCAACAAAAACAACAACAATAGCAACAATAGCAACAACAACAACAACAGCAGCAGCAGCAACAACAACAATAACAACAGAAGTGCATACCTGCACAAGCAACAACTACCACAAGAACACCAAGAGTGAATTTGTGCACAAAAACAACAGCATCATACGTGCACAAACGACAACGTTAACAACAGACGTGCACCAATGACAACAACAACACCAGACGTGCACCAAGAACGAGAACAACAACAACGACAACAACAGCAGCAGCAGCACGAGACGTGCACCAAGAATGACGACGACGACGACGACAACAACAACAACAATAACAATACCGGGCGTGCGCAAACGACAACAATAAGATCAGACGTGCACACGTGCACAGACAACAACGACAATGCCAGGTGCGCTTACGTGCACTCACATACACGCGACGCGCATGACAACTACAGCTACCGGCAGCGGCGACGGCGGCGGCGGCGAGAGTACCTACATATTCCTACCTCTTTCTGCCTTTTCCGAGTAACCGCCAACGGCGATTCTATGGCAGAAAGCGTTCTAAGAAGCGACTGTATGCGTTATTAGTAGAATCGTGTCACATGCGTGGTGCACGAATATTATATATATGTATGTATATATATATATATATATATATATATGAATGCAAGGATGGAAAGGAAATGCAGCGTCTGTTCGGGGCACATTGTTGAACTGGGTCAGACAACCCGTAATCACACGTTCGCACGGAGAAAATTGTCCACTCCAAAGTTCTAACATAGCAAAGTTATATAAATAAGCACGAATATATGAGTAATAACACAGCGTAACACTGCCGAGCGAGTGCTCCTGGCGGTGGTGAGGCGGTCAGAGCAGCCCTTGTCGGGTGGCTTGCCCACCATGTAGACAGGCAGCAAAAACATTTCCGTCCTGAAGCATCGCGGGCAGATTTCTTGGCCGCCGATAAGAGCCCGCGCAGATCGGTAGCCACAAGACCTTCTTGAATCTCCCTCGCCCCACCTCAATCCCCCTGCCACCCAGGGATCACCTCGGAAGTTGGCTCCGTTTCGAGCGAGTTCAACGAGTGCCATTCAGTCGGATAGCGAGAAGACACTTCCTACCTTAACAAAAGGCAAGGCGAGCCATCATATTACGGTCAGAAACGGATAGCGCTGCCCTCGAAACACGAATAACGCTGCCCTCAAAACACGGATAGCGCTGCCCTCGAAACACTGGTGCTATCAGAAGCTAACCGGTTATGCACATGGCGATTCGACACCGCACTTCCACCTCGACTTCCAGTCCACGCACAATTCGACAGGCGGCGTCATATTATTAGTGAATTCACGAGTAAATTTAGCACCGAGTCTCACCTTAAACTCGGATCCTCGTATGTAAGCTTACGTTGGCTTTAATAATAGGTTTTTAGGTCTCCGGCCCTAGCAAAACGAAGGTCAACAACAAGGAGACCTAAAGCCAAGCAAAAATGGGCAACACAGACGCAGCGTTAGCCAGTACGTTCCATCTAGAAAAGTAGGTTGGAATTATCTTCCAACAAAAAGCATTTGCTAGAGAAGTATGATGAAGCAATTACTGACTCTCGACATGAAAATACAAATCTAAGCCTTAATTAAAGTGTGCACGCAACAAGTTGCAATAGCAGTACGAATTCCGCCAACACCACGACGGTCGCTCCACTGCTCTGCGCTGCATACAGCTCCGCCGTATGCGAGCAGAATACAGAGCGACTCGAAGAGTGAGATTGTAAAGTTTGCCTGCAACATTAGAACTTACAGGAAGTGATGGTAGTTGTTTGAGACATGGAACGTGCTACGGAAGAGCGAGTTAACCCCGGAAAATGTAAGACACCTCGGTGCGTCGCGATGCCAGAGAAATCGCACACCTCAGTTGAACAGTGTAGCGCATTAAAAGAAGCCGCCCAACGCAGGCTTTACTGAGCAACGCAACGCCAAACCGGAACACACCAGCGACGAAATGATCGATCAACAACGCTCCATCCAACAGCGCCTCAAACAACATCGGAAAACTGAGCACTTTTGCTGCGAGGATGTCAGAAAAAAGGCGCCACTAGCTTTAGATAGCTCATAGGACACTTTACTGTCTTCCGTTGCATCTTAGGAATCCGTTTTGTTAAATCGTTCAGCGTGGCCGGAGCATGGATGGTGACAGTAAATATTAGCGGAAAGTGTATATTTGTTTCTGAAATAGAAAAGATTAAGGGCACAACGAGTGTTAAACGCTCGGGAAGCAAATCACTCCCTTTTTGAGATAGACAAGACGCACAACAGAATGCCAAGAACATACGTTTCTCCGTATTTTTAAGTATCTCCAAAAAAAGGAGATACTTAAAAAACACTGGGAACATAAAAGGGAGCTACAAGAGGGAGCGTCTTCGACGTTAACAAACTTATGACGTACAGCCAAAAGGAGACCACAAAGAAGAGCAACGTGAACCGCTCGATCGAAATTCCAATTGGTGGTGACTTTCTCGCCAGACCGAAAGAGTAGAAGATACGAAATACTGTGACCATATAAACACAATTAATTGGTTGATTTACGAAAGAAATCAGAAAAAGCCTCGTAAGGGAAGCGTGACGCATATACACGTGTACTACTTCGACCCATGCAACCACGAGCCATCACACCTTAAAGGAAAAATCTTTAAAGGTCTATTTCAGCACCTGTGCCGCCCAAAGACAGACTGCACACTACACCCTGACAAAGAAACGCTAAAACACGCAAACAACTAATCAGACTAAAACGTAATTTACCTGTTTAACTATTTTGATTCAAATTACCAACATTTTATAAAAAGCGTACTATGTATTACCAACGTTTTGTAAGGAGCGTTTTATAAATTACCAACGTTTTGTAAGAAGCTTTACAAAAATCACCAACGTTTTATACGAAGCGCTCCTAGTCCTCTAAGGTGGTCAGAGCATTGAGCAGCGGAGACATAATTAGCACAAAGTTGATCGCGGCAGCCCCACAAGAGATGCCCCTTGGCTGGCGGCGACAGCCACCGGCGGCCACACGAATATCCTTACAGCCGCAGAAAGCTGAACACGTTGAACAAACGAAAGCAAAACTCGTCCGAAGTGAGCATCCTCAAGGGGCTCTCACGTTGTACAGTGTACCCCTTTCACGTATCGGCACTTCTGCGGGACGAGTAAGCGAGTGTGATTTTTACCCAACCTGGGTGTTAATAAACCATAATTATATATTCAAGTAAGCGAGTGTGAGAAGCTGAGGTTTACCCATGTTGTTCTGCTACAGGCGTGTGTGCAGGCTCTCGCCATCAAACCGCTATATTAGCCCACAGACGCCAAGCTACACGCTAGCAGTGCCTGCACATGCACAGCACACGTTCACCACTAACCGATATGCACGCGGCATGATGCACGACAGCTTCAAGGGAAGCTACTTTCTTTTTCCCCGCTTTCTTGCCCTTCAGCCTCCAAGCTAGAATGAACGGGGGGCACATTCCGCATTTAGCAAGAGAAAGGTGCAGAATAGAATCTTGTCACATAGGTGCTGTACAAACAAACAGTATCGTGTTCATTAAACGATGTAATATTGTAATATCGAACATCGGTTTTGACATAAGCACATGTATCACATACATGTGCCCTATGTATCACATACATGTGCCTTAGTTAATTACAATAGTGATAAAAAAAAAGGCAACAGCCGAACCACAACAGCGAACAACAAGCGTTTTCAGAGGATCACCACCGCTCAATCAGGAAATACAAACAATGCCAATGTCTCACTACTGACTAGTAACGGAACTCAAGAATTCTCAACAGATCGGTAATCCCACAACTTTCTCAAAGCGCCATGTCCGGAGCCAAATTCCCGCCGGAGGCTACGCTGAGGTTTGGAATGCTGGAATACGCTGAGGTCCCAATGGAAGTAAAAATTACGCTCAGTTCGTCAGTAGATGGAACCTTTCGAGTCAAACGAAACTGATGTATTATAGGGTCTTTGTCTATATTGTTAGTATGACAATTATCCTTTCGCTGTCTATCGATAGCTCTATATCTCTCTCTTTGTCGCCCCTTCTGCCCTTTTACGTTTTGGTACGAAGGTTCCCCCCCCCCCCCATTCAGAGCAACGATCTGCCGTGTCAGGCCAAGGCGACATTCTCGACAGTCCTATCATCGTCAACCAAACATTACAAAGTGAAAGTATCAAAAGAGGGAATATTCTTTCCGCCCTGTGTAGCCCGTGTATGAACGGAGGATGTGCGATGGATGTGCTCAACAGCGTTCAATACAATGGCCGCTGCGAGTGCCAGTTTTTTGTTCATCAAACGGTACAATATGATAAGCAAACTCTGAAAAAGTACACGCGAAACACATTTAACGCAACTTCTCACTCTCTCAAGCTTTTCAAGCTTTCGGCGAGGTCCAGTAAGACATTTAAAACGGCGTAACGAAGTTCGTAGTCAAGTGCCCGCTCTCTAGTGAACGGCTAAATGACTAGATCTGCAACGCGGTGCCCTGGTACCTGGTGTCAGTGGCTAATAGTCGTAACTACTTGTATCATGTTGTTAGTGCATACGCATCGCCCTGCAACGGTGAATTACGGTACGGGTTGTTTATATTCGCATAGATTAGTTACTAGCGTTACTCAATCTTCTATCTGCTAACCAAAACCGTGATCCTCAACAATACAATATCATATCTATTTACATCCCATAAGTATAATCGATCCCCTTCCCCCGTGCGACCGTGCCCTGTCTAGCGTTCTGTCTCGGATGCGTAACGTGATTGCTGTGGCAAAGCACAGGTCGCCACAGGTCCTGTTAGCACGGGACCCCGAAGGAACTGACGATTTGTTTTGTTCTGTTCTGCGGCTGTTGCTGTCGCCGGCGTTGTTACCTAACGTTGATCGGATAATGACAATGCATCGCTACGCTCCGAGTTACTCGGCTGCCTGTATCATCATATTGAGTGCGGTCTATCGGACAGACAAACAGACTCTCTCGTTGGAGAGAATCAATCAGCCAGTCAGTCACTCGAGACCACGGGTATCACTTTGCCTCTCTTTGTCTCATTGGGAAATGAGGTGACAGATACGGTCATTATTATTATTATAAAATGTTTAGTATCTAGTAGTACTAGCGCTAGCACACTGAACTTCACTATTCCAGCATCCAATTCGTACAAATACGTGCAAGTGAACAATGGCGCTCGCGTACGACGCCTTTTCTTACAAACAACTACTTCTTCGTGTCTACTGTTTTTTTCTCGCGTCACAGTATGAACTCGCTATCTCAGTAATTCCGTTCCCATCCAATCACTTTCAACATTGTGATTTCGCCGGGAACGCGTCCGCCAAACTCCACAAATACACAAAAATTATAGTACGTCTAAATGTATTCGCGAGTTGGCTAACATAATACAAGTCAACGTGAAGCAGAATATTCGAGGTGACAATCGTTTCCCGCAATTTTACGTGTAATACTGCAATATTGAAAAAAAAACTGAAAATAAAAGCTTATGTAATGTATTAACGACAAGAAGAACGTCAGCAGGAAAGAATAGCTGCATCTCGACACTTTACCAACGTAATGGCTGTGACTGCCAAACCCTTATCGAATGTGGTTGCTGTATGAACAAAAAATATCCCGGGAATAGAGATCGCTATATATATATATATATATATATATATATAAATATATATATGTATGTATATATATATATATATATTATATATATATATGTATATATATATATATATATATTATATATATATATCTATATATATATCATATATATATATATATATATATATATAGATATATATATGTATATATATATATATATAAATCTGTCTTCTGCGTTGCTAGAATCTCTGTCTGTGCTTGTAAGCGCGCATATGCATATACGCAAAATGTGTACGTAACTACGCCTCTAGATATTTCTTCGTGAGGAATTAAAACTGGCCTTTGCACAAGCACTACTTAGTTCATTATAAACCGAGTGGCTGATTCGTATATTTTTCGTCAGGTTTCCATTACTATTTCCCATACTTTGCTTTCGTCCCGCACGACGACGACGACGACGACGACAACAACAACAACAACAACAGCAGCAGCAATAGCAACAAGTGCAACAACAATAACATCAACAATGGCAGCAGCAGCAGCAACAACAATACCAACAACAACAACAACAACGTGATTGTCGTGGCCAGTGCAACGCACCTCTATAGCCAGAGTCGTGCATGCTAGTCTAATTGATTGGCACACACTGGCTTCGTGACGGCGACGGTATGCAGCTCTACGTTACCATGCACAGATACAGTAGCGCATGTCGCATGCAAACGTAGGCACGCTCATACACGCACAAAAACCCTTCAAAAAGAAGCGGTAATATCTATGAATTTGACAGCCAGCCAGGCAGCCATTTAATACTAGATACAACAACTTTTTTGATCGGTACAAGTAAACTTGTATTTACTGGTAGCTCTGCCATTACTAGAGTAGGTAGCCGACAGGTAGTTTTCTTCCTACTACTACTGCTACAACAGAAACTAATCAAATTAGAGACAACTAAAGACTACTAATAATCATAGTGCGTAGAGTTGAACAATAATAACAACAACAATAGCAATCACGATGCCCACCTTCATTCGCTGCTAAGCGACGTATTATTATTATTATTATTATCATCATTGATCATTGCAACGCCCGAAATAGTAACAACAATTCTGCCGTTGCTCTAGCTTTTATGCAGTGGTAGAGAATGGTAATAAATAATAATTATAATAACAATAATAATAACAATAATAAACATAATAACAATCATAGTATTCATAGTAATAGTTGTAGTAGTATTATTATTATTATTATTATAGTAGTAGTATTAATACTAGTAAGGTTACACTCGAATAATTTGAGTTCGAGCGTAGTGTAGATAGTACTACTCACTTGTGCGACCATCCCTTCCATTTTACGAGGTACTCCACGCGTCCCTGAAAAAAAAGCACATTAGTAGAGCATCATCAGCATCAGTCCATTGTTCTTCTACGTTGTTGTGACTGTTGCTGTTGTTGTTGTTTTCGTTGTGGCTGTTGTTGTTGCTGTCGTTGTTGCTGCTGCTGTTGTTGTTGTTGTTGTTGTTGTTGTTGTTGTTGCCGTCGTCGTTATCGGTGGTGTCGAACAAAGATAAACTAGGCTGTTTGCCCACTCTGACGGCTTCTGTTTCGACAACAATCCGAACGTCAACAACGGCAACAGCGACAATAACGCCGACCACAACAACAACAACAACGACGACGACGACAATGACGTCATGGTCGTCTACAGCAGAAATCACAAGCACAACCACCCACTGACGGACGAACTGACTGACTGACTGACCCAATGAACACGAAGCAGTAACACCACGACAAGAACAACAATAACAATACATAGCAACAACAATAACAATACCGCAACAACCACAACAAAAAGAACACACGACAACACTCTTCTTTGATTCGTCAACAACATCACTCCTTGGAGACCGAATCAGCACAACCACAACTGGGGTGACGGGGGCTTTACGACCCCAACGACGACGACGACGACAACAACAAAAACGGAATCCCCCTCGGCGACAACACCCTTCAACCATCACCATAGCTTAGCAACAACAGCAGCACTGCCCTGAGCAGCTGGCAAACCCATACGCAAGGCACACTGACACAGGAACAAGACATGACGGAATGATTATCCTCATCATGATCTTCGTCTTCTTCATCGTCATCATCATCATCTTCTTCTTCATCATCATCATCATCGTCGTGATCTTCATCTTCATCATCACATGTGTTTGTGCCCTGGCCTTTCTTCGTGAGCCCCCGGCCCGGCAACCCCTCAAACACCCGCACTACCCGCGACTATCTACAATCTCAAGAGCACGAGCTCAATTCTTGCCGGCCTTTCCTGTTCGCTGATGAAGGTGAGCTATTCGTCGTAGAGCGCTTTTCCTGTCCGGCCCATCACACCTCATCATCATGGGCGCCGCCATAATCGTCGCTTGCGATTCCTCGTCAACTTGTTCTCTTGTTGTTTGCTTCTACTAGAGACTTCTAGTAGACGGCTAGCTAGCACCAGACTCCGTATGCCCCTACATCTACACAACAGCAGCAACATCAACAACAATAATAGCCTATAATATACCTTATATATAATAACGACGACAACAACTACTACTACTACTACTAGTATATAACAGCAATAACGGCAGCAACTACCCCCCCCACCCACAATAAATTCGATTGATATTTACTAAGAACAGATAGCTACTGATCCCTGATGATTTTCTTCACGACGACGAAGACTTGACGGCTGAGACAGAGACAGCACGATGCTTAGTAGTACTACGCGATAAGGAAACCAACCAAAGAAGATCGAAACAAAGTGCACAATACGTAGAAAAAATTGAAGGAAGAATGAACATAAACATACAGTATAGAATACCAGAAATATAGCTAGCCATAGGTCAAGCAGAGTAGAATAACAGTGGAACCGTGTTGTTCTCGGAGACGCCGAAGGGCAACACAGGAAAAGGGCAAGTGAAGGGGTGGATGGAGGCGCTCGCTAGGAGAGACTGTGAGGGGGACATCGAACGAAAAACGTTCGAGTGCGCGACATACCGAACCTTCGACTTCGGAAACAGTGGACAGACGGACAGAGGCGTACCGAGAACGAAGAATATATACGACCACTAGCAGAGAATAGATAGGAGAAGAGTAAGAAATAGTAAAGGAACACACGTCTAAAACAAAGGCGAGAGAAAAGGGGGAATACAAACGACTACGACCGAAAGAGTGATGAGATAGTCAGAGAGAAAGAGTAAGAAAGATGAGGGGAATATAGAAAGGTAGATAGATAACGAGAGGACATATAGATAGATAGATAGATAGAAAGTGTGTGTCTCTCTATGAGACAGAGTAATAGAGCAACGTACGACCCAGGACGAAAAGGACGGCGTCAACGCAGCCGTTTCGCCAAAGTTCGAACATAGAATATTCAGACTGTGGACACCCATAGAGAGTCACAGAGCAAGCATCTACCCTACCAATATCAGCCAACCTAACAATCACCCACCTACCCACGCAGACAGACAGACACATCAATCAGACATTTCAGATCGGTGGATGATGTAGAAAGTCTTCCACCATCTTCACCCCCCACCCATACGAACCCAACAGCAAAGCAGCAGCAACAACAACAATAACAGTAAGAATAGAGAACCAGTACAAGCCCGAGTTCGAGGACACCCCTCCCGCCAGTAGAACAACTGTGTAGACTATTCATAAGATCGCTGCGTTGGTATTCCAACAAAGTCCACGACAATGACATCTGCTCGAACCACTGTTGTTGTTGTTGTTGTTGCTGCTGCTTCTATTACTACTACTTCTACTACTGCTGTTACGGCTCAATTCTTCCCTGCCATTATTTGCCAACAATTCGATACTGCCCAGTCTAACAAACTAAGTCTAAGTAACACTAGTTATCTTCGTTGTAGTTGTAGATGTAGTAGTAGTAGTAATAGTCGAAGTCGTAGTTGTTGTTGTCGTCGTCGTCGATGTTGTTGTTGTTGTTGTTGTCGTCGTCGTCCCCGCCATCACTACTACTACAGGCACCAACACCACTAGCCCCCACCACCCCCTCCCCGTCCGTGGCAACACACGACGAACTCAACGGCGACCCCCGGCCGCCGGGCTCGCCGGCCACGTACGGGGGCATGGCACGCATCGATCGAAAGCTCGGCTCGTCGACATTCTATCGCACAGCACCACAACTCGCACACACCTTTCGGATTCGTTTCTTTTGGATATTTTCTGCGGCGAAAATTTCGCCCGAATCGCTATCCGCCATTTTGTCTGTTTGTGTGATTTTGGCGGTGTGGCACGTTCGTGGCTCCGCCGTGGCGGCCAGCTGGAGCGCGCCAGACAGCGGCGGCGGCGGCGGCAGCGGCCGCTACGACGACGACGACCGCTGCTGCAGCCGTGCAGTAGCGGCGGCGGCGGCGGCGACAGCAGTACTCCGCTCGCCGCCGCTACTGCTCCTTCCTGTCGTCGTCGTCGTCGTCAATCGGTCAGTCGGTGGCGGTCGTTGTTGTTGTTATTATTGAGTCAGATGGTCGGCGGTCAGATCATCATCATCATCATCGCCGCCGCCGTGATCATCGGCATCACCATCATCATCATCGGTAGTAGCCGCCTGCTTGTGCTCCGGCTTCTGCTCCTGCTACTGCTACAACAACAACTACAACTACTCATAATGCCGCTGCTGCTACGCGCGTGACTGCCACAGTCGGCGGGGGAGAGGGAATTGTTGTTATTGATATAGTCGGGTGCTTGTTGTTGTTGTTATTGATGTAGTCGGGTGATTGTTGTTGTTGTTGTTGTTATTGTCGTCGTCGGCTGCCGCCGCCACTGCTGCTACTACTACTACTACTAGTATTACGAGATCATGTGGTGGCCGCCGCCGCTGCCGCCACTTGGTGGTTGTGATTCTAATCGTAGTTGTGGTGATGATGATGATGATGATAATCGTGGCGGTGGTGGTGTTCCTTTTGTTGCTATTGGCGCTGCTGATGCTGCTGCTGCTACTACGACGACTTCAAACCCGACGGCTGTGACGAACGACGGCCACAGCTGCTCGTGAGCTCGTTTACCTTTCTCGCTCGCCTCGCACTCTCCTTCTCTACGGCGCGCGCTCTTTCTCTCGCTGCCCTCTCCCTCTTTCTGCTTCAGCAGACGTCATCCGCCGCCGCCGCCACCGCCGTTGTTGTGGTTGTTATTGCTGTCTGCTGCTTGACAGCGATGAAAATGATGATGGTATCGATTATGATTTGTTGTTGTTGTTGATGTTGTTGGTGTTTCTTCTTACGGCTATTCCGTATTATTATTTTTAATTATGATTTCAGTAGCTATCGCTAGTAATGGATCCCTGCTGCTGCTGCTGCTGCTGGGACTGGTTGTTAGTTCTAGTTTGTAGGTAGGGGTATTTTTTACTCTTATTGTTTTGCTGGTAACTTTATACGCAGTAGTAGTTGGTTAGGACGATACTTCCTTCTTTCTGTCAGTGTGGAGGTACAGTCGACATCGGACGATGGACCGTTCGTACATTTCGGTTCGCTATTTCGCCGCGCTTTTCTGCGGCCGCAGTGCAGATCTGCTTCTGTAATCTGACATTCTTCTTCTGCTGCTGCTGCTTCTGATGTTGTTGTTGTTGTTGCTGAGAGAGATCCAGGGGAGGAGAAGGCGGGGAAGAAGTAGACAGAACCTAAACAGTAGTAGCGAGGCCAAGTAGGCGAAGTAGTAGTAGTAGCAACAGAAGTCAGTAGTGTGGTAGTTGAGATAGGAGGAGCTATGGAAAAGCGGGGCGTAGATTGTATGGGTGCAAGTCCAGGGCAAGAACAAATGACTATAACAACGTCACTATAATGTTGTCATGCCATCATCATGCTGGCGATGATGATGATGACGACGACGACGTAAGTAAGTAGATGATGTAGCCCATAGCAGGAGTCGCAACGACAAAATGAGGGGAACAGTAAGCAATGGCAGAAGTGTGAGTGACGTCCGTCATAGGCCAACACTAAATTGGCTGACAACGAGTCACACACTTCGAAACAACCACACCACATAACCGACCACAAACAACATAGACGCTCATGGTTTTGAATCTCGACCTAAGGATGCATCGAGGCAGCAGCAGCAGCCAACCTAGAGCGGTGTATAACAACAAAAAGTACAGTAAACATTCAAGCCACAGAAGCAAATGACGAAAAATAGGCAGCAGAAGCAGTAAACGAAGAATTAGCAGCAACAACAACAACAACAAAGAAACGACGATAAAATAGCACATTACCCTCTTTATCATCATCATTAACGGAAACCACTATCCAGTTGATGCTATCGTTACTAGCGACTAGTGTCGTCGTGATATATATATATATATATATATATATAAAGAAAAAGAAGAGAAATAAAAAGAACGAGAGAGAAAAGCGCGCCAAGACTCTGCCGAAGGAAATTCGCTCGAAGGCCGTTGGTTGGCGGTATTGCCTCCATCGACTCCAGCACGACTCCAGCTCGGCCTCCTAAACCTCCTGGCGGTGCCGCAACCCCCGGCCACACTTCCTTCCTTCCTCACTTCTCTTCGGCGGCTGTTCTTCTGCTTCTCGCCGAGCGTACGTTTGGCGTCCGTGGTTCGTTCGTCGTCGTAGCTATTTTCGCGTCAAATTATGTGCGAACGACTCGAACACTCGTTCCGACCGTTGCCGGAGGCCAGCGTCCACCGCGACCACGGCGGCAGCGCATCGCCGAAGGTTCTGAGGGGAACTTAGTGACAGCAGAAGTGGGAAAGAGAAAACAGGCAGAACGAGCGAGCGAAACCACACCCCCTATCGACCCCCCTCGGCGAGAGCATCACATGATTTTATGGGGGCAGGAGCGACGGTGTCTGTCTCTTCCTTTCTTTCCCACCCTGCAGGGCTGCGAGCTAAGGCGTAGAAAGAACACCGTCCCGCCGGGTGGCAGCATGTGCCTTGTAGGATTTACTCTCGCTCTGTGTCCTTCGTCCGCCATTCCTATCCTCTTGAACATACTCACATACTCAGGTATTCAGAAAGATCAACTATTTGACTAGAGATGACTGAGTTAACCTTAGGTTCGTTTCGAAAGTACCTAAGCAAGTTTTATATTTTATAAAGGGTAAACTACATTCGGAAACAGTACATATATATATATATATATATATATATATATAATGCAATGTGTTAGCTACCACATTCACCTCTATATTAGAACAACGAGAGACGAGGCCGTGTTCGAGATATTCGGTTCGGATTCAGAAAGAGCTCGTGCATGCATGTATGCTGCTGATGCTGCGTCGTCGTCGTTCCACATGAATGCCTTAAATGCCTGATCTGTACTCGTTGCCGTTCGTCTATCTACTAACGAGTCCGGGGCAAATGTGTACGACGAGTTCTCTATCTCTACTGCCTCTCGTTGCTTCTGCGAGTGCAAGCTGTTGTCGTTCTGGTTGCGTGTATCAGCGCACTCGACTGCGAGAGAGCTGCGCTAGCTCCCTCCCGGCTTGGCGGTGATTTTCACGGCAGTCAGCGTGTTTCTGCAGAAGCTCTGTTTGTTTTCGGAGGGTGTCGCACTTGATGCTCGCTGAGAGAGCTCGTTCCCTCATAATGGCTATGCGCGCCCGCCTGCCTGTTCGGGAATGCCCCTACGAGGAGCAGCGTCAGCGGCGACCGACCCCATAATAATAATAATCTTCATCATTGATTTCATCCCTCCGCTACTACGTTCACAGCCCCCTCCGTCTAATACGCCTCCTCCGCCTTCTTCCAACATTCACCCGCCTCCCACCCACCAGCGAGTAGCGATGAACGACGACGACGACGACAATGATGCCGCAGCAGCAGTAGCAACAACAACAAGAAAGTGCTACCAGAAGTCGCCATGAGCGATGACGGTTGTTGGCTTAAGACGACGCTCGGATGATAATTATTAATTTAAGCAGACTTCAGTTCTTCTTGCTGAAGAAGAAGAAGAAGAAGAAGAAGAGGAAGAATAAGAAGATTGTGTCTGTATGTCTATCTATCTAACAGCTCTCGCGTCGACGAGGGTCGCCGAGGGTGCGCGCGCAAAACCAGCACCGACTCAAAACGCTCTTAGAAGAGAAGAATAACTGCTGTTGCTGCTGCTGCCTGTGTTGTTGCTACTGTCTGTATAGGATTTCTGCTACTTGTACTACCACCGTTCGGCCCCGTGGGGTTGTTGAGTTTAGTAGAAGACAAAGAGAATATCGTTCGTCCTCTGTCGTCGACATCATCGTCGTTCTCTGTCGTCGTCGTCGTCGTTGTTATTCTCATAGTCAGTACTCGCTGTTAATGCAGCTGAAAGAACGCAGCTGAACAACCAGTAGCAACAGAAGCTGCAGCAGCAGCAGCAGAAGAGAAATAGGATCGACAGAAGCCATCGTTGAATACTAGCAGCAGCAGAACCAGCAGCAATCTGCCCGCAGTAGCAAGCAAGCAAGCAATGAGCAAGCTTTTGCTAGGCTGATCGTCGTCGTAGAAACAGTAGTAGTAGTAGTAATAGTGGTGGCTGTCCTTACGAACTATTGGCGGGCGATAGGCCAGCCAGCCAGGCAGCCGCCGCCAATTCAGATGATGGGATTTGAGACGGACAGCCAGCTAGCCAGCCAGCCAGCCAGGGGGGGTTCGGCAACCGCGCGCAACCACGCCACACGAAACCGTCTCGCGGGAAGGGGCGACGAGGCGTAATAGCCCCCTTTGCTACTATTGCTGCTGCTGCCGCCGCTGCCGCTGCCGACCGAGCTCATATGTGCTGCCCCTGTCAGCCATGACATTCACAACATAATGAGGAGGCAACAACAGCAACGGAAGCAGCAGCAGAGGCGGCATCAACAACAGGGGCGGCAGCAGCAGCAGCAACAGCGGGAGCAAGTAGCAGCGATTGACCCGCCAAAGTCGCACATTGTTTGGTGGAAGCCTAAGTCGTAGTAGTCGATGTTGTAGTAATAGTAGTAGTAGTAGTAGTAGAAGCAGGCTGTATATCGGAGTCTCTCTGACTCGTCTAGGTAGGGAAGTGGGTGAGTGGGGGTCCGCCTGCCTGTCTTTCCCTCTCCCCCTCTGGCTGGGTGGGTGTCTATGGATGTGTGTAATAGAGCCTGTAGGGTAGATGGCATAGAAGTGTATATAAGAGGAGAGTGGAACAAAGAGAAGACGAAGAAGAAGACGACTTCACTACAACTACAACCACCACCACCACCACCAACACAACAACCAAAGTGAGGCAACGACCATGGGCGAGTGAAGCAGCGGCAGCAGCGGCGGCGGCAGCGGATCGTCTGCTAACGATTGCGTTGCGGCTTAGACCCTCACCACTATGGGGAGCACCACTACCATTATTATTACGACCACCCGACCAGCCAGCCTATGTGTGATATGTTTTGTCGACGGCGGGCGGCACGTTGATGTTGTTGTTGTCATCACTGGCAAGTGTGGTACGTTTGTGGTACGGCGGCGACGACGACGACGACCTCTGTGAGTCGATGGAATGGCGGCGGCGGCGGCGGTGGTGGTAGTTGTTGTTGTTGTTGTGGTGGTGGTTGTTATGGTTCTGGTTGTAATCATTATGGTCGTAGCCGAGGTCGTCGTTGTTGTTGTTGTTGTTGTCGCTTTCTCCCGCTTCTTCCCCGCCCGCTACTAGCCACTAGAAGGCGCGAACTCGCTGACGACTTCGCAGTGTCAATCTGTCTGTATTGTGGGCGATTTAGGTATAGGAGGCATAAATAGGGAACTTCGTCTCTGATGACGATATGGTGTGGAAGCGATGCGGTTTGTGGTGCTCGCCACTTCAGCGCCGAGACTACGATTAAATGAATTGCGAAGTTTCTAGTGTCGAACGTGGAAGCACTTAAACGGAAAGCGTTAAGTTGTATCACTTTGTTGACGAGTTTCAACTGCGGCGTACCGGCAATACGTCAATTCAATTCAAATGCACCTTTATTTTGTCAAAGGGGGGAGTAATAAGAGAATTACGTTTACGCCACACTTTCAAATACTGAGAGAGCAGAGCTCGATACAGTTCAGGGCGGCTATCAGTAAAAATCGTCAACTATTTTTTCTGGGTCATTGTCGTTACTTTTTACTTGAACGCAGTTAGGTAGAACACGTCTAAGATGACGACGCTTTGAGACAGCTAATTGGGTTCGGGAACTGTCGGCTAGGCCAACTCAATAAGTCTTCATCTTCATAAATCTAACCGGTATGCTGTGCTGACTGTACTGCCTGATACAAAATGGGCTATTTTGTAGGCATGGTAAAACAGCAATAAAAAAGTATGTTTTTTTTATCGTAGTCTTTTGAGAGCTCTGCACACATAGTAGATGTTCTATTTTCATTCTCTCGAACGAGTAGCTAGTAGCCGAGGTGCGAAAAACTGCCTTACCGCATGACGCGCGCTTACCTGGAGTACGGGCAATATAACTCGGAAAATCGCGTGTCACTACCCCGTAATAAAGATACAGAAGTGCGCGGCAATTAAGTGCGTACTGTACCAACTAGAAACCTTACAAGTGAAATACGATGTATAAATGTAGATCGGCTATAATACGCCGTACAAACCTATATATATATAGATGGCTAAAATATATGTCTGCGACGTATAAACCTAGACAAATTATAGTCTTTTGGAATATGTATATCATGATAGTGAGCCGCATCAAATACTGATGGTCGTGCTTAAAACAGTCAGCAAACACATTTATCTATCCGCCAGAGACACAGATTTACTGATTAGGCAGTTCCATAAGTCTAAAGAAATTCGAAATCGAAAAGGAACTCTCAGCGTTTTTTTCTCTACAATTGTTGTAGTTGAAGTTGACATCACTAATATGTCAACTTCGCCAAGAGAAAACATTGTTACGAATGACTGTAATTCCAGCAAAATTCCTGGTCCCTACACTGGACCCCCGTAACGATGCACACGTTCGCAGGGACCCAAATATCATGTTCTCACCCTGAATGATTGATTACATTGAATCCAGAAAAATGTAATGCTGCTTTAGTTGTTCATCATAGCGCGTATTAACTTGTCTATGATGTAGACACTTCCCTCTGTTTTGGACTTAATCATTACTTGGTAGGGTTAAGTTTGTTTTCTAGTGCCTGATTATGTAGAGGAAATATGAAGCTAGATTTCTTGTCCCCCTTGAATAGTTAGTGCTTCGCCCACACAGCGCACCTCGGGGGCACCTCAGAAAAACCTACCGATTCGGTCAAGGGTTTAGTCATGATTGACTTTTATTACGACTTGGAGTAAGTGCGCTTAACTCTTGTCCTGGCTTGTCTTGTAACTCAAGTAAAAAAACACGCACCACTTAGTGGCAATCATCCAAAGAGCACAGATTTTGAGGCAGATGGTGTATTTTGCTTCTGTAAAAGGGGAAACGCGCTAATCATTCCATTGCGGGAGCCATGGGCTGCACGACGATTAAACAACAGCGAACATTAACACCTATCAAATGGCAACAGACTGCTCTGACTGGAAGACGACATCTCTATTCAAGCGCAATAGATATCCAAGAAGGTTATATATATATGTATATATACTTTGGGACAAGGGTGTATATAGTTATATACTTCGGGACAAAAATACATGGCGCACCACTTCTGACTTTACACATATTTTATACTTACACAACTAACGCCGTATTTTAACTACACTATTCAAAAGACAATTGAATCAGCTTTTAAACACGACCACAATGTTGAAGCCAAAAATCCCTTCTTAAATATATAAAGCAGTGAGCTGGAAAAGCAATGCACGTGCGACGCATCAAGCATTAGTAGCAGCTAGTACAGAAACGTGCCTTTCTCGGCCCCGCCTCTTACGCCGCCCGAACGTCGGGCGTTTTTCTGACAGCTGCCGCCTTGCCTTTTCGAGGGCAGTCTTCAACGCCATTACGGCAGTCAGCTGTATGCCCTCCTCTTATCCCATCCCCCGCATGCGAGCACAGAATGTGCGGAACAACGGCTCGCGGGGTGGCGCTCCCGAGAGCCGTCGGTGCTAGCACTGGCTGGCACGAGCAAGCGCGTCACTCGTCAGCGTCCCGGCGTCTAATCTGAGATTGTCAGATTTGAGAATGTAGGCTTGAAATTGACCGTGTCTTGTCAGAACCTGCGTCACGCAACAGGATAGACGTCTCCAGACGGGCAGTTGGGCCGTACCCGCAGGTGAGGAATGACCTCTTTGGTCCACTGTCCCTTGGCTCCACCGACTATGCCATGTGTGTCCAATCGTCGGCCCACGCACTCAGTGTGGTCTCTCCATTAACGTCGAGCGCCAGCTAAGCTGCAGGATGCCGGCTTGCGCACGAGATCACGAAAATTGGGCCGTTGACCAACGGCAGGGCCTTCTTTTCTCAGAAGAGAGAGAGAGCAAGATGTATCTCCACGGTAACGATACATAGGGAAGAGTGTACGTGGCGACGAGGAAAGCTGTTTGCGCAACCTTGCGCCCTAGAAGGTGTCAGGAGATGCAAGCATTGCTTAGAATGCAATTTTTTTGGGTGGGAGAGCCGAACTCTTGAAAGAGCCCATAAGTCCACGGTTTGAATGAAAGGAGAGGTTAACTGCCCAAGGGTACGTTGATGAGATTCTGACAACCCACGCACACCGACGCACTTGCTCGGGGCACCTCGCAGATACTGGAATTCAGTGAATTGACTTTGAAGAGTGGCCAGCATGTTCTCCCGACCGAAATCTCGTCGAACATGTGTGGGTTAACAAAAACGACGAATAAGACACAAAACTACAGCTTCAGCAAAACGTCCATAATTCAAGAATGCTACGCGCGATTACTGGAGTAAGATCCCAAAGCAAATCATTAATGAGTAAATTGATCGATCCCCAGGCGTACGTCGGCTTTTTTTGGGCACACGGAGGTAAAACACGATATAAAATGTAAGTGAATTTACAACTAGAATAAACATTTCAGCCATACATTTGTCTAAGAAAAATGTATTTCATATTGTTATACCTTTTCTCGTATTTTACTTTAATATTTTAAACAATTCCTAAGGTCGCATTTTTGTCAAAGAAATGCCGCGCACTTCCAAGCCTACAAGGGAGAGAAATCCGGATTTGTTTGTGAGTCCTACATTAGTCACTGTTAGCTACCAGTGATGCATTCCCGATACCTCCTAAAAAGCCAATTGTAAAGCCTCGAAATATATATATACAGATGCCAACAAACCGTAATCAAATGAAAGCAGTGGAATTAGCTTTGAATTTGTAATCTTTTTCAAAAAAGAATCGGAAGCTACCTGATAAGTCGACAACGCAATGAGTTAAAGCTCTGGATCAGATCTACCACTAACTAAGGGCCGAATTTATAATCAACGACATACGTCTCTGTATGCATATCCGTGTGCCGGATTTACGCTGTTGACCGAAGTAATTTTCGGTTGTAAGATTCATGAAACAATATATAATCGCATAGACGAATGAGAACAGGCATGACGAGGGTAAAACACTCACCGTTATTATTGATTAATCTGCTGTGACAGCGATCACACGTACAGACGAAGCTTAAAAGCTTAAATAGTTAGTATAATGTACAATTGTCTCAGGCAAGAAGTTCAACAGGGTGGAGGTTGCCAAATCAGTCAGTGGTCTACGTCGGTAGTCGTACTTGGTCGAGAAAATTCGCCCTAAAAGACTTACTTTTGCAGTTTGTATTGGGGTTTGGCGTGTCTAATAGCCATATCAGTGGTTATCCGGTTGCTCAAACAAAAGCTAACATACCAGGTGCATGTGTGTATATCTTGCTTATATGTAGAAGTTTATTCTGTTAGAAAAAAAATAGCTTATTTCATCAGTCAATAAGGTAGGACAACTGCCCCGAAATAAACGTGTGCACTCTCATAAGCACAAACGCGCGTGGCCACAGATAGAGTTGCATTTTTTTCCAAAACCTTAGTAAGTCCCCCAAGGACAAAGGCAGCGTTCCTTCACTATTCGTCAAGGAAAAGCCGTCGGCGGAGAAATGCGCCGATCCTACAATTTCCCGCGACAACACACAAGCGGTTGGCTGGATTCGGCAAGGGGTTTGTCGTTAGAGAACTAGAGTCGCATATATCGCGCGATCGACGAGAAGTGGCTACATTCTAATAAGATTTAATTTCAGCCTGTTTGAGCCACAACAATTTTTTGTACCTGCAGGCTCGCAGGGCCGACGGTTAAGGGTTTTAGAGAGTCGGTTTCGATTGTGCTCTAAATCAAAGCTCAACCCTCCTGTTTCGAACGGCACAGAGGTCGTACTATCCGGGAATTCCTGTTAGAGTACTCACTATCTCTAGTAAAAGCAGAGAAAATAAACTCTTAGACTATAATTTATAAATACTTGGAAATGGTTTGGGGACAGGCTTGAATCTTGCTGTTTGCACAGCAAAGTGTGCTTTGGAGATGTATCGTCCATTTTTAGTAGCCCGAACCCGGTGTCGATAGAATATCTCTTAACTAATAACCTTAAGCCTTGAGTAAATTTTATCTAGTCGAATGCCTTTTAGTCTCATGGAAAGCCGCAGCCGCGAGTCTGGTAACTTTTAACTAATTGAATGTCAAACAACGTACTCTAGTAATGTAATTAGGATGAAGCATTGAACATGACTTAGGGTTCGGCAAGTATTTAAATGTTTTCTAAACTTCAAATTGCCTAAGAGTTAGATAGAAACATTTTACGACAAGTGATTTTAAGTTTGATTCTGCTCGCTCTAAGATATCGCCTCGAGCCATGAGACTAAAACTAAATTAACCTGGACCTGAAGTCGCCAGAAGTAGAATTATTCGGTTTAGTAGCCATACTTCTGTGTCGGCATATTTTCAATGTCACAGCTATCTGGTCCGCCACGACCTTCATTCCGCACCGGCCAGAACTATCACATCTATAGGAAGAGTACAGAGAAGCACGGAGGGACCTACACGAGGCAATTAACTGTTAATCGTAAAACAGACCACTGGGACCATCATTGTGTGAGCAGGTCGAAGAAAACCCCTTGGGGCCAGGAAGGGTACAATATCAAGCGTAATAATTGCGCCACGCTCTGCCTCCCTACCGGTAAAAGTAGCCCAATCGACTATAACAGCGCTCTACCCGAAAAAACCCCGGCTGCAGCCGGCGTTCTTTGAGGAAGCTTCAGACCTTACCGTCAAGCCATTCTCAATCTAAGACATCAGCATCGTGGCCGAACGCATACGGCCAAGAAAAGCACCGGGCTCAGACGCGGCTCTTCCGCAACCAGTGCGCATACTTTAAAGACATATTTAAAAAAAATAAAAATCTTTGCTTGGTCCTTTCAATTGTCTGTACTTCTTGAACATATTTGTAGCCCCTGCTTGCAATTGCTAAATAATAACTTTTATTGTATTGGCAAGTGCTAAGATTACCTGTTTACTTTTTGTTTTTAATTGTTTGCTTTATTATTAGAATGTGTTGTTTGTGTTTTATGAAACCATGATTTTAAATGAATAATTCCATGTTAAGAAAGTTCGGTAATGTTTAACACTCGGATCACCCGTGCTCATTGCGTAGGATCAGCCAGAAAGTCCAGTAAAGCTGCAAAAAACGATTGCTCATTCGCACATCAAAGAAACGGTCAATAAGATTAAAGCTTAAACCCGCATGTCGTTTTTTTAAATAAAGTTGACAGCGACAGAATAACGGTAACAGCTTCGGCTCGATCTCTTTTACAGGGCCTTTTTCGGACTCGTTTCTGAACACCCTCGATCATACATATGTGGTTGCGCAAATATGCGCTCCAGACAAGTGAGCTATATAAAAGTCTGGATAGCGCAATTGCTTTACAGTACAGATAGAGATTGAACAAGAACAAAAGATTCGACATTAACACACCTCTAGGTCCCGCGCAACACTTGCGCTGGTAGGCAGTGCTGGCTCGTTGAATTAATAGTTCAGATCGGGAGAGCGCCACATTTCAGGACGAGACATTTCGAAACAGAGAGCTCTGTCCCATCGTCACTGCACCAGCGGCTGCGGCTAATGCCACCGACATAGGACTGCAGCGAAGGCAGCGAAGTATGCGCTAAAGGAGAACCCAAGGGAGAGAATATTTTAGATTGTCAGCAGCATACAGAAGGTATTTAATACAAGACGAAATGTGAGATCGTATGTCCAAACACAAAAAAAGTAGTGTGGCTACCAGTGGAGAGACTGCAGCTTTCCTGCAGGACATCTGACGGTGCCATCGTGGCTCACTAAGAACTCACTGGCATTTCATCCGG
Source organism: Dermanyssus gallinae (assembly GCA_003439945.1). Classification (NCBI taxonomy): domain Eukaryota; kingdom Metazoa; phylum Arthropoda; class Arachnida; order Mesostigmata; family Dermanyssidae; genus Dermanyssus; species Dermanyssus gallinae. The sequence continues at coordinate 236,386 of QVRM01005400.1, read as the reverse complement.
ACGACGCGATGACTGATCGTGCACAAGATCGGCAAGCCATTTACGAGTCTGCGAATGGAACCTGGAGCGGCTTCCGTCTTCATCTTGCCTACAGCAGACCCGCTCAAAGGCACTCTTCTAGTCGAAGTATATGTACACAGTGAAAGTCCTCGCTGGCGTTTATGTGCAAAGCCTAATGGTTTGCCATTTCTAGCAGTTGCGTGCACGTAGAGTGTCGAGGCACAAATTCGTGCTGGATTGTGTCGAATAGATTGTTTGCGTACATATGTTATAGCTTAACGCACACGTCATGTGTCTGGCTAGTATTCTTTCAAATATACTGTAGGCAACGGAACGTTTAGACACGTTTAGTGCGCTAGTTCTCAACTCGCCTTTTGAGATTCAGCTAAGCATGGGGGATGCGCTCCTGTTAGTGCACGAGATGTCTTTCTATAACGGCTTCGAGTGGATTTCAAAGGCATGGGAATTGCATACAATGGGACATTTCCGCTCCTGACCGTACTGCACGCATAGTACCAGTAGACCTAGTGCTAGGATATGCCACTTTCCAACATGTCGGAAAATGGCGACGCTAAGACTATCATATATGCTTCTGAAATTGTGGGACTTGAGCTTTTAACGAAACAGCGAAGAACACCAAGTAGAGACTATATTATTTGTATATAGTTATTTATTAGTAACTTCAATGTTCATATTTCCAGTGAGAGCCACCCCTCCTGTCGTTCGTTACGTTCTCTCCCCCGAAGTCTAGTTTTTAGCTCATATATATATATATATATATATATATATATATATATATATAATATCAGCTGCGGCCAGTGCGCGCTGGGTGGATGAGGGATAGTTGAGACCGTTTGTGTATCAGTAGGTAGGGCTCATAATATACTGGAACATCTGTGCCTCACGATTGCCGACCAGTGTCTAAAAGTTCAGTAACGAAATAATATTTTGCACTAGTGTTTGACGATGCGCAATCTACAAGGTTTTTCACGTCGATTCGTGACTGGCACGAGATTTGGATCTACCACTACACACGCGAGTCGAAACAGCAGTCAATGCAGTGTAGAGCATCTCGCGGGTGTGTGCCGAAGAAGGCAGAGACTAATTCGTCGATCGGGAAGGTGGGGCGTTTTTGGGATTGCCAAAAAATCATCCTCATTGACATAGGAGCATATTCATCTAAACTTCATCGTTTACCACGACACCCCGGCTTGCACCTCCACAGCCGCAGGTGCAAAATTGCAAGAATTAAAACTAAAATTTCTGCTCCACCTATCTTATTCTACTGATTGGGCCGTTTGTGACTTTTCCTAAACCCACACCGCAAGATGTGGCTGCAGGGAAGACATTTTTGCGGAAGAGGTCATTGCCGCTCTGAATGCTTACTCAAAAAGCCTTGAGACTTCCCACTTTACTCCGTAAGGATTGAAGGTTGGAGAACTGTTGAGTTAAGTGTGCAAAGCTCTATGAAGACTATGACATGGAATCCAAACAAATCCATAAAATAGCTAATTTTGATAGTTTTTTATATGCAAAAACATTGTATGCGTGTGTAACATAATTCGCTGGCATATACAATACTGTCAACTCAGGATGTCAGGTGTGTACGTTGCTACCCATATATATATATATATATATATATATATATTAGTTAGACGCGGTCAAACCGAGCAAGATGGCTCAGTGGCAAAGCCTTTGCCTTGCATTCGGGAGGACTGGGTTCGAGACCCAGGCCGGCCATTCTTAAATTGGTTTGCATGGTTTCCAATTTAGACAAGGTAAATGCCGGAGTGGATTAAAATTAGCCATGACACGAAAAAACCGTACACGGGCAATTGCCTTACGGAAATCCTTTAAATAAAAATTCAGATTGAGATATCATGTAAATCAGCTACGGGAATCCTTGGCAGTTTAGTGAGTTTTCGTGAGGTGCCCCGAAGGTAAATACAGAATTTTTAAACAAAGGATCAACTATTCAGCATAGAAAAAAATCTATATACACTTCATATAATTGATTAAATAGTAATCGCAGGTAATATTATCACCTCGAAATAATGTTATTGTTTGCTATTCATTATTTTGTAATATTGAACTATTTGGTTAGCCAATTCAAGACTAACAAAGGACAATTTTTGGATAGAATCAAGTGGGCGGTTTACAGTAACACGACATCTTTATGTGCTTAACTAAAACTTTCCAAGATGCGCCGGTATAGCAGTCGGTAGACACGGTATAGAATATCGTGAAATAACCGGTACTTTTCAGCAATAGTGTTCGAGCCCTTCTTACAAACTGGAGTGACGCCGAACACAACACCGATTTTTGTACGAGCTCGGGCATTCTAGAAAATCTTTTAATCACCTTTTTTCAGCTCAAGCCCAATAAGTTCTACACGCCCTTAGTTTATGAGCAAGATGATTCATGTAAGCACCAATAAGTTTAATGGGGCCACATTGGTTATTCAGCGGCTTAAACATATTAAATAGGAATGAACAATAGTCTTTAAATTTGATGTACATGTCACTTGCACTGAAATTCCATTTATCAACACATTTTGTGTCGATAATACCTAAGTACAAAGATTTAGCTCGGAGTCAGAGCTCAAAAATGCAGTTACAAGAATTGTATAAAATAAAGAATATAGACATATATGTCACTTGTACTTGGTCAGTCGAAAAAAGCTGGTTTTTTTTTCATTATCTAAATAATTCGCAATGAGAGAGGCATCCATAAAATGTGTAATTTAACCGAAGAATTCGACGGAATTCCCCGAAGTAGCCGTATGCCAGCAAATGACGAATCTCTGGATGTGCCTGGCTAATAGTATCGAACTTGAAAGCCTGGTGCGACTCCAACCACGACAAGATATCGTACTTCACCATGCAGATACTGACTGGTCACGGCCAATCCCAGACCTGTATATTCAGGATTCGCAAGACAGACTCTGACAGATGTGTCTCTCTGCACGTCTGCACGGAGAGTCTGATATGATGGAGCACATGGTGATGCGCTGCGCAACAGTCTCGCCAGTGCGGGATATAGCGCCGGAGGTGGTCAGGGGCCTGTCACCGCGTGCGGTGGTGAAATGGTATCGTCGGTAAGTGATTAAGAAATGACCTACCTGCACACTATAATGGAGTGAAAGATAATCTTGGTGCGAGTGACGTGCAAAAATAGCTGGCAATGGCCAAAAAGACGTGTGTGTGTTGACCGCCCTGGCGGGGCGAGTCGACACGAAAGCCACGGGAAGATGGAGGGGGGCAGCAGCTAGGGTCTCAACGCGTTCTCGAGGCACTCCGTCAGGCCATAGGAGAGCAGGCAAGGATTACGTAACGCATAGAAAGAGCAAAATTCCTCCTTCAGGTTCCTGTCAAAGAAATGCGGCGCAATTCCGAGCTTGAGAGGGAAGGAATCGAGTAGGTTTAGTGAGTTTGTGAGTCTCATACTAGTTACTACGAGCTGTCAGTGACGCACGTGCATTGTGCATTTTCGATAAAACATTCGGTAAAAAGCGCGATGCGGCCAAAACACGGCTGTGTCATCGTTTCTTGTGACCAACATCTTTAATTCCTTGAGAATTAGCTGTGGCAATGTTGGTTTCTCGTCGTCCTTTTTTCCGAAGGTTTAGGGAAATGCATTACGCATAAGCAGAGCTGGCAACCGTCAGCTCCTAGTGTAGAACTCTCTTACTTCGGGAATCTCTTACTTCGACCTGCCCGTGGATCTTTTGAAACCAAGGGTGCGTCGAGACCCTGCGGAAGGCCTGGTTGCATGACGCCCCTTAGTAAACCCTCTCTCAGTCACTCCTTTCGACCTCCAATTTGGGCTTCTCGATTTGAGTTTGTTCCAAGTTTTCTCTCTCATGAGATTGTCTATGCAAGCTACGTCCGGGACCAGGCAATGGGAGTCTCCATCATGTGAGCCACAATGCCGGTGGTGTGGCGGCCGGCAAGCGCGAGCTCCGATGACTGGCGACACGGTGTTAAAGCGCTACATTGAGTCACAGTGTGATCGACGTCGTCAGGCTGGCCTGACGCGCACAAAACGCATGTGTCTGCAGACGCCTTCCCAATCCTGACGGTCCGTGCCCCGTATCCGACTTCTCGCCGCATACTGACGCTTCTTCAGCGCTTAGCCAAACGACATATATCTTTTTCTCTATCGTGCACGTTGGCAGACATACAGGTGCTCTCACATATGCGCTTTAGTAGCAGATAGACACGGGTCATGTGGTTTCCTCTCATTTGAGGAAAACATATACATCTATGAATTGCATAAGGATTAGTTAGCAGAATCATGACCATTAGAGTCATATATATATATATATATATATATATATATATATATATACATATATACATACTTCTAGGCTGTTTGAATGATGCTTTGAATTTAAGTACAACTTTTACGTACGCCCATGCATAAAATAGCTGTCTCACATTCAAACAAATCGCGAACCGACACTGTAAATAAGAGAGCACGATCTTGAACAACACACATACGTTTACGACTACGTTTAATATTTATAGACGAAGTGGTAATGTAATTCACATATTACTTGTCCTTATTGTTGATGAGTTGATGAGCATAATGACAATGACATGTGAGTGACATATTGAGTTGAACAAGTAGCATCCATATCCAGCCAACATTCAAAGTCATGACACCTTCTACAACCACCCAACCACCCACACCCACCCCCCCCCCACCCCCACTAGAATGTTATATTACACCGACTATGCCGACTTGCGGCTAATTAAGCCAGGCTAAGTTATACATGACACAGTTAGCCATCATCGCTGAGTGATTTCGTTAGACGTTCGGCGTCAGCATCGCTGTCGGTACTGTTCGTCGACGTGCGTCCTTTTGTTCGGGGCTGTTGCGCGGCCTTGGACGCTGCTGTGCGTGATTTCGGCGACACGGACGACCGCGCTGATGACGACCTGGCCCAGATGAACGGCCACATCGACTGGGCACCTTCGCACTCCGACAACGGACTAACCGTCGCTGGGGGCGACTGCTTTCCACTACCTCTGTTCGCAGCAGCAGAAGCAGAAGACGTGCTCGGCCGGGGGTGCGCGCCGATGGCCGACTCAACCGCTGTCCTAATCGTCCTCTTGAGCCGCTGTAACGAGGTCGCTGTGTCGTTGCCGCCATCGGCCTCGGCAACGGTTGGCCGCAATGGCGAAGGCGATAGCGCCGCCGCCGCTGCCGAACCGTCCTCGATCTGTGTGCGTGCCAATGATGGCCGGCGGCTGCCGGTTTCTACTACCGACTCGCCACGTTTCCGCCGAACGCCTTGACCACCCTCGGTTGCTGCTGCTGCTGCTGCAGAAGCGGTCGTGCTTGACGTCCTACTCCGGCGAACGTTCTCGCCGCTGTGCCGGTCCGCGCTGTGGGAGCTGTGCCGGTCTGCGCTGTGGGAGCTGTGCCGGTCCGCGTTGTGGGAGCTGTGCCGGTCCGCCCTCCGAGAGCTGCGCTCGGCGGGCGCCCCATCGTCTGCGGCGGGCATATCCTCCGGCCTCTCGACGGGCACAACATCCGCTACGGATCGTTGCCGGGATGATGGCCTTGCTTCGTTCGTCAACGCCGTGTCAGCGGCAAGGGCGGCGGCGAGGGCGGCGGCATGTTTTCTTCTCGCTGCTCTCGCATGACTCCCCGCTAAACCTCGGGCACCCTTAGAGCGACGTATTTCGTTCTCGACCTCGATGATTCTCTTTTCAATCGCTTTAAGCCGTGATTCCACCTCTACTTCTGATGATCGTGGTGCAAACAGTTGTGTCAAACTGTACCTAGAACGCTGGAGAAACAAGATCGCAACAACACATATACGTGAGCCATTTTTTTTTGTTGGTCAGAACGATGCGATAGCCGCTCAAGCCAATCGCGTTGCCGTGCTATCTTCTTAGCGAAACAACAGAAAACCCTTTAAATGCGTGACGTTACTGTTACCAATCATGCACTAAACTAACAGTGCGCAGCCTAGCGCCGAGGAGTAGACGTTTGTCTGTGCGGGAAAGCGTGCTGGCAGAGATGAATGCGGGACGAAACAGTTTCAGGAGCAGTACGTGGAAATGAAGTGTAGAGTTTAATGTAAATCAATAATGTAAATCTCGTTGATATCAGTCAGTGAACTTATCAAAGAAATTTACGAAAATTAGCTTTCTCAGTGAGAAAGGCCAGTTTCTGCTTAATACACGATACGGATGTGCTAAGACAATGAATGTGGTGTAAGTGCTTAATTTTCAGAATCCAAAGAGCTTTTGAGGCAAGATATGCCCTTCCGACAAGATCATAACCCTTTTAAGCTGGGCCTTGACGCTGAAGCTGGCCAACGGCCGCTCTTAGTCACATCTTGAATATCGGCAGCGCTAAACAAGACAAAGCTTTTAAGGAGATCATCGAAATGACGCGGTAAATTGTCCAGCCCAGGAAACCAATAGTAGAAGCGATGTTAGCCCATCAATCCTCACGGGAGTATCAACACGACACACCGAGGAAAACTACAGAACCCTGCTGGCTTGATTACTCGATGGGACAATTATAGTAGTAGTATGTAGATAGACCGCTGCCTTAAAAATGCTCCGAAATAATATTCAACTCTGGGTCTCTTTTCTTGATACTTAGTGGTATTAATAGGTCAGGTATTGTTCTTATGCTAACCTTTTCTCAGCATATAAATCTAACATCAACCTATTGATTATATGTATTTTTATTATTTTCGTATAATATCAATTCAGATAGCAATTACGCTATTTGTGGTGGCTATGGCAATGTGCCGCTCGCTGGAGCAGTGGCAAGCAACCACCGCTTCATAAAACCGTCACACACAGGAACTGGACTACAAAGTCGCGATGATTTTCTGATAAAATTGCACGTAACAGTACAGCTTCCAACCATTTAGTTAGTTGTTTAGTGATTTGTTTTTTTTAGCTATTTGCGTCGGTGGAGCAGCGGTTGCTCTAGATGCTTATTCTTTAAGTCTCGGGCCTGTAAGACTTCTTAACCAACCATCCCACCACTCGCCTTCCCTAAATACAACATATATATATATATATATATATATATATATATATATATATATATATATATATATATATATATATATATATATATATATATATATATATATATATATATATATATATATAAATGAATTGTGAGCCTAGAGTGCAAACAAAAGGTATACCCACTTGGCGTGGCCCATGTAGTTAGCCAGCCAGCTCATTGCGGATCGTGACGTCACTTGCCTTTTGATTTCTGGCTGACTTTTTATCGTGCGAGTCCATGACGGTCGTCAGTTCCTCGGCGATGGCAATGAGTTTCCTGCGCTGTTCGAGCGACGGCTTGATGAACCTCTCGGTCGAAGAGGCCGTCGGCGAGAGGGTCTTCTCTTCGGACATCGACATGCGGATCTTCACCTCACGGGCTCGTTTCCCCGTCGGTGGAGCGACTTGGCCGGCTTTGTCTGCCGCGGGCGTTACCACCACCAACGCTTTCGGCGACAGCGACGCTGCGTCGTTCTCAGCGCCCTTCGACAAGTCCGTTGCCCGGTGCAACGTACGCGATCGTAATGTAGGCGGCCTACGGTGCGCAACACAACGGAAGACAGAAGTAGGAGTAAGGGAAGTGGCGGCGTGGTCTAGTGGGGGACTAGTGCGCTAGTCATGGTTGTCATCTACCGGGGTGTCGCCGGGGTTCGATGCCTGTTGTTGATCGAATTTTCTTTGAGCGATGCTCATTGAGAATAGATGACAAACAGCCATACCGCTGAGAGTCAGCGACCATGCTGCCACTGCTGACTGTTGAGGAAACCAATCTTATCTAGCCAAGCCCGGCCCCCGGTGCCTTGCAGATACACAGATACAACCTCCTTAAAAATGTTTTTAGCTCTAGAAGTAAGGGAAATGTGTAGTCTGTGACGCCATTGTCTTATGAACGGCAGCCGTAGCTGGTCTACATAGCAGCTACACCAAGGCAAAATAAGTAGCAAAACACGTTGATATTACTATTCAAAATAACTAAATTCTGAACTAGCTTAGAAATACTTATCCAAGTCTATTGCGAATATTAGGATATTGGAACTGCTATCAATAAAGGAACTGACCTATTGGAACTGACTGTTCCTCTGAGATTTATTTAAATGCAATTAAACGGCTACAGAAGGATATCGACGGGAGGACTAGCTCGCGTGACGGATGCTATCGTTGGCTTTATGCAGGCCAAATGCTGGCCATCTATCGTGGGTGTACAAACCGCGTTATTACTGTCACAACTGTTACTAAATTAAGTAATTAACTAATAATAGTGGTAAACATATACGTTTATATTTAGCTCTTTAGGGAAGTGCTTTCTTACAGTGCTGTGCAGTTCGATATCTATATCTTTACAACCAAAAATACAGGCCAATCGAAAAAACACATATGACGGAAACGCATACACAAATTGCTGAAACCAAGTATTTCACTCCCAGTTGTGTGGTTGAAACGTATAATTTCCTTTGAAAGTTATAGATATTATCATGAGTTCTGCTAATATGCTGGCTAGCATCGATTGGCACCTTGTGTGTGTGCACATTGTCGTTATCCCCCTAATTTTCCGTTGTAGTTTTTTTTACACGTTTTTGCAAATGCAATTTGCAAGGAGTACCAGGGACTCGGCCATATAAGTGCATTATTAGTGTGCAGCATGCAACATACATGTATCAGTGCATTACAACGCAACTTACCTTAGAATTGGCACTATCTCAGTCGATTCTAAAATGAAAAACAACAAACGCTGTTAGCACGTTTTGAATTACACAATTATATTAATGTGTGTGTGTGTGACTAACTAAGACTAAAGTACATAATGTAACAGCAAAAAATACTAATAATATACCCAACAAAAATAAATATTTTCAATAATGCCTAGCATGTATGCATGCGCATCATTCTGCAATGGAACCTACGTTACTTTAAAACCCCAGACCGCAGCATCATATATTCGATACCACTAATTTGCTTCTTCTAGCCATAACGCTGGATGCCCTTCATAACCACAATGGTATGCTTAGTTTCTCAATAGGATAACCGATTCTCCCGCAGTACGTTTTTTGCCCCCTTATTACATTGGAAAATATGTTCATGACGAGGTCTACCACCATTATTCAAATAGAAGTACTTCTTGAAAAAAATTATATACATATATATACCTAGCTGACTCTGGACGGCAAGTGGTGCATAAGTGATTTAAAAATTCTGTATATATATATATATATATATATATGCCTAGTCTATCTCCTAGTAGGCAGTTATAACCCCCGTTAATCACTTTTAGTTTTGCGATGTTGTCCTTTATGTTAAGGGAAGACTACCTAGTCGCGAAACTTCTAACAAACAAAACTCCAAGAAATTTGGCGCACATTTTTTTTGTACGTAAATTGCTTCAGGATATACCTGTACATGTTCAGAGTAGTGCAGAAGAACTCGTGAATATTCTAGGGAATCGTCCACCTCGTTAAAAAAAATTTTTAATGGAATGGAGGGTGCGGAAGTGTCTTAGGAGTGAGAATTACTAAGTTTTGTTAAGCTGGTGTGACAATTCTTTTAACAAATGTGCGATATAAAGTGAACAAGTCGTTTGACTAAGAAACTGAACTTCTTAAGAAAAACTTCTTTCGTGTAGCTCTTAGAATAACCTAAAAATGTTTATTAGTACAGCAATTTTTCAAAAGAGCGTCAGCCATTGTTGCCAATGCTTTGAAGGCTGTAAAAATCTTGTTGCACGCGTCCAAACGCGTCTGGTGACCAAAAACTGACTCAAATTAATGGGGATCTCAGAGATCATACTCTTTAGAAGGCCCCAAAAAAAGAAGTCCAGACTAGGCGATACCGGCGGCTAATAAATAGGCCCGCTTTGGCCAGTCCATCGACTCTGAAGTGATCGACCAATAATTCATCAACCCCGAAGGTAGCTATCTTCGAAGGTGAGCCCGTTGACCTCTGAAGGTGAGCCCGTTGACCTCTGAAGGTGAGCCCGTACTGCACTGGCGGGGTGCCCTGACGCCCCGTCGTATTATCATCAAGTTCCACCACTTACTTCAGCGGATATTTTCTAGAACGTCTATTAACAGTTCTGACAAGGTCCTGCTCACAAACCTGCTATATAATTCTCAATTTCATTTTTCGGGAAAAACAGTTCACAAGGTGAGCATAAACATGAACGGAAAAATTATTTTGGCGTGCATGCGAGCGAGTGACTAGCGGTGGAAAGCAGTCGACCGGAGAGCTTAAACTCGCTAAAACCGGTGTGGATGTAGTCCGATTAGCACCTGTGCATGCTATTACAGCTCCTACCTGGCGTCCTCTATGGTCAAGAACACGGAGACGCTAGGGGTATGCCTTGCCGTTGCACTTCGTCAGTGGTGCAGAATGACGGTTATCACATGAATGATGAGCTGTTTGGCCATATTTTGGCTTTCTGTACGTCCAGGGTCTTATCGAGGGCCGCAGAATCATCCAGCTTTGCGTAACTGGCGGTAAACACGCTCGATCGCGCGATAAAATAAATGTATGCGTCTATTTGAGAAACACTCTCACTTCTAAGCAAAACATTTTTAACGGGTTTGGTAAGTCCCTAAAATGTTGACGATTATTTTTAGAATATTTGGAATATATATATATATATACAATGCTCAGTTCGCAAATAAACATTACAAGCGCAATCATTTGTACCTCATTTAGACAAGCCTCATTGCGATTCTTCGACCCGAACATAACCTGAGTTATAATCGTCAACAGTTATCCGTTATGAATGTCTATTGCTTCTCTTGGTAAGAATTTATGACGCATGCTGATTACTTTTCAATTTCTGTTTTCTTCTGAATGTATGGGGAAGGGTATCTAATCGCGCAGGTCTTTGTGGAGCCTCTGATAAGCAAAGCTTCACCAATTTTGGCGCACCTTGCCTTTTTGCGTTCATACCGTACTATTCCCGCAGCAAAATATTGTTGCAGAAATAGAAAAAAAAGTCGGCGATATACTAATTTAATAAATATAACTGTTAAAATAGACAATTGCTCAGTTCTTAGAAACCTTGCAACAAGGCCTGTCCAGTTGAGGTGGTTATCATTGCGCCCGTAATGCTGATTTACCGAATAGTGATAATTTGCTGCCCCCAGCGTATATATATAGGAAAAAGGCAATTTGCTTATGAAAGACCTTGTAATGGGGGTGACACATCAGATTTTCTGTGCCGACCTTTCGGGCACGGTACCACTTCTATTGAATCGGTGTGGTCATTGGATTGAGACCTGCGGGCTTCATCTGAAACGGCAGAATTAGTATACGGGCAATTAACATCATAGGCAGAGTAAGTCGAAGGAAAGAGCACGCACCCGCGTTAAATTGGCTTTTTATTGTTTGAGTCTTTGGTTTTATTGTTGGCTTATTTGAAAGTCTTTAGTTGTCACAAGACACAAAAATACGCCCCAGTACTAACGGTACTGAAGTATCAAAAGTGTATGCAGATATTTTTTTAATTTTTATACTTTATTAATTTCACAATCAATTTGCATTTACAAGATATTTACGACCTAAGATATATATATATATATATATATATATACATATATTTTTTTCTTTATACAACCACCCGGGCTGATTAAGTGTGTTTATGTAACATCAAAGTGCTTCGAGACAATCATCGATCTAGCGTTTTGCTAGTCCTGCTATGAACCAAACCGCCGGACATGCCGCAGCGTGTATTTGCACATTTGCTCCAGCGTTCAGTGCATCGACATCTGTCCTGAGGTTCATAAAAAACCTCCACGTTGCGAGACTTTATAAATATACAGTCTCGTTTTTGAGGCTTCTTGACGTCAATCCCACTGCGCCAGACCAACGCAAAGACCGCCAATGGAAAGGCTCAGTGACTAATAACTTCAGCCTTATCTAGTTGTTTAGTGTGATTTAGACCTTACCAAGGCTTGGAGTAAATGATAGTACAATTTTTAGCTCAATGAGTCGCACTGGAGCACCCAGGAATAGTGAGCTTCGTACATATCTCACCTCTGTGCACATGGATGCAATTGCTGCCCGTCTTTTGCTCGCAGTGTGTTGTTGCAACATCGTTTTTATATAGTAGACCCTCAGATCAATCCAAAGGAAAAAAAGTTTATAATCACCAGCAATTGGCCACGACTGAACACACATTTTTATGCCGCAGCCAATCGACTTCTTTGCTGAAACTCGATTGTTTTCGTCTTCCGAAAATTTACGTGAATTTTATTAATCTTTCGTGAATTTACTTGAGTGTACTTGCCGTATAGGCAGTTAATTTTAGCAGATATACGTTTCAAAACTCCCCTCACATATGGCGGGCTGAGCCAGCGATAAGTAGGGTGAACGCAAGGCAGCCGAGCGTATTTCCCTGAAAGGTGTCCACGTTTTACTGCAATTGTATAGTATTGCCGCCCGCAGGTCTGCCTCAAGGTGGTCCTCAGCGCAGAAGCTGGAGAGCAGTGAGTTTGGCCTATGCATCTCAAACTCAGACTGGAGTACACGGATCGCGTCCTGTGGGCCTCCCTAAACCCGAGTTGCTCCGGTGGAAAGGCCTTTTCCATAGTTAGCAGGGATCTTTTTGAGAGTGCGTTTCGATGCAATGAACCGATATATATATATATATATATATATATATATATATATATTGTCCACATCACCATCGCTTCTTCCCTTGAAAGGAACGTGGGTTTCCCGTTGTGCCATGCTTGAGGTGCGCAATGAGGCATTGAAAAACCGTTCAGTTACTGTCAGGTTGTCAGGGCACCACGGCTGGAGAAAAAATTATATATATATATACTCAGCAGAGGTCGCTGTGAGTTCACACGGTGAGTTTTGGTATAACAGGGTTTGAGCTGTCTATGCCAATCATCGTCGGTGGCGACTTCAATGCCCGTATTGATGGTGGGGCTACTAACGATAAAGGAGAGGCTATCTCGCCCACCGTGGGATGCTCGAGCCCTTGCGCCAAGTGAGGGCAAAAGCACCACTGCAGCTGCTAGCCAGACGCAGGCTTGGCAAACATTTTCGGGCTGACCCTCAGCCAAGATTTAACGTCCACGGAACTGTTTTTCACATTGCTTTATAGACTGACCCCCATAAATACAATTGTGCAACGGTGGGGCTCGAACCCGCGCACTTATGTGTCTTGTCTGGTTGCGAGGCGCAGAGTTAAGCCACCACGCCACCGGGCTCGACAACGACGCAGGCTTGGCTACTTCAACAGTAGAACAGCTGACATAGAGCTATGTTATGACTACAAGCGTAAATACGCTAGGCAAGAAGAAATTCCGACTGCTCGAATGAGCAGGACCTATACTGCGGTATAGCTTCAGAAAGGACGCTGACGAAGATCTTCTGCAAGGTAATTATAGAACGGATGAGATACGTGGCCAACCAGACCCTTCCGCCAAAGTATTCGGTTTTCAGAGGGGTCGGGGAGCGCGTGATGCAATCCATGTGCTTCAGTCCGAGATAAAACGAGCTGTGGCAAAACCTGGAAACCATTTGTATGCAGTCCTTATAGATTGCGTTAAAGTTTTCGACAAAGCACCTAGAGATCCCCTGGTGAAGTCGTTCTGATGCACAGGGGTTGGTGGCTCTCTTCTGAGCATAATTTTGATTTTTTTGTAATGAGGACACCTTACTGGTTCAGGGTAAGTAAGAAGTGTTGCGGGTAAGGCAAAATGTGGGAACCCCGCAAGGAGCCACCGAGCTGCGTCTCCTTCACTCTTCTGCTTGCCGATTTTGTCGGCTATATTGACAGGAGTTCCATAAGCTGATAGCTGTAATATACACAGATAACATAGTAGTCGCTCAATACGATCTGGGTGCCATCAAGCGCATCACTTCTCTGGCAAAGGTGTTCCTTGCCTCAAGAGGGCTGAAAATAAAAATCATAAAGACCAAGACTGTAAAATTCAGAAAAACAGGTTGATTGGCTGCCAAAGACGTTATATGTTGCAACGACCAATTCCTCATCTCTTTCCGGTATCTGGGGCTTCGGCTCCATTACACTGAGATGATTTTCACTGTCTGTCAGCGCGGACGAGGAGCCGCTTTGTGTACTTAATGTGAGGCTGTGCACAGATAGACGGTGCGCTCCGTATCTTTCGAAAGCTATCTTCTATCTTGTACATACTCTATTTGATCGGAATAAATAAGATTGAAAGTTTTATCTCGTAATGGGGAAAGAAATCCGACGGCAGGTTGGAGAACTGGATATTTCAGTGGCTATCACCCCTGGTCTGGTCTTGCATGTGACAATCGCCACGCACATATCAGATACATAGTTCAAGTGTATCATCACCTAGTCTGTTCGAATACAGACTTCCACGAGGAGTGCATGGAGTGCGGCTGTCCAGTGTTCTCTAGGCGTGTACACGGTGTATCATGCGTCTGCCTGCCCGGCTCATGCGAAGAGATCATTGCACTGATGCATTTTTATACAAATGTACTTATACGCACCCATTGATCAATCCGCGCAATAAATTCTACCTTAATTATGAAAGTCTCGTCACGGGACTTTAAAGACCCCAGCGGTTCCATCAGTTAGCTGCTATCCATTAAATTATATAAACGCCTAGTCTATGTAAGCAGTTATGACTTCTGTTGATCACTTTTTTTGACCTATTTTGTCCTCAAAGCAAAAAGTATCTTATTTTGCAGGTATTTGCGAAACCGCCAATAAACAAAGCTTTATCGGCTTTAGCGCACCTTGACTTTCTGTAAGCAAATCGTATCAGTTCTGCACTAATCCGGTAGCAACGTGCTGAACTGAACAAGAAGAGGAACAAAAATGTAGTTTTAGTCGGTGATTTGGGCCGTCATTGATAGGAATATTGCAAATGAACAGCGCTCAATAGGGTTCATAGTTATTAACTAGTCGGAATAAATGCTAACAGAAACAACTGCTCGATTCTAAGAAGCCTTGCAACAAAGCTTGAGATAGCAACTATTGCGCCAGTAATACCGATTTGTCGAATTATAATAATTTGCTGCCCTCAGCTTATATAGAAAGACGTATAAAGAGTCGTAGATTCTTTTGAACGACCTTTCAATGGCGGTGACGCCTTAGATTTTCTGTGCCGACCTTGCGGACACGGCACCACTTCTATTGATTCGATGTGGTCACTTGGTAGAGATCTCCGGGCTTCCCCATCTGGAACAGTACACAGAATAGAACAGGGCGAAGTAGAGTGGGAGTGAAAGGGCGCGCTGAATTGGCTGCATTTAAAAGTCTTTAGTTGTCTTCTTATTCACTTTCGTTGTACTTTCTCTAGGTTAAAAACACACGCAAGGAGTCAAAAAGTTGACGCATCAGTCGCAAAGAATAAGCAGATCTTTTTTTTTTTCAATTTATGTATTTATTTCGCAAGTGATTTGCATTAAAATAAAATATATATTTATATATATATATATATATAACGGCGCATCGGCAGTATTTGCATTTTGTCTCTCAGTGGGATGAACGCTAAGGAGCCTTTAAAAAAATCATTTATATATATATATAAGCAATTTTTTTGGGACTGGGAGACAAAATGCAAAGACCGCCGATGCGTCGGGCGGTTCGTCGCATGATACTATAGAAAGCTGGCAGACGGAGCCGTCCCTAAACTGGTGAACTCCACAAGTGGAACATACCAGGTCGTGGCAGCTGTGCATAATGTAGTTTGTGTACACATAACGATAAGTCGACTGGTGCATGCCATTTAGTCTCATAGGTTCTTGGTAAGGTGCACATTTGCATGAGCAGCCTCTTCTATGACTGGTGGCACTTTGCCTCGCCATTCTTGCAAAGAATTTCCTGGAAAGGCTCAGTGACTGGTGACTTCCGCCTGATTCTAACTGTTTTTACTGCAGGTACACGGCCTACTAACAGATACACAAATCGGCTTTATGCCGAAAGCGGTACACAGAGAACCCGGCTTATGTATATTAAAAACATCTCTCGAGTTGTGAAATATTGACGGAGTCATACTGCAACAACTAGGGACAGCCTTTGAATACTTTTCACCTCCGTGTACACCTACTGTCCGGCACGTGTCTGTAATGTGCTGCAGAAGGGTAGTTTCCATATGGACCCTGAGACCTATAAACAGGAGTTGACAAACTCCAGCGGTTGGCCTCTGCAAATCATTTTATATGCCGCTGCCAATCAATCTTCTTGGCAAAACTTGATCGTTTTTGTCTTCGGTGTATTTACATAAAGTCATTTACCCTCTAGATAGGCTTCAGTGTAGCCAACAACACGTCGAATGGCTCCGAGGTCGCGGTGCGCAAGCATAAGGTCATATGCATACATTAAGTCTACCACGTTTGTAGTAGGGGCAGGCGAGCGGGTTTCCCACGTTTTGCCTCAGCAGAGTAGACTTGCGGTCCTACATGTCTATCTCAAGGTGCCCCTCAGTGAAGGAGCTGGAGGGCGCTTTAACATAGAGCCACCACTCCAGCTTGTCGATTTGAATCTAAGCAGTGGATGGCGAGGGGCTTTACACAGTCTATGAAGACTGCATATAAGTGACCCTGCTAACACCCGCTTAATTTGAGGCTGGACTACGTATTTGCGCTTTGTGTGCCTTAGCCCTTACTGAACCCGTAAAACTCCTCCACAGTTAGAAACATTTTCTCTATAACAATCTTGGCGAAGATCTTTCTGAGGGTGCGTTCTTACGTAATATCCCTAGTATAGATTTTGTCCACTCCCATCTTATCCCACATCAGTGAAATACCATATGTGGCGATAAGTTCTATCAGTATCCTGAAAAAGCGACTGCTGCATGAACCGAAAGCGTATGTGGGCATATAATTAACGTAGCTGCGATGGTGTCCTTCATGAGCTTCTCCAGGATGATGTGTGGAAAGTCGCTACCTTTTGTTGATAAGGTGAACTTACTTATGTAAATTTGCTTTCGAATTTTCATTCTGTTTCCCTGATTTAAAGCATGTCACCCCTCCCCAGGTGGCCGCCCCTTCGAAATTTCATGGCTACTGTATTTTCCCAATTAAACTTCAAGCCCTTTTCACCCATGAATATCAATTTATGGCTTGTTTCACTCCAAAAAAACTGCAACTGAAGATGACCACATCATCTGCGTACAGTAAAATGTTGGTCCACTTCCAGGTCCAGCCCATCCTTATCCCTTCTGGCAGTCCACCCAGAAGTCCGGAAAACAGCAGTGGGCTCAGTCCATTGTACTGCGTGACACCTGGGGTTTTAGTTACCCCTTTCCCTCAATCCGACCTCGTTATTAATCACCACCGTGTTTTGTTTTAGGATGCTGATCAGCAAGCTCAGCATTGCTACAGTTACTCCCGTTTTGTCGCCCCCGTAGCTGCTTAATTATCTTTAAAAAACGCCACCTTTAAATCCACAATCACAACACATAGGCAACTCTTCGGCCTGTACAGCGTAATCCAGATTGCTCAAAGCAGCTCCCCAGCTGCTGAGTGAGTTGATCTTCCTTTCCTAAATCCGTACTGCTCTTCCAGTATTACTCCCCTCTCCTCCAAAAACGACGCCAGTCTTCTTTCTATTATTTCTAAGAATATATTGTACGGGCAGCTTTTCATTGCCATTCCCCTGCCAAGTCCCCAGTGTTTAAGCATTGTTCATTCCTTACCAAGTTTTATAAAAACTTAAACGTGCAGTACCTCAAGATGGTAGTGACATCAATTTCCGTGGCTATAAAGACGGGATAGTTGAAGTTGAGTCGCAAGAAGCTTGTTCTGAACAGCCCAGTTTTCTTCTATAAAGCAATTTAGCCAGAAACAGTCACTGGAAACTCAAGAGGCTATAGATTCTTTAGGCAACATCTCCCCTCCCTCAAACATACACAGTAGCAGAAAGAATCCCACGGACGACTGTAACAGGTTTCAATCTTCCAGGCTTCATAGAGATGTGTCTTGTTTTGTCTTGCCTTGTCCTTCACGATCACATCTCCTCCGTCTGTTCCATCTGAGGTGCAATGAGGAAATGGAACGCCGCGTTTAAAGTGCAAGCCCTAGGTGTACAAACAACTGCAGCCTGCATATATCCACCGATACCTCTCAAAAGCTTCGACCATTCATGGGTTCTCAACTGATGTACTTCTTACCTCGATTCTTAAGCGAGCCGGCTACACATGAGCAGGCTCGCCTCAGAGCGGTCTTGCATCGATCCCAGCGCGACTGCCTAGAACACATGATCACTAGCTACCGCAATCCGAGCCACATACGCGCACTCACTGCTCGTATGGTGGCTAACACCACCTCTCCTATAAACTGCGTTGTCACTTTTGTTCCAATCGCCCTCAGCTACAGACACTTCACCATATATATACAGCACACTTCACTTTGAATTCGGTAGCATCTATAGCAGGCGCAAGAAATGTCAACGGGTTGACTCTTCTTCTCATCCTAACTCACGCTTGTCTTCATTTGGGTCAAGCAATCTGTCCCTATTCGACATGGCGAAACGTATATATGTATATACGTGCATAAATTATATACATATATTGTTTTGTGATAAAAATTGATTTTCCTTAAGGATGCAAGTGGAGCGACAATTGTCTCCCAAGAACGTGTGCACTGTAAATTTTACTCAATCTCGTATAGGGTAGGCTGAGACCACTTCAACAGTATATATATATCCAAAGTGCTAACAAAGTGAAGTTTTATAAATAAATACAGGCTTAAATATATGAGGGTCGTTAAACAAGAATGTAAGAACACAACGTTTCAGTTCTAGTTCTTGAAATGGTGAACTTGTTGATGTCATATAAACGTAGTCAATCAGTGTTTATCAATCAGTGCTAATATTTAATTATTAAAAATGTTGATTAAAACATCTTTGGAAAGTCTCAAGGCAAACAAACATTTTAAAGGTAAATACTCTACTTACTAAATGACTTGCGTGTACAGGGCTCCATCCTTCTTAAACATCTTTATCGCCTCCTAAGCTACGCCGAGGGCGAGGCAGTTGATGATTGGAGGTAGTCATGCCAGACTGGTCACCTGGCAAAATCTTCACATTTGCAGTATTTGAATGAAAATTAGAATACGCTGTGGAACATATTGATCTAATACTAGACGTAATTGCGTGTGATAAAACTTGGGCATATAAGCAAGATGCGTAGAGCAGAGAAAAGGCTTCAGTGAGGATTTGCCAAAAGAATTGTTGTTTGTTGCAACTGCACTTTTGTAAAACAGTGTATAAAACATATACAAAGCGATCACTTTTTGGTTAGAACTTCTTTGGCGTTTTTCAAATTCTCGTAAGCAAATACGTGCGATTTTTCACTTCAAGCTTAAACTCGAACACATTGTGTGGCGATTATGATTGCCGAGGTTTGTATTGCTTTCGAGCCTTTAGCTCTGACAATTTGGGCGGTGGAAGTTTGTACAGGAAATGTCGGTTATAGTACGATTATAAGCGTGCTCCTTGCCCAGGAGGATACGTGGCGCTTGAAAGGTCAGACTATACAAACGCATTTGCACTCAACGAATTCTCTGGACTTACAATGTGTGCGGTCGAAATCGGTAAATTGGCTCTTCATGCGCTGAGCTTTTCGTTACGGTGGTATAGTCCGAGTGTGTTTTTAGATCGGATTCTCGCATGTGTGAAACTATTGCTGTAACTATACTTTAGTGAAGGAAATCTGACCTAATATATATACGTGTTTCAATATTATAATTTATTAATTGTTTTTTCAATCTGAAAGTCTTAAACAGACATTCAACAAAAGACCCCGTGAGCTTATTTTGGTTCTGTTTGGCAGCTAATGATCTAATCTAATAGTTAGAAAGTTCGCTTAACATGTCGCTTTTGGACCATGGAGTACTGCAGCACAGCTTGGAATTAACGGTTAGCGACATTGAGAGTACCATGCGTTACGGGATACGGGCCAATAATCGAAAGTCGCGGTCTGTATGGCTTTCCTGGTGAAGAGTCGGTGCCACACCAGAAACGCTGACAGAAAGGCTTCCTTTAGTGCTGCCTGGTTGTACATGGCCTTTTGGCGGCCCTTTGTATCATTTGGACCGTACACTTTTTCGGGCTGAGCCTCAGCCCAGCCAACATTTAACATCCACGAAATTGCTTTCGCATTGCTCCGTGAGACGGGCCCCATAAATATAAATGTGCAAAGGCGGGGCACGATGCACGGTCGGCATGTTCGTGGTTAGGTTCGTTCAAGAAGCATGTCTCAGTAGCCGTCACTATGAGTATTGCGGGGCATGATGATTGACCCTAGAGACAACCCACCAGCCTTCACGGATGGTGTCTTTCAGCGAAGAAGCTGAAGGGCGCTTTGAAATAGAGCCACCCACTCCAGCTTGTTGTAACAAATCCAAGTAGTAGATGGCCGAGGGCTTCACGTACTCTATGAGGACCGGGCATCCCGAGCGTTTGGAAGCAGCGTCACCCGCGGAACCTTCAGACTTACAGGCGAAAGCCCTCTTCTCAAGGCGTAAAGTCGACGGTTCTCCCAATTATTCGACTCTGACTGCTACCACGGGTCAGAACGTTTGTAATACAAGCTCTAGTCCTATCTATCACCTACCGAATCAGAAATGCATTATTTCTATTGCGCAGATCGCCGCTTATATTGCCACGTATCAAAATATATAGGTCAAAATTGATGATGAAAACCGGATGCTGCGGGAGACCTATACTCAGACGATCTTCCTGACGTATACTGAAGATGATTTCAAGAAGTTGAGTGACTTCATCGGGTCCCGTTTTACGGGAGCGCAATGGAATCCGACAAACCCATCGTCCTGGCGGGCGATTACGGAGAAGAACTGCCTTTACAAGATGCTTGCGAGTCCTCTAGCAACTCGCTAGAGCCCGTCTCTCATTCGTTATAGGGCGTTATATCGCAACTACAGCATCGACTTCCATCATGGCAATTCGACAACGACGGCATGCTTTAAACTGCTTCAGAAAGTGAAAATAATCAGTTCTAAGCATTGAACACTATGCTGCGTTCATCTACTACATATCAGCCCTTTAGACATAGCGCCGAGCAAATTGTGATGCCAAAGTTGACCGCTGCTGGAGTCTGTGAATGAATTACTCGCTTGCTTTCGCAGGTGCTTCGTCGAAGCAAATCGCTTAATGATGAGGTAAGCGAGCGCGAAGTCTTCCAGCAGACCACAGGTTAGACGCAGATAGATTCTTTGAGCTTAGTATTTACAGTGCTCTTAAATACTTTTTTTTTTAGTCGAGCCCGGTGGCGTGGTGGCATGCGTCTGCGCCTCGCGACCGGAGGAAACACATAGGTGCACGGGTTCGAGCCCCACCGTTGCACATTTGTATTTATGGGGGTCCGTCTATGAAGCAATGCGAAAAGCAGTCCCATGGACGTCAAATCTTGGCTGAGAGTCAGCCCCGAAAGGAAGTGATTTTTTTTAGAGCAGTGCCTGCGGTTTCTTGCGACACACAAAACAGCATACAAAATTGTCTCATTATCAACGTCAATAAGACGAAAGCCATTGGGCTCTTCTGATCGATTCGGTCGATTGCGTTGATGGGACGGGATTTTTCTTGAATAGAGTCACCGGAACGGATCCCCAGTAGAAGAATGCTAGAAATCGGCATATCGTAACCCGCTATTCGGTGTACGGGTGTACGCTAACTGTAGACTGATTCGCTCCAAAAACCACTACCAGTCAATGCAGCTCTACACCGCCTGTGTCTCCGTGCTGGCTAGACAACTTAGCATTGCTCTTGGCATTGTTCCACACGGCGAACAATATTTTCATGCCAAATCGAGATACCTCGTTTCGCGGGAGCTGCATTACGGCAGACGCAAATCTCCACTACGAAATGAAGAGTTGATGAATGATTGGCTTCTCTGGCATCTGCCGTTACCTGCCAACCTTGAGTCTATTGTGATCTATACTCGCAGCTAAGAACAGTTCGACAACTAACAGCGACAACGCAGTTTAACGGTGAGAACGATAAACTGCAGCCGGTAGCGGCCATGTGTGCCAAGCAGACCCGTTGGGATCGATGTAAAGCCGCTCTTAAGCGGGCGTGCGCATCTATAGCTAGCCCAAAAAAAAGCCGAGGTAAGAAATACATTACTCAAAACCAATAGCCGAGGCTCATAAAACGCACCACTCGATAGAAATGAAGTTGTTGGTTAGGAACCAGCGCCTCGGCACTATTTCGAACGGTCATAGGAAATCCAAATTCGATTTAATTTTTTTTTGTCTGACAAGAAATCTTTCTAAGTGAGAAGTCCACTGAGTTTCAAGGCTCGTAAGCGACAATGTCATCCGCAGGCAAATAGTCCGGTGTGGACCCGGAAAAGAAGCAAACGTGCTAGACTAGGGGTGATTATTGTCAAGCAATACCACGGCGTATATATATATATATATATATATATATATATATATATATTGGAGGACGTCGTCGATACCTTGTACGATATACACATTGTGACTTCTAATATTATAATTCCATCGTATAGCACGAGTTGAGGAAAGGTCAACGTAGGATTCAACTAATTGGATTTGAGGGTTACTTTGTGGCGTATTCCGCGCGGATTGAATTACTTCAGGGTTTGTCCGCCTGCTCACACTTAAGACAATCCAGAAAATGATCGTTCTCTAAATTACTCAAAATTTTGTTGGCTGTCTTTATGAATGTGTTCTACCTAAATCAACTGTTGTGTAACTCGACGATTTAATGTCCATTAGCCGAAAATGTAACGCTAAACGTCGTTAGAAACAACGTCTATGATTGACGCTACTGCAGCTAATGTTTGTGCAAACGCTCTCTCCCCCGCCCTAGTTCGCCTCCTTATATTGTGCGTATATTGATCCAGATGATCTCGTAGAACTCTAGCAAAGGACCATCACGTCAAATTCTGTGAAAGCCCTATCCTCCTCGTACGGTTGGCTCAGAACGTATAACCACCTATTGCCGTTTCGGCAGTCGTCTCCCTAACACTATCACAATAGGTTTTCCAGTATAGTCTGTACGCGTATCTGCTCTCTATCCGCCACTCAATTACCACCGCAATTCTTTCGTCCTTATAGAACAGGTCTTGTCGCTGGGATTTTAAAACCGACATGCTAAATCCTCCAAATTATAAACGCATCAGGCTTTCTCTAGTAGATTGCTGTGATTTGTACTATTGTTGTTTTACTGCCTACTGAGAGAGAGAGAGGGAGATTGGTAATCTCTATCAATTACAAATTATCATCATATCGTTCAAACTGTGACGTTATAGAGGAATTTGGTGCCGGAACAGTGCGACTAGGATTAAGCTGTCTTGTTACAAAAACCACGGCGCGAAATTTTATGTGGCTTTTTTTTGTTGGGGGTTTTGAAAATATCTGCAGCCACTATAAATTTAACCAGAAAAATAATCGTAATTCTAGAAAATTGGTGCGGCTGATAAACAAAAATACGCGGGGAAAGGAAAGAGAAGCGTTTTATTTACCCTAGCTCTATCTGTGCCAGGTAAATCGGACGCACCACGGATTGAGGAAATTGTCCCCTTAAAGACCGCGATTAAATCAGGTAAGACAATCAATATCAGATAATGAAGGAATTTCTGTTTTAATGTGTATCTGTATTAATTACTAATTATATCCGTTATTAGTGACAAGTGTCATATTAGCTTATTTAGGCTGTTTAGAGGGTCCTTATAAGGTTGCATCATTTATTTTTTAAAATTAGTTACAGCTTTATTTGCTTATATAAAAGAGGTAACAATTGTCTCCTTATGAACGTGTACACTGGGTAAAATAAATGACAAGATTGTTCATAGCCAGGAACTACTAAGAAAGACATTAGGCGCTGATAAGTGATAGCAATTGATAGTGTACTGATCATACTAGATTGTCAACATTTTAGTAAATATTATTATTATTATTATTATTATTATTATTATTATTATTATTATTATTATTATTATTATTATTATTATTATTATTATTATTATTATTATTATTATTTATTTTCATTAATATGTGTTAGGACGATACAATTGTGAGGTGTGAATGTGTATCCTCGTTATTTTATGGTTACCATAATTATTATTATTATTATTATTTGCGTTTCAAATTAAACGATTGTGTAAGAACTCTTAGTAAAACGGCGTCTATTGCCTCACTGGGGCATTGCTATGTCCATTATTTCATAGTATAAACAGATGTTCTTTGCGGTCAGCCTCTTCCACTACATCAGCACCACCTTTACGTTTGTGCAACATCGGCCAGATGTGCTGTGTAATACTTTGTACAATCCTTAGGCGTGAAAACCTAAACCGTTGGAGGATGCATATGTCAAAACTAAGAAGACAGGTTTGCGTCCACAGTGCTGTTGTCCAGTGTCATGTGTGTCATACTATTCTGGATTTCCTCACCCGTGGAAGTTAAATCTTGGCTGAGGGTCAGCCCGAAAAGTTTATTGGGTGTTTGAAGTCGCAGTTTGTGTTTGAAATTTGTGCTCGCTACGTTATTCGGCATTCAGACTTGACCAGGCCACACATAGTAAATAAATATCCACAAATATATCGGCTGTGATGTGGCAGGGCTACCACGACTTTGATATCCCTAGTCCTACCGCCGAGCGTCTGGTTGTTATTATTACTCTGTACCCGCTACGGAAGCCCTCTAACCTATAGCCTTATGTGATTCCCCTTGACTAGATGGAAGCGATAGTTATTATTTTATGGCTCGTCGGGATTTCATGCGGGGTTTGTGTGCTTTTTTCTAAGAGGATGTAGTAGTAGGATAACTCTTAACCAGGTCCAACAAGTCCAACTAGCAACGCTGGGCTTCTGACTTCAAATACTTCGATCGATGATCTCGACTAGAATCTAGATAGATCATTTACGCGTACGTATCCATACTCTCCGCGTGCACTTGTAAAATTACCTTCCTACTAGAGTATCCATTGCAATGCTTGCCTTTACTCTGTACACGAGATGTCTCCAGAACGCCGGGCACACTGATTAACATTGATTTTTGGGCAGTCGGATTTTTTTCAGACGACGATGACACTATGGCCATTGAGAAGTGGCACGAACTCTATTTTGGATCTGCGCAACGGTTGCGATTTGTTGAACAGCAACTGGGGGGGGGGGTTGAGACTCCTGATGAGATTGGTGGGCCTCTACCGGGCGCGTCGCAGAAAACGAGAAAACTTTTCCGTTGCAATTTTTTTCAAAATTCCACTGAAAAATTCTGAAGGTGTTTCGCTACCGGATAGCACCGGAAAGGACTACGCAGTGATTTAATTGGAGCGTATTATTGAGGCCGCTTCATCTTGCAATTTCTAAAGGACGGCTAGTATTGCATCACTTACGAAAGGACCATGTGAAGCTACTCACAATTCAGGATCTTTATATGCATTTGTGGGTAGGCTTCGTTAGCTTTTAGAATCTCGCAAGAAAGCTACGTTAGCTTTTAGGATCTTGCAAGAAATTTCAACCATCCATTAGTTTCCACCTCTAGCAGCTCACTAGAGTGTGCAACAATCACCTTGGGGCCTTTTGTATCGTTCAAATCTAGTGACCACGCTCTTCTGTCTTGCCACCTTCGGCCCCACTATATCAGAGCATACGCATAGTTTACTGTAAACCATCAAGTCCGGACGCCAAACAACGTAATAGGCAAATATAGGGCAAACTGGAGCCACTTGCTGGACGCTACCTTCTTCGGTCTTCGCGAAACATGAGGAGACAATATAAGGCATCTTTGTGTCTAGTTCGCAACCGTGTCGTATAGGTGAGAAAAGGCAAAGAGTCTCATTTGGCACCACATTGGCCGCCTGACAAAGTCAATTGTAGTTGACACTCAATTGAAGTAAATCGATGCCAAATTAAGCTTACCAGGGTCGCCTGTGAGCACTCCAGGGGGATAAAGCGAATTTACGTTCCTTTGCGTTCTATGTTTTTTTTTAATTTTAAGCTGTTTAAACTGAGGTTGCTGTAAACTTAAGCCGAATTTTGCGATGTGCTATTGTAGTATTAATCCAGGTTTTAATCAATGTAGTATTGTTTTTTAAATGTATATTTTATTTTTTGACATACTTGGACAGAGATACAGGTATCGTGGAGCCGATATATCTCTGGGACATCAGGGTGTGTTATGTCTTTTTTATGCATACACACATTTGTTGAGTTTTTCTGTTCGCCTGGCACTGCAAATTTTTCATTACGCTGATGACGGTTCAGTTAGCCTGAGCCTTCAGAAAGTGCATTGAAGATTTGCCTCACGGGTACTCCAAGCCTGTAGGGGATAGATGATGATCTAGAATTAAAAACAACTTTATTAAAATGCTTCTGATCCTAGGCCTTGAGAAGAATAAGTCGATATCAGAGATTTTAGGCATGTAAATGTACGGGTCGGAGTCTTATGGGCTTTTCGCTATCAGGTTTGCGCTAGATATTAAAACTGGGATCTTAATTATCAAAGCACTTGCAAAGCTAGTACATATTCAACTGCCTTCAAAAACTCTTATGTAATTTTATGATCCATAGGACAGTTCGATCTAGGATCGGGCTTATTCAATTTATTTTCGCTTCGTTGAGACAATTGATAAAAGTGCCGTCCAAACCATATTCGGGGTACAGAGGCGCTTTAGTAGATGGAACGTTATCACTCGTCCTACTGTACCGTTTTCAAAAATATCACCCAATTATATGTCTCAGCATATTCAGGGCAATGAATCGAGCTCTAGAGCTATCTTTTTAACACTAGCGTATTTTAATGTAATGCTTACTAATATAAGAGCATTGGATTTATTTTTAACTTTAAAAAAAAATGACATTCTATGGTACCATCAGTCCGTACTCTGGCAAATCATGTAATTAGACAGCTGTAGGCTGTTGAGGTTTTCGTTAACTTGTATATATATATATATATATATATGGATGATTATATATATATATATACTATATATATATATATAAATATATATAATATAGATATTATATATATATATATATATGATATATTTATATTATAGATATTATATATATATGACATATATAATATATATATATATATAATATATATATATATATAAATATATAATATATATATATATATCTAATATATAATATATATATATATATATTATCTATATATATAGATATATATATATATGGATGCATAAACACACAGCCATCTCCCTTTGTGTTAATGAGAATGCGTACATGCTAACCGGTTTTGTTCCAATGTATTTAAGAGCCAACGACGAGATAGGTGCCGGATTTTAAGGTGAGTTGCTTTATATGCAATAATACTATTCGTTGCACGTTACGCATGATAGTAATCAGTAATGCCTGTTATGCCAAGTCCCAACAACAGCATGGAAGTGGTATAACGGCATTGTTGTTTGCCCTAAGGAGCCGATTCAAAATTAGATTAAATAACTGACACTAGTAAAACAATGGTAATAATACTTAAAACTAGAAGCACACACTTAAACTTCACCAAGTGCAAAGGAATCACAACAATTACGACAACGCTTTGTAAGTATATGATTGCCGTTTCCGCAAATAATGTACTTTCGTTAGAGTTAACCTGTCTTTCTTCTCTACTGCCCTGGTGTGCACATCGTGCTGGTGTTTCCTACCATAATTATTGCAAATACCTATACTACTAACGACCTTGACTTAAAAACATCTTTTTAAGGAGGTTGTTCTTAATTCTAGACCATCCTCCGTTTCCAATGCTTGGAACCCCGGCTTGGAACTCATACAGAGGCATATCTTCAATACACCGAGGGCCGGACATGTTAAGATATCTAGGGTTTCCCCAACAGTTCTTGTGGCAGTATGGCCGTCTCAGCGGTGTGGTTTATCATCTATTATCAATGAGCATCGCTCAAAGCAAATTCGATCGACAACAGGGATCGAACCCCGGCGACACCCCGGTAGATGACAACCATGACTAGCGCACCAGTCCCCTAGACCACGCCGCCACTACTACTAACGATCTACTAACGACCTACTAACCAGATAACTTATCGTCTTAACGATCTAGTTCAGTCAGCTTTTTGTGTCAGTTAAACGCTGATTGATGTAATGGGCCCGATAGCCCACGTGTCCGATAACACGTTGATTGCACTGGGTCATACCGACAGATCAAAACAACAGCACGAGAACCGTCAGTGCTGCCGTTATGAAAATTTGAGCTAACCATGATTCACTGAATTTGCAGAGCTAGTAATATATATATATATATATATATATATATATATATACATATATATATATGTATATTCCAAAAAAGGAGTAAATTTTTTTCCAGATAGATAGTCACAATTGCACGCTTCGCTACTGTGCCACGCGAAAAGGTTATTCACAAAAGTTCTCCTTGCGGTGGCTTTTGCCTATAGTTTAGCGCAATTACGTGTTGACTTCACGACCCCGTTGGAAGAATATGGCAATTTTTCCTAGTTCTGGCAAATTTTATTAAACAATTTGGTAGTGTCGACTTCTGAAAATAGAAAAATTACATCTCTTTCGATCTCCTCAGAGTCAATAATATTCGGCACGTTTTAACAATCTGCTGTGTATTGTTGAGATTAGCTTCACCCAAGTCTTTCATAATTGTTGCACCGGATAGATACTCAGGGATCTCTAAAAGTTGTTCTTTTAAGATGTACATAGCACAATTATGTGCGTACGTTTTGAGATTCAATTTATAAGACCATTCAAAGAAGTTGCCCAACGCTGTTTGTAAGGCCGCAATCTTGAGATCGTCATCGACAAGCGTAAACATATATATACGTGCACGTTTCGGGACGATGTACTTTAGTGAACCCGTATACAATATGTATATGATGGTACATGGTATGGTGCCCTTTGGACAGCCCGAAGTGTCTCGATCACAGGGTAATAGGCAGTTATTAACACGGACGCGGAAAGTTCTACCACGTAAAAATTCAGGTATCCATCCACTCGACTATTTATCTCCCAACACCATATCTACGGAGGACTTGCAGGAGGTTATCATGTGTGACCGTTTTAAATGCCGACCTGAAATTAAAATATATACGATCGAACGGCTTGCTTCTATTAAGCATCAACGCCCTATCATGTTGAGTTGTTTCAAGAAGCTGCAAGACCGCAGAGTAGCCTTGTCGATAGGTGAACTGTTTTATAAGTGAGTCCCTGGAGATTCGCGTTGTTGTAGACGGCTTCAGCAATCACAATCTTAAATTGTATGCTAGCAGCGAAGGGGGTTCCCCCACGAGGCAGACGATGGCACAGCGGAACGGGTCAGGTACAATTCCTTCTTCGAGAGAACATCGGAATATTAGCGATAAAGGTATACATACTGAACGGTCGCATTGTTTAAATACGAACGCGCTGATACCATGCGGTGTTTTGATGTGTTTATTTTATAGCTTTCTGAGATATCGAGTCGGGTTTTCAGGGAAGCTGTCAACATCTTCAACGCATTAGAGATTTTCTGCTGTGTGTATATTAGGCTACCGCCGCCGGGAGTGCTCTGCCAAATCACCGGGAGACGAATGGGTTGAGGTGAGGACGTCGCAGAGTAATTCAGCTCTCTCAGACTTTTCAGTAGCAATCGACCCACCCTGCTTTTTTGTTGGGTCTATACTGTCTTTGATCTTGAGCCGTTTTCTTATCTATTTGTGGATTGTTAATTGATTTTCATGTTGAACTACAGAGCTCTCGTTGATGAGCCTCTTACGGTGTAGAACCTTTTAAAGTTTCTTCTGAGTGGTTTTAGCAGTTGCTTCAACGTATGAGGTAGCTAGCCGGCCGGCTAGTGAAACTTTTGATAATAGAGTAAAACTTATTTATTTCACCAACGGTTTTGCATGGCGTTAAAGCATTCTGCAGTCTGTATTCGAGGAAACGATCATGCATCTCGCTTGAGTCCGCGCAGGTAGAGAGAAATGTGTTCCAGTCGATGTTGCTTTGGTTAAAGTCACCAGCAACAACCACGCTAATGTTGGCTAATGATAAGTGTCGCCATGCCACGAGAGAGCACTACACTGCTACACCGACGGGGCTAAAATAGGAGCAGTAGACAACATTTGTTCTGCTTTGAGCTAACGTAGAATGTAATTCAGTCAGATGCATCTTTTCCTCCTCATAGTCAGGTATGATTGGTTTGTCGATGGGATGACTGTGAATCTAGCAGTCGCAGATTTAGTAAAGATATGTTAGGATGGAAAACTCGATCCAACATTTTTTGCTAATTTCTGTCTCACTCTTAAATAAGGCATTTGCGTCCCTTGTTCTATTAGAAATAATGAATTTTTGTCGAGTTGTACCAGACCTCAAAGTATGTAGGGCGAAGTCTGGAAGATTCTGTATATTTGGTTATGATAATTTCTATATTTTTAATAAAGGCAATTTTATTACATACTATTTATACGTTTTTTGGAGATGTCTTTAGTCTTAATAAAAATCATAGGTCGTTATGTTCAGCCTGTAGGGCGGTTGCTTAAGTTGCTTCCACTTAAACTTAGCCAGTACATTTTGGGTGAACCTGGATACGTGTGAACGCGAGTTCTTGTGGAGCAGAATGATCTTCTCCCTGAGCTGGCCAGGCCATTTGCTCCCGGTGCAATTGCGTAGCCTACGGAGTGTCTCACTATTGGTTTTCCGTGCTTGAGAAATTCGATGAGTGACGGCTTTTTGACATCGGTGAAAAGGCGTGCTTCCGTTGCATGTTATTCCGCTTGGTCTCTGACTAACATTTGCAATGTGACACGCCAATCTCTTTTCACCAGGTTATCAACCTTGTCGGTGAGTTTGGCGTGATTACGATGTTTGCTTGGTCTGGTCTTGGATCATCACTCAAACACTCCCGGGCTTCACGAAAGAGGGCACTTTTATTGTAAAGACGCCTCTCTCACACAGCCTCCCCTGTATACGCTCATCATCCGGCAATGAAAATCGGCCGGTTGAACACTTGCCACAGTCAGGAATCTGGTAACACCTTGCCGCTCCTCAATCGTCGATTCTTACGATGGGCGCGCCATGACCTACCACGCATTCCCACTTCAATGGACGTGCCACACAACTGCCCGCTTGTCTCTACCATCAAGTGCACAACACTTTGCTCGTGTCCCACCAAATTACCCTAAAGCTGCATGAAAACATTTTAACCCGTCCGGTTGCTGCGTCGTTTTGTTATATTTTTAATGCCTATATATATATATATATATATATCTACACAGGGTGTTTCAGAAAAATTTGAAGCGCATATATGGAATTGTAGAGCTCGTTAAAGCAGATGTTTTTTTCCAATGGAACATAGTCTCTGAGAAGTTCTGTTTCGCAGTGAGTGTGAAATTACTACAATTTGTGACACTGGTGTTTTTGCCCGACATAGGAGCACAAAATGTGCTGTTGCGAGACAAGACGAGTTGCCTCGCCATTGCACATTTTGTGCTCCTATGTCGAGCAAAAACACCAGTGTCACAAATTTTAGTAATTCCACTCTCACTCCGAAACAAGACTTCTCAGAGACTATGTTCCATTGCAAAAACATCTGCCTTAACGAGTTCTACAATGCCACATATAGCGCGTGAAATATTCCTGAAACACCCTGTATATATATATATATATATATATAAATTATATATATATATATATATAAATTATATATATATATATATATATATATATATATATATATATATATATATATATATATGTATATATATATATATATACGTGTATATGTTACTTGGTATTATCTAAGCACAAGCTGAGTGTTTGTTACTCACGCTCTGCAGGCCGCCTACAGACCGATCGCGATCAACGAGCGTCGTAAAAGGGGCTGCCGGCAAGCAGCAAATTACTGCACGGACGGCGAGACGAACCCGGGAGGTGAAGATCCTCACGTCACTGGCCAGAGAGGAGGTCCTGTCGCCGCCAGTCGTCTCGGCAGAAAAGTTCATCAAGCCATCTCTCGAGCAGCGCAAGGAACTCGTTGCCATTGCCGAAGAACTGGCCAGCGTCATGGATTCGCAAGGAAAAAACGTATCAAAGAATCCAAAGGCAAGTGGCATCCATCACGATCAATTCCTGGCATCCGGCCATCTTTTTGGTTGTCATCGGCTTGTTCATCTACTCAGTTCATCTTCTGTGCATTGCGGTTGACATATGTAACCACAGTGCATACATACCACAGTGGCGTCCCATTCAAAGCTTTTAAGCCTAAATACTATTGGGGTAGCGTAACCTGAAGGCCATTCGGGCGCTTCACAGAGTCCGTACGAAGAACATCAATCCAACGTAGACGTATATTCGATTTCGTTTATCTGGAGATGTCGACGACGGCTTTCATGGTTCTGGCCGCAATGATACCAGAAGTGAGCCAGAAGCGTCACTGTTCTTGTTCTGTGGTAAAAGCAGAGAGTCCCCCGGTTAACCGCGAAGCCCGTAAGGGAATGCGTGTCTTCTGGCGCAATTCGCAAACGGTCCTTAGCGGCAGTAAGCTTCAAAGCAAACCTACTCAAGGAATTATTGTTAGGCCGTAAGACGGGAGCGCAATGTGCACTGTGCTGCGCACCATACACCTTAATGTTGTAGCAGGTTGGCACATTGCCCCCTCTCGTCCGAGATACCAACACATCGAATTTCAGGCATCGTATTGAGAAGTCTTGTTCGTGGTGCTCTGGTTCGCTTATATCTCGTGCACCAGTGATGATCACCAGGATGATTAATGTCGTCAATATATCCTTTAAAGGGTTAAATCGTATAGGTACTATACGCTCATTTCACTCGACGCATTTTCGACTAACGCAGACATGGGCAATCTAAATAAGACCACCAGGCAAAAAAAACGCGAAAAGAAGGTCCAGGTGACATGTGCAGCCGCACCCCGGAGCTCTAATACCAGCTTTTTTCTCCACGGCACTCAAACTTGCATCGTAGGGTATGGGTAGCATGTTTAATGGTAGTCAGCACTGTTGATGCACTTATTCGCGGAAAGTCCTACCTTAAGTTGGGTGCTGGGTTAACAAATCGCGTAGGTGACAGGGGTAAAAACCATCTTGTTGGGAACTCGAGACTGCGCGAATACCGCTCTAGGCAATATTAACTGTAGCAAAGGACTCAATTTAAAGATGGCATGTCAAGGTGTCTGTTTAAGGTGATGGAAGTGATAGGCGTGAAATTACCGTAATTGTTTGCGGACCATTTATGTAACGTTTGTGCTCTCTGGCTGTCTTTGGAGGGCAAAAAGGAAGAACTCGAAAAGAAGAATACATACATTCACTTAAACTTGTGCGTTTAACGTGGCTCTTTAGTTCTCACTCGCAAACTCGGTGCTTATGCAGCGGGCCAAAGTAGGCACTTATGTGATGGGCACGGAAGTAAACAATACCGACTAGGGATCGTTTACGTTCCGAACTCGAGCTATACAGGAGAGCGTGATCAAGCGCTCCAAGGGACTTTTGTCGAGTCGCGATTGCACGCCGGGCAGAGAGCTTGGCAAACAGAAAGCCGGCTATTTCACAAACGCCTTTTACGAAGAAACCATTGCATCTCTGTGGCGATTTGGTCAACTTATTTCTCATGACCGAACCGGAATTCTGGAGAAGGTGTCTGGGTTTGGTATTGCATATGCATGTATCCTGGCATTCTTATATAGATCAATTGATGCCAAAATGCTATGCCATTATTGCAACTTTGCGGCGGTCAACGCAGACAGGCGTTCCAATTCGAGGGACTTTTGACTGTCTACAAGGCCCTGTTTATTTTTACAGCCGGTAAATATTAGTATGTCCCTTGGTGCCTAGACGGGAAAGACCGTTACAAAAAGCAACGCAGTATTCGCGGTGCCGCAGACCAGAAAAACTCAGGTCCCATTCTTGATTGTACCAGCTGCCGCATACTTGGAGCGCTCTACCCGCATAATATCTCTTCCTCTTGTGAGTGTTTTCGTGCGGGAATTTGATAAAATATCTTGTTTCCGGCTCTGGTATAACAGACCGATTAGGGTATTGGCAGGCGTTCTGAAGTGATGAGCTGTGGGAATGTTAATTGATTATTGAGTTGCAGACGTCACCATACGAGGGGTCGGCAGAACTGTTCTGTTGAGTGTATTTCGATGTTACAACGCTGTATCATACGGAGGAGCTGGGCCACTTGTTTACTGTGAACACACTTGTATGTATGATCATGTGACTGTGTAAATCACTCAATCGAAAACTTAAGCATTCGCAATGCAGTTTCCGCTAATAAACCACGCTCTGAATCCAAAAGCACTTTTAGGGGGTGTTTCTTAACTAAATTAAATCAAATTATTTTTGAAAACGCTTTGGAAAGCTCGAAAATAATTGCGTTTCTATGCATGGCTGTATTCTATCAGCGTTCTGGTTTCGTCCGCTGCAAAATTGGCACTGCAATTGTGTGCCGTAGACTGGCTTTATTGGCGTTTTTATCTGTAAACACAAGACAGCTTAAACGCATCTACCGCTTATTTAAAGACAGGTTTTCAACCTAAGCTCACGCTATAACTGCAGGTATATATATATATATATATATATATTAATAATTTACAATACGTTTGCACACTCAGCAGTGCTCGCCTATATATATATATATATATATATATATATATATATATATATACATATATATATATAGCATTGTCAGTATATATATGTATACAAACATGCACACATGTCTGCGTTTGTAGAGTGCGAAAGGTGGCCCGGTAACCCTCTGGAATCCGAAGCCAGCACCCGATGTCGAGGTCAAGCTCAAGGCGATCGAAAAACGAATCATCAAGGTCGAGGACGAAATACGTCGCCAATCGAAAGGTCCTAAGATGGACGCGAAGCGGTCGGGTCACGCGAAGGCAGCGCCAACAACGGCAAAGAAACTCGCCGCTAAGACGTTCGGGAAGACAGCGACGACGGCGGCGACGACGACGGCGCCGCCGCCGGCAGGGCCGCCGCCGCCCCCGGTTGCACGCCCGACCCTGCCTCCTCAACCGACTTTGATTGTTCCGCCTATGCTGGGCGGCCCGCCTGTGGTGATTCCACCTATGGTCTGTCCGCCTGTCGTATGCCCGACTCTGCTCGTCAGCCCGCCGGCGACGACCTCGCCTTTGACCACGTCGCCCACGACCACCTCGCCGCCGGTGACCGTACTGCCAGGGATGCCGTTGCCGGCAACGTGTGAAGCAACAAAGACAGCTGCCCGACCTGCTGCACCTCCAAGCGAAGCGGTGTTGTTCGAGAAAAAGGAGGCCGACGCACCACTGCCACAACCGCCGCCCATACTAGTACCGCCCCCGCCACCACCAATAGCACCAACACCATCAATAGCATCACAACCACCCCCATCAATAGCAGCAGCAGCACCCCCACTACCCCCAATACCACCAATAGCCGCGTTCGACACAGTCGTACAGTCTTCGCGGTCAGAAGAACCAGTCGCTGCGGCGTCTGCGCTCGCACCCGCGCTCCCCCTCAGCAAGGTCACGACCGTTCGAGCACCCGAAGGTCAAGCATTCTGGCTGAAGCATGGCGAGGCTTCGCCGACGCCGGCTTTAGGCGCGGCCACCACCACCGCCGCCGCCGCCGCCGACAACAACAACAACGCGTCATTGCCGTTGCTGTCGCCATCGAGGACGATCGGCTACGAGCCAGCCACTGACCAGGTGAACGGCGGCGTTGGGACTATTCTGCCAATGTCGCTGTTCCGCCACAAGCTGGTTCGGCCGGCGACGATGGCCGAGCCGGCGATCGGCGCGCCCCTGTCCGTCGTCGGCGGCAAGCGACGACAATCGCCGCGACAATCGCCGCCGGCCAAGAACGTCGTCACGGCGGTTAGCCAGCTGCCGAAGCCAGTCGACCAATTCGGCCAGCCCGTGTGGCCGTTCGTGGTGGGCAGGTCGCCGCCGAGGTCGCCGCCCCCGCTGCGTTCGCCGCCTCCGCTGCGTTCGCCGCTCCCACTGCGGTCGCCGCCTCGCTCGCCGCCTCGCGGATCTCCGCTGCGGACGTTCCCGCTGCCCATAATGCCGGCTGAGATTGCGCTGCCCCAGCGGCAACAACGAGTTCGGCCGGTGGCCGGGGCGGTGTCGACGACGACGACCACCACCGACAGCGACGAGGACGCCGAACAGCCGTCGACGCCGCCGCTCGATGACGAACGTGCTTCGTAGCTCAGTGTCGTCGTTGTCGAACTACAAACCTCAACTACTTATTGAAGTCCTCCAACGTATGTGTCATATATATATATATATATATATATATATACAGTGCTAAATGTACGTTTACGGCTAGCCGTTGCTTGACGCTGCTGGTATCAATTACACTACTCCCCACACCCTACACCCCCCTACACCCCCCCTACACTACTCGCACTCGTTCGACTGGCGCGACATACAGAACTACCTCAAGCTACAACCTTACCTCGGAATTTCGACGACTTGGCGACTATTTGGCGATGGTAACTGCTAAGCTGGCCGGGCGATAACGAATCTCCGAACGAATCGACCTCCACAAGCACGAATATCATCACCAATACCACAAGCAAGAGCATCACCTCCTTGACGCGTCTACGCTACCACTCTCATGCTGCTCGCTGCTGCCGCTGCTGCTGATGCTGCTGCTGCTGTTTCTGTCAGTGCTGATGTGACAGAGATGACCACCGAGTGCGAAGAATGAGGTAGAGAGACAGAGAGAGAGAGAGAGACAAAGTGACTGATCACAACCTTCCATTGCTGTTGTTTTATGTTCGAGCGGTTCATGTGCGTGCCTGTGAGAAGCGCTTCCTATCTTCTCTCATCAACCCGTTGAACACACATTAATGGTACTTGTTCAAAATGAATCACTTTTCATTATGGCCTAGCATTTTCTAGTGGTTCCTATTGGATCATCTGTTGTTGTTCAGCTGTTTAAAGTGTCTATACTGCCAATCTATAGTCATCACGTCCAAAAAACAAAGGTTTATGTACATATGAAGGCTTTGTGGTTTGTGCGAACGCTTTATGAGACGGCCTAGCATATATATATATATATATATATATATATATATATATATATATTACTTTTATTGAATTAGTTGTTGTAGTTGTGGTAGCCTGTTCTAAAACGAATTCGTCCTTGCTAAACGTATCCGATTCGAGTGACACCTAAAAGCGCTCGCTGGCGTGAAATGTTGTCTTTTCACTTTTACAAAGAACTGAGCGTGACTGGCTTGACAGTGATGGCAGAACACTACTATGTACAAGCTTTCGTGGTAAAATCGCTTTCGTGGTAAAATGGTTAATGTCAAAAGCCGATTATAGAAGGGTTGGTCTTTCCCAATGCCTACGGGTGGGAAATGCATATAGTTCCGCAAAGAAAACATTTTATAGTACACAAGATCGCATATACGATGAATGCATCGCATAGATTCGTTCTTTTGGCACGTACTAGCTATGGCTGCGCTAAGTGTGCCGATATGAGAGTGACGCTCATCATAGGCTCACCGATGACCATTTTTTCGCTTACCCGTTCAGAATCATTTAAGTGGATAAAGCGTTGTAAAATATAAAAGCCATTATTGACAACAATTTTGCATCGAACGAGATAGTCCACGTGGATGGAAAGATGACACGTTTTAATATACCTAGAGCGTTGGACAAAAGCTAAAAAATGCAAAGTTAAGTATAACATGAACTAAAGTGACACCGTATATGTAAAATACATTTCTGAATTTGCTTTAAGAACCTCTGATTATATTGTTTATATATATATATATATACTTGGGTAATAATAGTGCATCGCTCCATATATATATATATATATACTTGGGTAATAATAGAGCATCGCTCCATATATATACATGACACCTTTAGCAGAGCCCTTAGGTCGTGCAGTCGTCCGTGCATCCTTGAACCCCCAGGCCTTTGCGCGGAGGACGGCAGACGTCCAGACGGGATGACACTTACACCATTCGAGCAAGGCAAAATGCTGGTTTGGGATGCAACCGTTACCGACACCCTGGCACCTTCTATGGTCGGTGGCAGTTCATTCGAAGCTGGTTATGCAGCTCACCTTGCGGAGACTAACAAGTTGAGAAAATACTCATCAATTGGCTATCCCCACGAATTTTGCTCTCTCGCGTTTGAAACCCTGGGTGCCCTTGGCGTTCGGACCAAGCAGCTGATTCGCAAAGTCGGCACCTTGTTAAACCTGTCATCCGGTGATAACAGGTCGTCGTTCTTTTTAAGCAACGTCTGGATCTTGATATACAGTGTGGAAACGCTGCCTCCATTCGGGGCACACTTCTAAAGTGGTCTCAACCTGGCCTCGTCGATACGGACACGTGACAGTCACAATCCGCGCCCAATAGGCACATTGGCTTAGCCAATCCATCGTGATATGTGTAACATATACTTAATGTATCGACCGTCTGACCCCCTCCCTTGTCGGTCCCGGCGCTTCTCGCCCAGGAACTGCCGCTTCCCGCGCCGAGACATCAAAGATAAGAAAGTATGCGAACTTAGGCCGGGCGTACCACTTTTCACCCTTCGCTTTCGAGACGCTGGGTGGCCCTGGGCCCCTTACAATGACGCTAATTTCCCAGGTTGGCGACGCTTTACAGCAGGCTACGATGGACAAGAGGGCGGGCACTTTCTTCTGCCAATGGCTTTCCCTAGAGATTCAGAGAGGTAACGCGATTTCGGTACTCGGAACTATGAAAGACTGGATGGACCCGCGTCTTCGCGTCAGGGATCGGGCAAGACTCCCATCTCGGACACGAGTCATAGATGAGGAGTGAGCCATCGGCGCCGTGGATTTAAACATCACATGTATATATTACATTCTTAAATAAATATATACTTAATGTATTATACAGAAATAAATAATTATATAATATATATATATATATATATATATATATATATATATATATATATATATATACATATATATACATATAAAGTGTAGGACAAAACGTCTGCCATTGTCTCTGGCAAAAAAACGAAGATGTCTAAGGAGTCGGATTTCTACTAGTACGAATGGGTGTAATAAATGCGTTATGCACTGCTCGCTCACGAGTTAGTCGTTGCGCCACTAATTCTCAAGACACTTGAACAGGGACCCGGCCGCGAAAGCATAGACGGTTCTCCCGAAAGTAGCAAGATGAATCGAACTGCTGCTGGGTGGGAGACGGGTCCTCAACCACATATCCCAATGCTTGTCACTGGTTGTCCAGCAGAGTAATGCAGGCGGCTATAATGGGCACCATAATGCAGGGCCGCCTTGAGGATAGGCTCGACTAGTAGCACGTCGTAAATAAAATGCATATATGTGCATAAATGAAGATGTGTGTTTATATTTATATGCACGTTTATCTTTAAAAAAATTATATATATATATATATATATATATATATATATATATATATATACATGTATAAATACAAATATGTGGCTTAGCTAGACAGCGACAGGTTACATATAAAGTCACCCCGATCGACCTGGATAATAAAGAAAGAACAGTAGCAGTTATCGCATATTCTGGAGAAATTTCTGAAAACATTAGTCTTTGCGACTCGGCATATACCCAGCCCTCTTTCGCCATAGTTATTATCATTCAAGACATAAGCCCCAAGAATTAACTAACGTTTTCTCCCGACATTCATAGGTGTTCGATGCCCGAAGGTTTCGTAGTGGTCCTATGTAGGTCGAGCCCTGTCTTTAACGAGACCTAGTGGCTTGCCACACAGCGCAGGGATCTTGTGCATGAGCTCGTTGGCGTCTATGGCGACTATACAGGTGGAACGTCAAACCTGAGCCGAAGTCTATATTCAGCCTTTTTTTGCATACGCTTAGCTCGTACTCGCGTGCGGAGAAGATATCAATTTTTTTTGCATCCAAATGATCCCTTGATTTTACAGTTAGCAACGACTTTCCTCAATCTGCGCCACGGGTTGGCGCCGCTAATTCTACGATAGCATGGACGTGCAGTAAACACTAAACAGTTTAGAGCAATTTTGTACTGGGAACAGTTTTGAATCATAGCATTGCTTTAAAAGCTTAAGCTCAAATCAAGCTTTTGCTAAAGCAGCTCTCTACGTACGACTGAAAGATCTGAATATTTTTGACCACGTTATACGCAGCCTCAAATGCTCACTCCGCATTTACAGAGAGAACAGTTCAACCTGCGGTCCGCCCCAATGGCGTCAGCCGAATTATTACGCGTTTCTGGTATGCGTGTCCTTTATTTAGTGACTCTCGCCAGCTTTCGTCTCCACCTTGCGGGACTTCTCGAACACCATGCACGTAAGCCTGGCTGTTCTTTGCTGGCTTCGCCCTTAAGCCCTTCTAATGCTCGCGACAAAGCTCTTGATGTATAGCACTTCTGGGCACTGTTTGAGATGACCCGACTGAGATTATCTTTCCCCAACGTAGCAACCCAGGTGAGAAATGTTCACGCTCTCACGCGATCAGAAACTATGTATAGACTAACTTACGTACGGGGAAGATGCCTGCGCACCGGAACCGCGCCGATCGGTTAACGCCCCGGCCCTAGTCACCCCGGTGGTACCGATTGGGACGCCTGCTGCCTTGGCTCAATAGGCACAACGAGATGAGAGAAGCCACATTGAAAGCAGATCTTCCGGCGAGAGGACCCTCTAGATTCGCTGCTGCCTTTCGCAGCGGTGAGTCCCCCCTGGTCTGGAGTAGGTCGAGCCACCCTCCGGTGGGGATGAGTATATTCTGGGGTGTAACGCGGAATCGCAAGGTGATTGCGTCTAGTCGTCGGGTAGAAGTAGTGTGGTACCCCTTGCCGAACCTCGATAGGGGGGAAGGAGGAGAACTTGCTGGCCTGTCAGTTCGGGCCGGCAGCGCTCCTGTCATATGCCAACGTGTAACCTCCGTTGGCGGCGGGAGTGTAAATATCTTTCTTTTGCTAGAGTCCACGCACGTGGTAGCCAATAAAAATGAGCACTGCCTAAACGAATGCGTTACGTATTGTGTATACCAGTTATTTTTAGTTTTTGGACTTAACACTGGTGAGATTTAAACTAATTACGTTTGTCTTAGCAGCAATAGCTCTGACCCTGTCATCCGTTGGCAGTAACAATGAACGGCGTTCTTTCTGCACACTGCGAGAGTTTAGCGCTAAAGCACCAAAATGTACAGTCGTATGTATGTAGAGCTCCATGAGATGTCGCTCCTTACACGCGCGTATGATTGCAATAAAAAAAACCGGGGACCTTC
The DNA here is from genome assembly GCA_003439945.1 of Dermanyssus gallinae. Taxonomy (NCBI): domain Eukaryota; kingdom Metazoa; phylum Arthropoda; class Arachnida; order Mesostigmata; family Dermanyssidae; genus Dermanyssus; species Dermanyssus gallinae. The sequence continues at coordinate 195,170 of QVRM01005400.1, read as the reverse complement.
ACACCTAAACAAACTTTGAAGCCCAGCGATTGATTGGCACATCATAGCTGTATTATTGTAGAACAATTCGTTAGAACCAATTGAAGTTTATCGAGTGCCGGTTTAGCGGAGTGAACCGCAAACATTATGCAATACTTCAGAGCGGTGTATTGTCATCAACAACTGTTTGCCGAATATCGCACTTGTTAATGCTATGTTATTGCATCTCCAGTTGCGGTTGCTACAGAAGTGGTGTCATTCAATTCCGTGCAGTATAATACTATTCACCTCAGATGCCGCACATGCTTCACTAGTTTTGGGTAATCTTCAACAGGGCTACATGTCCTCTGAGTCAGTGCCTTCACGAGGAGAGGTCTTGCCAGGCATATACCGACCAGGGACGCCGATGTCGTTAATGGGCCGTCCACATACCGGGCTACGACGGGAGAAATTGATGTTAATACTCCTACTCGTCGATATTCAAGCAAATATGCGCTATGCAAAACTCTAGAGCGCAGGCGCCAAGTGAAGCTCGGCTTCTGCATAGTTGAGTAATGACAGTTGCAACCTAAACGGCACTGTTGTTGAAATGAAACGACCGGGTAATGGTACAGCGGAGTCGCCAGCTACAGTAAAAATAACACCGATAGCAGAGACAGCTGACCCACAACAGGAGGCGAAGGCAGACGACACCGGCTTTGTTGTGGTTCGGAAACGACGAGACAACAAAACAAAGCATCGAATGCAGTAGAATCCTGCGAAGATCTGCGTCTTGAGAGTGGCGCGATTGGCGCAGAAGACATCGGCGGTCGGGCTGCAAGCGTGGACTAACTGGCAAGGGCATAACTGTGGTGATAAACATGGTGGTGATGCTGTGTTCTGTGTGGTGCTGCGTGACGAGTCATACGCCAAATGTTGCAGGAATTAACTGAAGGAACTACCGGAAACTAACGGAAAGCCTGTTCCGTCGCTGGATTGGGGACGTTACCTACGAGAGGATGATTAGGGAGAGTTTAATTGCGCCTGGTGGTCCAAGTCCCCGTATGTAACTGACCAGTTCTAGAACTGCAACCTTTACGAGTGCTTCTCTGGAATTGTGAGGTAATTAAGGGTAATGGATCTTGCACGTGATGACATGTTTAAGTTGGTTGACATCGCACTCTTCACGGAGACATTTCAGCGGGACAAACTGCATATCAATGATATGCGCAGGTTTCACGAGCTGGCAATCTCACCTGCGGTAGGTCGGGGAAGACCTGTGGGTGGGTCATCTATCTACCTACATTAACGCCTACTACAGATGCAATGCCTTAGGAAAGATGAACACTGTGTGGTGCTCTCCGCTTGGAGGGTAAACGTCATTGTATGCTATTTCCGACTCACATTTGATTCCACGGAGGTTGCTAAGACGGTAAGCTTTTGACTTTCAGGGTTAAATCTGACAATACTAACTATCGTCGGCGGTGATTTCAGTGTCAAACTCGATTGTGGGGCCAACGATGGTGAAGGCGAGGTGTTGCTTCAGGTGGTGGAAAATTTGGTCTGAGATGTGCGAATGCGCGTGAAGAATATACAAATTTAAGTCACCATAAAAGAAGCGCCTACATTCTGTTGTTTTGCAACTCTGTCAGCCACAAATTAAAGAGCTTCCGATGTTCTCGATGAGGCGGCTCGAAAACACGAATCTGTGTTGGCCGTTGTCGATGTCCCCGGTATTTGACAAGACCGACACAATACGCCGCGCTGGTCTGCAATGAGATGGATTGATCTAGATTTTTTGGACAGAGCGTCCTGACATCGATGTCGTAAATGACCTGCTGGAGAGAACGATAGAAGTGCAGTTAAGATGAAAAGGTTATGGCAGAAGAGATCACGTCACAGCACCCGCTTACACTGGAGCAGCACACTTCGAATCTGCCCTTTTTGCCCGATCAGGTCTACCGTGAGCATTGAATCCAGTCACTCCCTCTCTTGGTGAAAACGGTGATTTATTTAACGTAATTATAAAGAGTGGGCGGATGCCTAAAGCCTAGCATGCCGCCAGACTTTCTCTTCTGTTCAAGGGTAGGCATGGTAATGACAAACGTTATCCAAATCTCTATCGTGAGAGCGCACATTAAAGAAGATTTTCTACATGTTGGTGATTCGAGACCGAGGCACCCGCGATGCATCAGGTCCACTCAGAATCGAGCGAGATGTGGCACTACCCAAATATCGTCTGTATGCAGAGTTTATAGGCTGCGTCACGGCCTTTGACAAAGCACCTCGTCGTCTGCTGGTTGAAGCATTCTAACGGGCGGGTTGGGTGATTCTCGCTTGAGTGTAATAGAAAGTTTTCTTGATGAGGACACCTTGCTGGTAGGCGGTGAGCATGTTGTACTGGATATTAAGCAAAATGTGGAAATTCCGCATGAAGACGCGCAAAGCTGCGTTTCGTTTACGCTTCTCCTTACTGACTTAGTTGGTTACGTCCGACAGGAGTACTAAAAAGCCGTGGTGGTTATGCATACCGATGATATTGTGGTCGCTCATCGCGACAGTAGGTGCCATCAATTATTTCTATGGCAGAGGCGTTTGCGAGTGTTTTGCTTGCCTATTCGAGAAAAGAGCCGCTTTGTGTGTCAGACTGTTCCCAGCTATTGAAACGATCCGACTAAGGCTGAAGATACCGCGTACAGTACCTCACGAATGTTTTATTTCGGAGTGGAAAGCTTAAGTCGAACAGGCGAGACAAGGTGGTTTGAAGTTTTAAATGCCTTGCGCCTTTTGTCTGGTCCTGCATGTCACAGGTCAACACGTATACACCAGGTACATAGTGCATGGTTATTAATACCTGGTATGTTCAGACGTTGCCTTTCATGAGGAATATGACTTGTGCACCTGCCGGTTCAGACAACATGCGCGTGATGCGTTTGTGCAAGAAAGAGCTGAAAGTGTTTAAAGCTCTGTGTTTAAATAATATAATTTGAATTTATTAAACTCATAAGTTATATTATTTTTCTTAATTTGCTTACATATTTTACTCCACTGCAACGTCTGGCTAAGTCTTTCATTGGCTGTGATGTGTATTGGTCTCATAAAGTTAAAACAATAATTTTTTTTAACCGATTGTTGTGCGAAGATCTCCAACAGAGGAACTGAACATAATAGCGAATTTAGAAAAAAAAATCTAGTTTAATAGAAAACTCTTTGCCATGTTACAGGAAATTGGCTCGAAAGAACAGTGGCCAGTCATCGCGCACAGCTTGTAAAGATTCTGTTGCACTTAGTCAGTATCGGGCATGTCTCAAAGGGCTGAAAAATCTAGAACGGGATCCCGCCATCTACACTGGATGAAGCTGGCGCGCGCAACATAATTCCCGAACCATATTTCGGCAATGACCAGAACAGCAAGAAGGGAATGAATTTACTCTTTGCTTCTTGAACTCGTGGGCAAATCGCTAGATGATACCCTTAAATATGTGTGCCACTGCCCAGGGCACGCAATGACGTACACCCAGCAAGCCAAGCTGCAGAAGTACTCATGAAAGCACTCGTACTCGGTTTCTGTCATGGTTTTAGAGTTACCACGCATGCTAGAAGCCGTAGGGAGCCACACTTTGTTTTCAGAGAACAGTAAGATTTGATTGTTAGAGACTTGTAAGTACCTGTTTTCCACTATTTCTTTTTATCAAAATTGTTCCTATGCAGCTGATGCAAAAAGTAACGATGGCGGCGTGGTTTCGTGCATTGGGTGGGTGCATGGAAATTCCAGGATTGATAACAATCCTGGAAATCCCCATGCACTGCCATTCAGAACAGTTGTCTTCCTGCCCATATAGAAATTGCCTGAAATATTGTCGTTTTTGGTCTTTCGTGACTGATAGGTCTTAAAAACTTTTGCCGTTTTGCCGCTGATGGGTTCCAGCAACCCCATAGTTAGTTCTACTTTCTGCAGAAACGAGTAGTGGTTAATTCATAACAAAAGACCTACTTTACTATTTTTCGAATGTATCTCCCTGCCCATATAAATGCTTAAACTGCGCGAGCTGCCGAATTCAAAAAATGTTTCATGCTGCACTTGCTGAGGTGTCGTGGGCGTAGACCATCTCCAGGCTTGCAGAAGGGCAGGGGTATGAGGTTTTTCCGCCGGAATCTTACCGGGCTCGATTCTTGGAACCGTGCTCTGGAACATAGCTCATGACGGGGTACTCGAGATCCGAGGTCTCCCGGGTGGGCTGGAGATGTTAGCGTATGCCGGCAAGTTTGAACTCATGGCTACGACCAGAAGCGAGAAAGCCCTAGAGAACGACGCCAATGAGGACTTATTATTGGTGTCCGAGTGGATGGGATCCCATCACTTGAAGTGCCATCACCGAGGGCTCTATTGCAGCGTCGACCGAATATTGGCTTTAGTGGCGGCGGTCGTGCACAAGAAGGTCAGTTGTAGGCGCATCAAGGGGTGGCAGTGCAGAATACCTTCTGCCTGGCATGCGTCTTTTGCGGCCACGGGCACGAAGACAACGAGAAACCTGATATCTGACGCGTTCGCTTTCATTCAGTTCCTACATTGTTTTACCGCAGCGACTGGATCATTGTCTCATAGTCAAATTGTAGTGCATTATAGGTCCCGGGGTGAACGACATGTACGCGATGCGTCTTCATCCAAGGCAAGTCCCTGGCAGGCTTTGTGTAGAACATGCTTGGCTGTTTTAATGTCGGGAATAACGAGTCTTACCTCCACGAAAAGGCTTGAGCTATTACCGATTAATGGCAGTCTTCGCTGGCAGCAAAACTTAGTGTAACGGACGCGACACTACAAAATCTGATAGGTACCGACTTTTGCGCCTGAAGGCGCACACAGAAGGAGGACTGAGTTGTTGTATACTTAGAGATTAGTAAGATTTAAACATATATTTACATGTATGTACGTAAATATAGTAGGGGATGTTTACAAGCAGGCGGAGCGCACACAGCAACGGCAGGCTGCACAAATACGCGGAACTACAATATACTGTATATATACAGAACTACGAGAGATAATATTCTTTATATATACGGCACTACGAGAGATAATATACTTTATATACCCGGAACTACGTAAAATAATATACTGTACAATATATTGCACAAATACGAGAACTACGCAATAGCAGGCACGTTCGTCGTCTTAAACGGCGAACTGATGGCTGCTGCACGAACGAATAAGTGTCCGGCGATCTAGATTTTCGCTATGCCGGGATATGCAAATTTTGCTACCCGTTTATCGGAAGATTCCAAGCATCTTACGGTCGCCTTCGCTCGTAAACGATCCGGAAAATACTAAAAACTAAAAACATAATTGGATTTGCAAGGTTGGAGGCGCACGGCGCGAGGCCAAACAGAGTTGAAGTCTACCGTTACAGAGCGCTGTGAATACGGACTGGCCGACATGACGAACGAATATATGACGTATAGTGCACGTATAGTGCGCAGGGCTTTCACCGCCACTATAGATTGTGTGGCGCATTCTACCGAAAATACCACGCCGCTCTAGATGGAAAGGCTTAAGCTGATCAAGTGTGTGTACATTTATTATGACCTTTAAAATGCGATAAAAATGATGTATTGTTTTTGGTCCGAAAAAATACCCGCCTTCTGGATCTGCACTTGAATGCGAATGCCTTACTAGTCCACAGCTGCCTGACAGGAATCGATGTTGTATTGTAACTATATTCTGCATAACGGCCTTAATCTTTGTGTGAACATTTTGTGTTTGTATGTAAACGTTATATAGAAATATTTGTTTGCCTTCACTAGACGACTTATGCACGCATGCATTTAAGGTAAATAATGCTGATTCGAGGAAAATATGTAAAAAAAAATACGAAAACGAATTAGCATAATTCTGACTGAATATATAAGTACAAGAGATAATAATTATTATTTATTTTAAATTGAAACATGAATTTGTCAGTCGATAACACACGTAATATATATATATATATATATATAATGTTATAAAGCGGTCATATAAGCATAATGAATGATAATGAGCATTTTCAGCAATTACCATCGATATGCCAACACGGAGCCTTCATATATATATGTATACATGAAGCGCTAATATAATGTATATTGTCCACATTTGAGAACTTCATGAAAACAAAATGAAGAGTGACATCACATCATTTGAACAAGTACCGTCAACACTTCAACACAGTTCTGGCCTTCACACACGACTCGGTAAGAGGTGAAGAGAAGGCGCTAAATCACAAAACATAACAACAAAACTTTACAGTTGTCCTAGTACCATCATCATCCTCATCATCATCCTCATCATTATAGTCAGAGTAGTTTCGAAATGGTTGCAGTCTCAGTGGCAGCAGTAATCAATACTATGTACGAGTGACTGCCAGTGCGCTTTGTTGTAGCAACGCGCTGCAGTTCTGGTCTCTCCGCGGTAGAGCTAACAGTGTTGTAGCACATACTACAAGGCAGGGTATGCTTAGACACGGGGCAGTAGTAGTACTAGTAGTAGTAGTAGAGCATCCTTAGAACACGCAGGCAGCAGAAATCGATTGCGGCCAATTCAACCGAATAAACGCATCACTGGGCCAAACGGTTTCGACATCTGTTCGGCATCACTGTCGCTGTCAGAGCTGCGTGACTTTGTGCGACCTTCCCGTTGCGGAAGCGCGCTACTTTTCGAACCGGCGGCAGCGGCGGCGGCTTTGGCGGTGGTGGCGGCTTTAGCGGTGGTGGCGGCTTTGGCGGTGGTGGTGGCGGCTTTGGCGGTGGTGGTGGCGGCTTTGGCGGTGGTGGTGGCAGCTTTGACGGTGGTGGTGGCAGCGACCTTTGGTGACCTTGACGGCGATTTGCCCTTGCTGGTGCTGCCGCCGCTGCTGCTACTGCTATTGCTGGACGGCGATGCCGATCTTGCCCAGACGAACGGCCACATGGACTGGGCGCTACTTTTCGACGCGGCGGCGGCTTTGGCGGTGGTGGCGGCTTTGGCGGTGGTGGCAGCTTTGACGGTGGTGGTGGCAGCGACCTTCGGTGGCCTTGACGGCGATTTGCCCTTGCTGGTGCTGCTGCTGGTGCTGCCGCCGCTGCTGCTACTGCTATTGCTGGACGGCGATGCCGACCTTGCCCAGACGAACGGCCACATGGACTGGGCGCCTGTGCACTCCACTGGCGAGCTGGCCTCGGTATTCGCTGCTGCTGCTGCTGACGCCGACGACGACACCGGTGGCGGCGGGGGTGGCGGTGGCGGCGGTGGCGGCGGCGGCGGCTTCCTCCTAGGGGCAGCAGAACCGCCCGACGGACGCACTCCGATGGCGGACTCGGCTGCTTTTCTGATCATCCACCTTAAGCGTTGTACCGGTGTGTGCGAAGCCCCGCCGTTAACGGTACCGTTGGCGTCTACCGACGACGACGACGGCGGCGATACCACCGACTCGCCGTTAGCGGTGTCGGCATCTACCGACGACGACGACGCCGGCGACGTCTTTGAGCTCTGCGGCGCTAATACAAGCCGGGTTCTCTCCGGGCACTGGGTTGGCGTCCGTCGAACTCCCGGATTCTTGGCCGGTCTAGCGGCGGCGGCGGCAGCAGCCGTCGTCGTCGTTGCCGCCGCCGCCGCACTGCCGTTTGCGTTGCGTTTGTCGTCCTCCCCCTGGGGTGGGGAGGAAGAGGTTGTGTCGGCGTCGACAGTCATGCAAGCCAGCCTCTCGATGAACACCTTTTCGGTTAGCGCACCCTGCCTCGAAAGCTTGGCGTCGTCCGGCAGCACCGCAGCTGATCTAGCCGCGCTGTTGCCGCCGGCAGCACGCTTGGGGGACGTTCCGGCGGCAGGCCGTTTCACTGGTCTTAACTGGCTCGTGGCCGCCACGTTCGCTTTGGATTTGTTGATTTCATTTTCGACCTCGATGATTTGCTTTTCAATCGCTTTGAGCCGCATCTGCATCTCTCTTTCGGATGAATTTGGTTTCCAAAAATTTGCGATAGTATATTTGAAAATCTGAAACAGAGACAGCACAACACAGACACAGACACATATACGTATATAGAGCTATAGATGTGTTTCTGAATAATTAATGCATTCGTTAGAACCGTCGTATAGTTAGAGATCAAAACGTAAATATGTAAACTAACGTAAATAAACTATGGCAAAGCAGTGTACGCAAAGGAGATGGCCCCAGTATGCAGAATCCATGACGACGATTCAGGTTGACAGAGGGAGATCGTTATCGGCATGGCCGGGATCCAAGGTAACGAGCACCGCAACGATGCATCGCAGCTTTCTCGCCACATATGAAGCTGCATGTCCTAAATGCTTGTAGGGAAGATATATATATATATATATATATATATATATATATATATACACAAATGTTAAAGCAAAGGCGCAACGCCGGAATCATTGCAAATAGTACCTTGTAAATTTCAGTTTTAGCTCAAGACCTGTGTACATGTTCGAGAGCATTTAGTTTACGGAGTTGTTTAGGGTTTAAAAAGGATTACTATTTAAAAGTGTTTAGTTTGTTAGTTTAACCGGGCTTGGAGCAGAAACAGGAGGGACATCATAGGCTGGAATAAGTAGGCGAGAGCAGCACGGGCAAAGCCCTCCCCTCTGGCCTTGAGAAGACTTAAGGTAGACTCGGTCCAACCGCAAGGTGGCCAGCTACCTAATTCTGCGCTGCTACTTCAGTTGTCAATTAGTTTAGTAGGTTGCCAGAAAATGCAAGGGATAAGATTTGAAGGTAAGAGATATGTCATCGATGTGCGGAAACCGGCTAGACTGGGAGGGAATACTGCCTGTATGTGCAGCAATGCTAGGACTACAACTTGGAGGGAGACTTGGCGAACCGGCGAACGGCTTGCTGCGTCTACGGAAACGAGATAGAAAAAAACTAACGGATGCCAGGAGATAACCAAAACCTGCAGATGTTGCTATCATCCGTGTAACACCGTCGACAGGCCCAGACGCGGGGCAAAAAGTCCAACAGAATAGAGGACGGGTAAACTGTAGTAAGGAAAGGACAAAGATAAAGATTGGAAATAGGTAGCTCGAAGGTATAAAGGTACTCGAAGGGTACACCTGATACCTGGTGATAGAATTCGGCGATACTTTGACATAAGTATCAACCTAGAATTAAAACATTTTTAAGAAGGTTGTTTTAAATTCTTAAACTTGAAACTTAACCTGAGGTGTATCTTCAATGCACCGAGGGCCGGACATGTTAAGATATCTAGGGTTTGCCCAACAGTCCTTGTAGCAGCATGGCCACCGACACTCCGCGGTATGGTTTATCATCTATTCTCAATGAGCATCGCTAAAAGAAAATTCGACCAACGACAGGGATCGAACCGGCGACACCCCGGTAGATGACAACCATGACTAGCGCACTACTCCCCACCTAGACCACGCCGCCCACCATCAGCACGGCGGCCTCGCTCGTGCTGGCGGAGACAGTGCCCTGGGACCTAAAGGCAGCCGAACGTCGGCGCCTGTGGGTTAACCCAGATAGCGAGCTCGTACAAGAACGCGAGGTGACACTCGATCGGTGGCAGAAGGAGTGGGATAGCATCCCGAACGGGCAACCAGGGGCGCTCGTGAGGAACCTCATTCCGAACATCCGCCAATGGATGAATCGTCCCGGGGGCCGTCTCACATACCACCTGACCCAAGTTCTCACGGGTCACGGCGATTTCCAGGTGTATTTAAATCGGATAGGGAAGGCTGAGACAACGCAATGCTTGTACTGTGACGAGGTGGACACTCCGGAACATACAGTATTGCGATGCGCCGCATGGACCGAGACCAGACGCGGCCTGCCCAGAAAGAACACGCTGGGAGAGCTAGTCACGTACATGCTTACGTCGGTCAAAAACTGGAACGCGGCTGCAAAGCCTATTCAACGGATCATGAAAGCAAAGGAAGAGACAGGAAGAAGGAAAATGATGGAAAGCGTCCGAGAGTTGGTGCCAAGGCGCGACTCGACAAGCAGGACCTAAAGATCTAAAATTTCCGAGACTTCCCCGCCGCCTGTGTGTAGTTACTCTTCTGCGTTAAGGATCCCGCAGGTCGGAGGGTCATCTTAAGGAGGATACATATATGTAGGCACTGCCGTCTATATATGTAGGGTTTTAGTGGGTATTGCCTTAATCCTTCGGCTCGACTCTTGTCAAGCGCCAAGACTTGCCGTTAGGTGGCTGAGTTCCACACTGTCTGAGCGTTGGCATGTTAGGGGGCTTACCAACTCCTGTTATGCTTTCTCTCAGTCGTACGTAAATGTATTTTAAACCCTAAAACTCCTCAAAAAAACAAAAAAGACCACGCCGCCACATATTTTAGTATGAACCTAATGGTGAATAGAATATATATGCTCGCTTCGTCTGGCACCCAGATGGCTAGCCATCTCCATCGAGATCGCGACGTCACGTACCTTTGGCTCTTTGGCGGACTTTTTTTGTTGCGAATCCATCACGCTGGCCAGGTTTTCGGCGATGGCAACGAGTTTCTTGCGTTGCTCGAGCGACGGTTTTATGAACTTCTCCTGTCGAGACCGACGGCGACATGACCCGCTCTTCGGACTTGGACGTGATGATCTTCACGTGGTTCGTCTTGTACGCACGGGGTCGTCTTGTATTCTCTGTGGTGATTTCCGTGCTCATCGATTCCGTAGTGGCTGACGTCGTCGCAGAATGGTCGTCCGCCGCTAGACTGCTATGTGGGTCCGTGGCCCGGAGCTTCTCCGTACGCAATCGGTGTGTAGGCGACCTGCAATACGCAAATGAGTTACGCTCGGCTCGAGCTTGGATGTGAATATATATATATATATATATGCATATATAAATATATATATATATATGTGTGTATATATATATATATATATATATGCATATATAAATATATATATGTGTGTATATATATATATATATATATATATATATATTGCTAATTCGATTGGTGTGCACCACTCCATTCGGCGGACCTTGAACGGTCGCTCATTTTTAGTAAGGGGCGTCTGCTACTGTTATGACTTGACTTGTAAGTCGAATCAGTTCTTATTTTTAAGCGTATCTATTTGACTAGACTTGTTATGATGTGAGTGAATGTACGATAACACCTCCGAAGGCCCATTGGCCTTCAGAAATGACGCTTTTTCGTTCAGTGTAAGTTAGGAACTACTGAATGCCACTGCCCGCTTTGTAGAAGGGTAAGGGGAGTAGTACTCTACTATACACACAGTGTGCGATTGTACCATTGCTGTATGTGGTGGTTTGCTCGCTTTCATGGCGACAGATTAGGCACGGATAAGTGTCGGCCTTCTGTTGTGGATAGGTCTGATGAATAAGCTAGTTTCGTAAAAGTGCACTGGACAGAACTGCACACGTGGTAGATGCGTCGCCCGGACCCCGCTCACTCGCATCGTGCGCGAAATGTGCCGATGTAGTGGGTGCCGCACAGGTTCACCAAACAGGTCACATTGAGCCGACTAATGACTTGCGCTCTCCTTCATCTTGAAGAAGATGTCAAAGAGCATCTGTTTGCAGTCAAGTGAGTAACAAGTTTCTGAGGCAAACAAAACTTGTTTAAGACGATCAGAAGCAGATCGTAACTCGTACAAAGTTGAGTGGTCGAGGCACAAGGTACCAGACCCAACACCGGTCGAACGGCTGCGGAAACAAGCCTTACATGCTAAGGTTGTGTGTGTCTGGTATGATTGGAAAGGCGTCGTGTGCACTGTGACTCTGCAGAGCAGTGAAAACGACCAAGAACGACGACAAACAACCGCCTGAAGCAAGCCGTTCTCAGCCCTCGACGTCCCGAACAGTGCAATAGTGCAATACGGGAGTGGTATTCCATGACAACGCCCGTCCACATACATTAGTGGTGATACGCCGCTGAAAAATGTGCTGAATTTTGCATGGGATGTTTCCCCCCAACGACTTTATACTTCTAGCCTCGCCCCATTCAGGTTAGCACCTGTACCTTTTATACTTTAGAATTCTCGGAGGAAAAACGTCAATAATGCTGAGGGTGTCAAAGGCCATCTTAAACACTTGTTGCACCTTTAAAGGCGGAAAATTCTAGAAGGATGGGATCGTCTCAATTAAGAAAGCGGTGGACGAAGATTACAAACAAGTGAGGTGATGTATACATATGTGGCTGAGTGAAGTAAATCTTAAGGGTATGAAATATGAATAAATATTTGAATTTGCCCTTATAATCGGTTCATTTTAGGAGACGCTAGAACATTTACTATCAACCTCAAATTCCAAAACGTAACGTTGTTTCAGAGTAATTTTTAGTGCCATATCAATAGTGGTACGATTTATGGTATAATTACCGTAAGCCCTTTCGATGCTTTACAATTCAACTCACCTTAAAATTGGCACTACTTCGATCTGTCTCCCTAAAATGAATTGAAACGAACGCTGTTAGCATGTGCTGCGTTGTATATAACATAAGCAGATACCCTCTGCGTGTGTCGTATATATATATATATATATATATATATATATATATGTGTGTGTAATTTTACTAATTATATTTAATAATATGTTACCATGAATTAAACTAAGACACAATGCAGAAGGGTGCTAGACCGGCTATGTGTGCCCACTTCCTTACCGAAGACTGCACATTTAGGAGACTAGACGTAAGCGAGACAATAATAACAAATATCATATATAAATGTTTTATCATAATGGCACAGCTACACTTACTCGGATACGTAACGTTAGTTTACGTCAAATCCCTTGGACGTGGACTAACATTGCGATTTCGTAGACGACCCCTAAGAAAACACTTACACAGAGATATATCGTTGTTGAGTAACATTTTGCTCTACCAAGTAAGCGCCTCAAACTTAAGGCGTAACCGTAATGTGATAGCATGTCGACCAAGATTTCAACCAAAACCTTCGTCTAAAGCCTCCTGATTGAATCACATCCGCAAACTTGCAAAGCACAACCGACAGGGTTCGGGCATGCGTGATGCTAAGACAGAGCTTCCCATCGGGACGAGGTTGTGTGCTGTTGCACGAGATGACCGCAAATTAGTCAACTATTATATAGTTAGATGGAGTCTAGCTGGGATACAGGGTCTAAGGAAAGCATTGCAATGAATACATTTAGCAGGCCAGGCACAAAAAAATTGCATAACACTGTAACCATTCAAGGATTACATGTTTATAACGACGGTAGCATTCAAATATCGTAGTGCATTACAACTATGCGACATTGAAGCCTCACAGTTTTCGATGTGCAAATAAATCTAGCCGCCGGATATGTACCATAGGCTATACCAAGTACAGTGGTCGATAACGGTCTCGTACAGATTCAAAAATGATTCATGCGAGACCATATTTGCCGACAAAGGTAATGGCGATAACTGGCTAATAAATTGAAGTTAATTGTTTTAAGAAAAAGGTTACCAAAATGCCAGCGATGTCTTAAGGGATGCAAGTTCTGGCCTTCCCGCGGAGCAGCGACATATGAAGCACCTCTTCATATGTTAGGAAACAACTCCGGTCTGCCACTGAATGACCATCATTGAAGACCGTGAAGGCTCCGTGACTAAAGGCAATCACAGGGTATTGCAGCCAACCATTATCTCAAGATTCCTGAAGGGGATGAACAATCAAAACGTTGGACTGATTCCAACGCTGATCGCTACATCCGCACTTTCCAAAGCACGCAAAGTCGTGAACAATGCTGGCGTACTGCACAAATGCTTACTTACTCGGCTTACTCATACGAAAACTGAACGCTTGCATATACACGTGTACCTCCCTGCTTGTACTTCCGCAGAAAAATGCGTTAAGAAATCATCTCATTCGTATATTTTTTTTACATGAAGTAATCTTTTCTTGCACCGCCAGAACCGACTGCCCCTGGGTCGCCACGGGGATCCACCGCGAAATTTCTCTTGCACTCACCGTGCCAACCCGGTCGCCAGCATCGATTCGCTAAGTATACGCCGCCAACAGTACCTAAGATATCGGCCGACAGGAGCTGCGGCAATGGTTCTTGCGGTAGACAGAGTGACTGGATCTAACCTTTGTCGGAAAGAAACGTGTGTGGTCGCGCATTTTAGCGATACAAACTTGGGTTTCAAAGACATCATTTGAGTTCGCTGTTGAGACACAGAAGCAGAACCTAAAATAAAACAATTTCGGCTTTTTTTTGGCTGAATGCCTACAATCTACCTGCCGACTGGGATCACTTGAAGATATTCACAATGTATACAAAGCCTTTGAGCACAAAGATTGATGTTTACTTCGATGTATATCTATTTTTCGAAATTTAGAAAGAGAAAAACAAATCAAATTCAGCAAAGTGGGTGGCGGATAATTGTTGAAGCTGCCAAATTTGCTTTCACAATCCGCCTTTTTTTATATGTATATTCTTTTCTGTTATATATATATATATATATATATATAGTCCAAGTGCACCCATTATCCGTGAGCAAAACAACAGTGCAAACGCAATCATTTCTACCTCAGTAGGGCAAACCTCGTTGCAAGATTTCCATATACGAGCAGTTGTACCCGCCATCAGCTACGAGTTAAGCCTAGTTTGTAGCTAACCCAACCTCTGTTTTTCTACTATTGCGGAGGAGAGTGCGTCTGACGCCGCACAGACAACAGGCTCGCCTTTTGCCTACAAATCTTCTTGTAAGTCAAACAGCCTATACCATATCGTTCTAACAGTCAATTCCTTTACAGAAGGTGCGGAACAAAAAAGATGCGGTTATATCTGCCTAGAGAAAGCGCACAGTAGAAATTACTCACAGCTATCTACTAGTAGAAACTCTAGGCATACAGCTGATGGCGGCGAATAACTGTCGAAGAAGCCTCGCAACGAGGATTGCCCTATTGAGGTAGAGAGTGCTGCGTGTTTGCAGTGTGGTGTTCAGACTGATAATTGGGTGCGCTCAAACAGTACTGGAAGAAAGTTGTCATAGACTGTTACTGGGACGACCTTGGGCTGGCGACAACGAGTCAGGCTGCGGGCTTTGCGGACACGACGTCTGTTTTGCTGGTCCGGCGTGCCCTTCTGCTGCAGATTTACGGGTTCCATCTGGAACAGTAGGCACAATGGAAAACAAGGTGGAGTAGAACGGGAAAGAAGAAAAAAACTTTCGTTCGTAAAACGACATAGAGTTGAAGATCGTCAATACTCATCTGTGTACTCACATACATATAGCGTCTCTAAGTTCAGTACTGCTAACTCCGTTAAGGTCTTGTTGCCATTATTCGTTAACTTGTTTAGAACTCTTATAGGCAAGATATGGTATTAAGCCACCCACCAAAATAGCGAGATTAGGACGTCACGCATAAGCAATTTAACTTTTGAAAAACAAACACTCTTGCTTGGTATATATATGTATATATATATATATATATATATATATATATATATATATATTTACACGACGCGATATCTAAAAGACTGATTCTATTTTTTGTCTTAACGGGTTGTGGACGGAAACCGCTATACATTACGTGCGGCTGAAGGGCACTAAGGCGGCATAAACATTATAACAATTTATTCATAAAACACACAATGTTGTCGACACAACGCGAACTACTTTACTTAAAATTGATTGCTGACAAGACTATCGAGCCTCTGGTTAAATGGTCGCATTTTATACTCTAGATTACGTATGTCAATTTAGCTGAAAACGACATACACAGCAAGGTCTGATAGCAAATCTCATATCGTCCTGTAAGAGAATTGTCGATTTGAGCAGAGAGACGTCATATGCGGTATTCACAGGCAACCTACAAAATGTATTTACATGCTGTTGTCATTTGGTCTCTTGTCATTTGGTTATATATCCGCCCAGATTTGAAGACAAGTTCACCAAAAAAGAAAACATAATATAGAGTGTGGCTACCGTAAATGTTTGACTGGATCTCACAATTTGGTCAAGCGAACCAGCGTGGAGGTTCATGCGCACGGACGCTATGAACCACCTGCAGGAACTCGAGGTTGAGGGAAATATAGTAGTAGTTGAGAGAAAAACTAGTGAATATTAAGGGAGACAAAAAACGCGTCCTTGCAGCACTAGAGACGATTCCGCCAGAGGAAGCCGTTAATAAGTTATGCTAAAATAAATGCAAATATGCTGGACTGTATGCTTAATCTCGGAATTCGGCCGAACGCGTTTGCCTGCGATTAATCATGTCGGCGACAAACTAGCGTATATTATGTCAGAAATAGTAGAGCCAGTTAGTAATAACATTCAGAAAGCCAACACTAAGGGAAACCACTTCAATTATCTAGCGGTTAAGCGTAGAATGCTACTTTGCGTATTACAGAGAAAGATGTGCGGCAACGAGCTTATTTCAGATGAAATGTTTGTAAGCAAAGTCTCTCGAGGACATGGATGTAATCAGCGCGGCCCAAGTTGAACAGTTAGGCTAACATGGAATTGCGGGCACTCTCGTTCGTCATAAATGAAACGAACGGAGGAGGAACGGAATGGCAAAATATACGTAAGAGATTTATCTCTACTGAAAAGGAACCCTTTTAAGCCTATGTAGGGACTTATGCAGAGTAATCTCACTTTGCATTGGGCAAGGCGAGAGGCACGATTGCGTCATTCATGCGCTCGGCCTCTCGGCAGCTCTGAGCAAACGCCCAATAAAAGCCACTTATTCGCTACAACTATAGTAAAAAGTATACAGCAAATAGTATAAAGTAAGCTAATGATCAAGTGATGCACAGAGTGCCACGTGAATACAGATGCAGGTAAGCGCGCCTCGGGATATATTGATAGTAAACAGACACCTGCTGCCTTAAGGCAAAAGGAATTTGTATTCCTTAAAATCGGCAATAATATCACTTATATCATGATTGCACCTGGGCTACCGTAGAAAACGGTTACGATTCGTTTTGCCTTACACCCAGCCTTTTATCCTCAGATCGGTACAACGGGCCAGCATTACGAACAATGACGGTAGCCGTCATGTAATGATGCATAGAAACCGCCGAGGGTAGGAATAGTGATAAATAAAATATGCGCACACTAGTACACCGTACTGTAGACACCAATGGCTAGCTACACTTATAGGTAGAAATGTAGTGAATGCCGGTCCAGACGTAGCAAACAGCGCACGGTAATGTTGCTAACTGATGAAGGCGTGGTGCGCAGATATTCGGCCCCATTGTACCCATTTAGGTTGGTGGCAAGCCACACTACGTACCACAATTATCGACGCGCTGCATAGAGGCCTGTATGAGAAAATTACTTGTCCCAAAGGTGCCGAAAATGGTAGTTTTAAGAAACAAGGTAAGCCCCCAGCGTGGAGAGTCCTTAGTTTGATGTCCGCCATGTTTTATATTCCGTGCGCCCCGAATCCGCTTTCTAATCCTGACATCGCGTTGTACTGGACCTGCTAAATCGGCCATTAACTGCCAGGAAAATCGCATGCTTCTCAATCGGTAGGACTTATTCATTCTTAGCACTGAGACGCCTAGGTAGCCCGGAGACCGATGTATAGTGAGTGACTCGAGACTACTACTGAGATAACTTGTTCCGGCGAGTACTGTTTTCTTTCAGATATTGATCAGATAGCCAATAAGTATGAAAACTAGCCAGCTCAGGTAAACCTGCAAACGGTATAGTTTCTCTGGCTCCACCTGCTGCTCAACCCGATTCCGCCGGCCTCACTGTAGGACAAGAGGTCACCGCGTAATAGCCAATGTTTCTGACTGGACGCAAGGCTCGGCCAGCCCCGTACCACTCTCCGTGATGGCAGGAGACAGATAAGCAAGGAGGATATGTTCTGTTCGATCCGACACACGTAGGCAAACAAGATTAGGCACTTCAGAAATTAACGAATCATTTAAAAAAACACCTCATAAACAACCACAAACAACCACATCTATCCGACGATGTTTTGCAGAGGCCAGTCGCGGCCATAGGTTTTTCATGAATGTACGTCTTACCTCGCGTGTAAATCGAGCCGGCTAGGCACGAGTAAGCTCGTTTTACAGCGCCCCTGCATCGATCCCAAGGAGTTTGCCTGGAACCCATAGTCGTTACCGGCTGCTGTTTATCGTTCCCTGCAGCAAACTGCGTTGTCGCGTCTGACCGAACGGCACTCGGTCGCAAGCATGCAGCACGATTCGCACAGGATGCGCAGATGACGAGAAGCGTTATGATCTCGCGTTGAAACTAGTGTTCTTTGGCTTTAAGATCTCGTGTTGGATCTAGCGTTGCCGACTACCAACAAAGCTAACAAGCGAGGCACCTAATTGTTGTCCTGCGCTGACAAGTACGAAGTGCTCTGCGATTTAGATGTCTCGGGATGATCCTTGACCAAGGCCTCACGGAGTATCCAGCATGTTCGGCATGCATCGGCGAAAAACCCCATCGATCGCACTCTGCCGCGACCCAGGAGATCGCGGATGCGTGACGTATATACAGGTAGTTCAATAAGTTCTTAGAATGAAAACCAAGAATTTTTCAAATCATGTTTTTAAATTTATCTTATTCGATATACTCCCCGAGATGCTCAATACACTTTTCCCACCAAGATTTCAGAGCTTTTATATCTCTTAAGTAGAATTCCGCGTCTTTAGACTAAAAATAGGCATTGACAGCAGGCTTAACCTCTTCATTGCTGGAAAAACGCTTTCCACCGAGACTATTCTTCAAATGTTCAAAGAGGAAAAAATCAGAGGGGGCCAGGTCTGGAGAATAGGAAGGTTGTTCAATAAGTTCGAACCTCAGTTGGGCCAGTTTTGCCGATGCTTGCCGGGACTTGTGTGCAGGAGCATTGTCCTGGTGAAACAGGACAACCTTCTTCTGCAAAGCGGGCCGTTTCACAATGAGTTCTTGCTAAAGGCAGTCCAACAGTCTTGCATAATATTCTCCTGTGATCGTTTTACCGCTCTCAAGGTAGTCGACCAGCATTATTCTACGTTGGTCTTAAAAAACTGTAGCCATCACCTTTCCGGTCAATGCCGTTGTCCGCACCCTCTTCGGAGGTCCTTCATCAGGTGCACACCATTGGCAAGATGCTTCTTGGGTCTCGGGAGTGTAGTGATGGACCCAGCTTTCATCGACGGTCATGAATCTGCGCCAAAAATCCGACGGATTGTTCGACATCTTGGCCAAATTTCGCTGTGAAGCGAAAACAGGCGCGTTTTTTTGGCCTTGGTTGAGCAAATGCGGCAGCCATTTTCTCTGAGCTCTTTCATCTTCAAGTTTTCGTATAGGATAAAATGCACACTACCTAAACTTATTCCTAATGCCTCCGCTATCTCCTTAATGTTCATTCGCTTATCTGTGTCAACGATGTTTCGCACTTTCTCTATGTTTTCCTCATCAGTTGCCGTTTTTTGGCCTCCTGGACGTAGTTCATTCTCGGTGCTCCTGCGACCTCTTTTTAACACATTAATCCAGTTGGAAACAGTGGCAAAACATGGCGCAGAGTCACCGTACGTCTCGTCCAACCCAATTTTCACTTGGGTCGCATTCCAACCTTTGAAATAAAAATGCTTGATAACCACTCGAAACTCTTTTTTCTTCATTTTTAAAAATCACGCCGATACGTTGCACGGGAAAAACTATCAAACGAAATCGCAACGGCCAATCACCATAATATTTTGAGTGCTAGCAGTCAAAAAGTTGCAGTTCCTAATAGCGGTGAAATTCGAATTTTAAAAAGCTCATTCTAAGAACTTATTGAACTACCTGTATATATATATATATATATATATATATATATATATATATATACATATATATATATATATATATATATATATATATATATATATATTTATATATTTATATATACAGGGTGTTGCAGAAATTTTTCATAATAGATATAGGGAATTGTAGAGCTCGTTAAAGCAAATATTTTTTCCAATGGAACATGGTCTCTGAGAAGTCTTGTTTCGGATTGAGAGTGAAATTACGACAATTTGTGATACTAGTGTTTTTGCCCGACATAGAAGCATAAAATGTGATGTTTCGAGACAACCAGTCCTCCTATATGAAGTCCTTTATTAGCGTTCACGCCAAATACTTCATAATTAATCCTACAACCACTTACAGCGTTACAGGTTGCGGAGTAATTACGATTTTTCGGAGGGCATGTCCAGGTTAAGTGCATGTAAAATGACTGTGTGGCGACATTCACTACCGCCGACGTGACGCGCGACAGCCACAGCGCGACATTTTTTATGCACTTAATCTCGACATGTTCGCAACACACTTAACCTCGACATGTTCACAACCACAGCTCGCATTGCCATAAGTTTGGTACCAAAATGATCGTCATGAAATGCATATTTGAATATGTCCGCTTTGAGCGCTGTGAATGACTGTAGGGTTATGATTTTAAAGTATTTGGCGTGAACGCTAATAAAGAACTTCATTTTTGGCGAATTCTCTTCTAAGCGACTATGTCGCGTCTTTTGACCGGCCTTGTATATTCTACAGATGGAGCAGAATTTTCTCAGGAACACGACGGTGTGCTTAGTTTCTGTCTAGGAGGACTGGTTGTTGCGCCTATGTCGGGCAAAAATACTAGTGCCACAAATTGTCGTAATTTCACTCTCACTCCGAAACAAGACTTCTCAGAGACCATGTTCCATTGGAAAAATATTTGCTTTAACGAGCTCTACAATTCCCTATATCTATTATGAAACATTTCTTCAACACCCTGTATATATATTTACAGTCTCGTAGCGTTAGGGGGCTTTGCAAACTATCTGTATTCTTTAGTTATGTAGTCTCTGCCAATCCAGCATTCACATTTTTACTGTTTATGGACTTTGAATCCTTGATCAAATCAGTCTGTTTTTGTGACGTCAGGATATCAGCAGCTGTAGCCCCCCATTGCATGGCTGGACACATAAATAAATAATAATAATATAATAATAATAATACGCACTTCGCCCGCAGGCCAAAACTGTGATAAGTTGCAAGCATTTGACGAGGTGGCAAAGGAGACACTGAGTGAAGTTCTAAACGTAGCCCTTACTGACAGATCCTGGTAAAGAGCCACACTTCCTCTCAGCGAAGGAGGGTTGGCACTAAGGTCCGTAGCAGAGCTTGCTTCATTGTGCTACGCTGCCTCTCTCATAGAGTGCTCAGGGCTCGCAGAGACGTTGTTAGAACCGCACTTTCGTTCTCCGCGCAACGAAGGACGAAGCTGAGCTGGCAGCTAGACAATCGATAGGCCCTGGCCCCTGGGAACAACACCCTACGCAGCATGTAGTTGACGGCTACAAGTGTCAAACCACCGCTCGCAAGGTCTTAGAAGACACCCAATCTCCGACAGAGAGCGGTATTTATAGCCGCCCGTGAGATTTTCAGCAGTGGCTTCCTAAGGGCACTTCCTTCGCCGCAGCTGGGCACCATGCTGGAAAATACCTCCTTCCGCATAGTGGCCGCCCTAAGAATAGGCGCTCATATATTTGAGCCATACGAGTGCAGGGCGTGTGGAAAAACAGTGGATAAGAACGGACTGCACCCTTTAAGCTGCTCTAAGAGCCCTGGTAGGGCTCTCAGACATGCCGAAATCAACGCAGTCCTAAAGAAGGCTCTTCGTAGAGCCGGCATACCAAGCACCCTAGAGCCCAGGTTAGACTTCGAAGACGACAAAAGACCCGACGGCGTCACCATTCCTTCATGGTCTAAGGGCAAATGCCTGGTATGGGATGCCACGGTATCATGTACAGTGGCTCCGTCATACTTGATGCATAGCGCTACCCGGTCAGGGTGGGTTGCTAAACATGCTGAGATCGCAAAAAACGCAAATACTCTGACCTGGAGGAAAGATACCACTTCGTACCCGTCGCCATGGAAACGATGGGTCCAATCAGCAAAAACACAACTATCTTCCTCTAAGACCTAGGTATCAAAATTAGGACCAGCGCGAGGGTTAGTTTCTGCGTCAGCAACTCTCGCTCGCAGTGTGCAGAGGAAACGCCGCCGCTATCATCGGCCTTATGGATTGAAGAGTGGGGGTGAATCTAGGCGGGTACACGTTTAGGTAATAATAATACTAAATACCGAGCAAGATTGCTTAGTGGCAAAAGCATTTGCCTTGCATTCGGGAGGCTTGGGTTTGAGACCCAGACCGGCCACTCCAAAATTGATTCTCATGGTTCTCTATTTAGACAAGGTGAATGCCGGAGTGGACTAAAAATCGACCATGATCGAAAATAATAATAATAATAATAATAATAATAATAATAATAATAATAATAATAATAATAATAATAATAATAATAATAATCATATTTATTTCACTCAAATAGAGTATGTACAAAATAGTTCATGCTATTATTAAACATAAGTACTTGTTGTTTTGCCGTTCCACCGAGAGAAAAAGTGTAAGGATCTTCGTTGCAGTGCCGGACAATCAATCGCGTGGTACTTAGCGCATTGCTGCGAGCAGAACCGACAAATACACTGAGTAGTATAGTAATATAATAATAATTGGGGAAACGCCGCCGCTATCATCGGCTCTATGGATTGAGAAGGGGGTGGGGTGAGCCTACGCGGGTACACGTTTGGGTCCCACAATTGTAGGGAAATACTGAAAAATTGAATAAATAATAATAATGCTTCCGCACCCAAAACAGAAGGGTCTGTAGTGCCTATTTTGTTGTTTTGTAGCAGCATTTTGGGAGCAACGGTTTCTGATGATTCAAGTTTGCAGTCAACTGCAATGCAGGGGGCCCGCGCACTGACAAAGACTATCTTAACTCTTTTGCTCTTGTCTAAATATATCAAATTCTCGACTGAAAAGGCGCTTTCGAATAGGCTACCTCAATACTCTCAGCGGGCAAAAACGCTTTGAAGCAGTAAGTGACATCGGAAATGGGCACAGGATAGGGCGCAAACACTTAAATTCGGGCGTGAGGATGTTGCGGTTTGCATTCTGTTGTTCGTTTCAGAGTCAGCTTCCTTTGTAAGTAAGCGCTCTCTGCTATGTCATGCCTTGGGATGGCATTCAGTTACTATAAACTCGTGCAGATTACTCGCGAACCCAGAATATGGCCTGCATCCCAAAGATTTTGATCATTCATATATCACTTAGTCAAATTATTGTCTGGGACCTCCCCGTAAAAAAACGTCTAATTGGTTACCATAACAACACTGTTTTTTTGTGGGCTATTCCAGCACTAGGTGCTTACGGCGGTTTTGAGTTGAAGCCCCTCGCCTTAAGTGGCTTCGGGTTTTACTGGGGGAACGTCGCAGTGTTGCCTCAGTTTATGGATGCGCTATACTGACTCTAAATATCATATTGTTTATTTCGCAATAACATTGCATTTTAAGATGTTGCATAATTACAATACAGTTTATTATATACAAATTGATCACTTCAGCGACCGTCCAACCGGGCGAAAAAGTACAAAGACTGCCGATGCATCTAGCGGCTCACTACGTGGTATTTAGCATTTATCTGCGAGCAGAGTCGGCATCGACATTGATCGCTAACTTGGTCAATTCCTTGGGTCGAACATATCAAGTGATGATAGCCTTGCGCAATGTACCTTGTGTACATGTGCCGGCTAGTGCATCTCATTCCATTCCAAAGCTCCCTGGCGAGGTACACATTCAACTGCGCTACATCTGCCGATGCCTCGGTCACTTTTCCTGCCACTCTAACAAAAATTGCTGAAGTGGTCCTGTAATAGGTGACGTAAGCCTGATTCTCATTGTTTCCACTGCCGGCCCGTAATCCGCTAACCCGTGCATATACATTGTAAAACATCTCTCTTGCTGCTGAAAGATGGCCCCACACCCTGCCAAAATTTGCCGCTGAAAGATGGCCCCGCACCCTGCCAAGGCTGTAGCTCAACATTGACACAATCTTAAGCTTAAAAAGACGCACCTCTGTGTGAATAAAGGCTATAGCCGCCCGACACCTGTCGCCGATGTGTTGGGTAAAGGTCGTTCCCGTAGTGTAGTCTCAGACCCAAATACGGGAAGGAGTTGACAAACGTCAGCGATTGGCCACAACAGGCTATTACGTTTGCGGACACCAATAGACCGTCACGAATATATGTATGTATGTATGTATATATATATATATATATATATATTTATTTATATAGGCGAGCACTGCCGAGTGTGCATATATATATATATATATATATATGTATATATATATATATATATATATATATATTTATTTATATAGGCGAGCACTGCCGAGTGTGCATATATATATATATATATATATATATATATATATATATGTATATATATATATATATATATTTATTTATTTATATAGGCGAGCACTGCCGAGTGTGCATATATATATATATATATACAGACTCTAAAGAACTCTATGACTCTCTTACCGGCCTTGGTCCGCTGGGGCGTGACCACCACGCGATGCGGGGACCTTCACGGGCCCACTTGTAAGTTAGTCAGACGGTACAAACTCCCGAAACCGACACTCCCGTGTTTTAACAACTAACCGGGGGGCAAGGCATACGATAGATTTGGGTGTCAACGAATTAATATTGTCATCCTGTCGTGGCCCATTCGAGGGCTGTTAAGGCTACTGCCAATACGGGGGGCTTGTGCTGCATAGAAGACCCCCGGGCTGGACGGTTAACGCCCCGAGTGACACTCGGTGGTACCGTCCGGGACGCCTGCTGCCTTGGCTTAATAGGCAAAATGAGTGAGAAGTGGCCACACGAACGCAGACCACCGGTCGAGAGGACCTTCTGGCCCCGTATTTTATGGGGAACCCCTGCTCTGGAGTGGTCAGACGTCCTTCGGGGGGAATGTATATTCTGGGGTGTAACGCGGAATCGCGAGGTGAATGCGTCTAATCGGTACGGTGGAGTAGTGTGGTACCCCCATTCCGAACCTCGATAGGGGGGAGGGTGGGGGATCTGCCGGCCTGTCAATTCGGGCTGGTGGGCACTCCCGTTCGGGTCCGCGCGTATTAAATCGCGGTTAAAGGGCGGGAGTGTAAGTATTTCTCTCTTTTGTTAGGCGAGCACTGCCGAGTGTGCATATATATATATATATATACAGACTCTAAAGAACTCTGTCAATTTTATTTCCCAATTTGTTCTTAATTGTTTATAGATTAAAGGCGATCTGCTTGCTGATAAGGCGACTCTCTGTTGGTTTTGGTTTCGTTTGCTGGCGTAGTCACGAGGTAGGTTCTCCATGTCTCGTCAGCTAGTAAAGAGTTTACATTTATTTGTCTTGAAGGTTTTTTGACCTCTTATTTTTTGGTCTGAGTTTATGACAGTTCGGTATACCTACATAAATGGACAAACGTACTGCAGCCGCTGCACTGGATGCTAGGGACTACGTAAATGTTGATCTCAATTGGGGCATTCCACCTCCAAACCAGACGTTTTTGGCAGTATTATTCTCCAAGGTCGGGCTTCTCCGTTTTTTAGTGGCCATTTTACTAGCGTACAGTACCATTCAAAAGCTTTGTCTTGGAATAGAAAAATAAAGTTGAACAAGTCCGACAAGAGGTTGTAGTCCTAGATATTTTCAGTGCCTTGCAACTCTGGTTTGATTTTGCATGTGACAATCGCCACGTCTATACCAAATGCATAGTTCGACCTGGTCTGTTCAAATACGAAAATCCACAAGGACTACACTGGGTGCATCTGCCGACTGTGCTCTCAAGCGTGCACGAAATATCATACCTGTCTGGCTCTTGCGAAGAGACCGTGTACCACTGCCTTTCTCATATGGCATGCCAAGAGCAGCTGACAATTATATGGGGTATAAACGTTATATACATACTTAATATGGGTATAAATGTTATATGCATACTTAAAATGGGTATAAATGTTATATGCATACTTAATATGGCTATAAATGTTATATGCATACTTAATATGGGTATAAATGTCATATGCCTACTTAATATGAGTAAAATAAATGTGATGATGATATTGCAATAAAATGCCTTGAGAAATTATACTGCATTAATCACTAGTTTTACCCACGGTGCACCTTGAAACAGCCTTTGTTTTAATCGGGAAGGTAGGTTTCCGCGGTCGGTCACTAGATGTCACAGATCGCACAATCTTTTTTTCGATATAGATGGGAAAGGAACGCAAACATGATAAATTCAAACTGCTGCTGAACAAAACGCGTTAAAAGCTCGAAGCAAACCAACATACACAGAATTGACGAGAAGACCAAATACGAGAATTCTGGAATTTTTATTGATGCACTTCATTCTTGCAATGAATCCCCCGTTTTGTTCTACCGATTCACTTCTATCCTACTCGAGTTTATGGGAGCCCAAAGGCGAGGCTGATGTCCCAGTAGACGCATCATGTGAAAAAACATTGCATTCCAAAATATATGGCTACTGAACGCGTTTGAGGAAGGTGGCCAATGGACGGCATGATAATAGTTACTGCTGATCATAACGAGAAATTAAGAATAACCTTGTACCGACTTCCGTTACAAACAGGCAAGGGAAAATAATCATATATTGTGTACACAGGCGCCAAACTAAAAAGGATAACTTTTGTCAGCTCTGCGATATAACGAGGTACGATGAGTATAGAACCTGTAGGTCTTTTCGTTTGCTTGCAGTTTAGAGTTTATCGGTTAAGACCCACAGTATCAGGAAAACACCTTACAAAAACCTAGGTAGCTTAAGAACGTGGGTAAAAGAAATTATAAACAGGGGCGAGGCTGTTACGTAGAGATAAGCGCACTAGACAGATAAGAGTTAGCTAGCGGAAAGCGATTGGACACGAAAGGTACATGCAGTAGTAAAGTTACTGAGTACGAACTGGAATATTTCCAAAGTAAATATTAAAAATCTGGACACCGTTAGAATCTTCGAAAAATAGTTTAGGCTCTCTTTCCGTTCACTGGCCTGCAGGCCGCTGTGCAGTAGGGTGTTTAGTGCACCTTTAATTCGAATCCAGATTACATTTTTGATGTATTGACCGAAATGAACGTCAATCCACACTGATACAACAACTGTATCTATAAAAGCAAAACAAATTTATTGATGTTATAGAGTATTTTTTTGTTGAGGTGGACTACCGATGGCGTAGATTATATTCATAATAGCATCGATTAATATGTGAGTAAGTCAACAGTTGAGAAAAGCTCAAACAATTTGGCAAACTCCCACCTTTGTTACCGGTTTGCGTTAATGAACACTGTCATTCAAAATAGACGAAAAGATGGATTTTGTACTATAGGTCAGCACCCATCGGATATTAGAAATACTCCATAAATTTACTAAGTTCAAATTGCAATAGACTCTTCGGGGAGGGCAACCAGACTTTAGCGAGCTCCCGGTGGCGCAGAGGACGAATATATTTCGTGGGAGAAAATCGAGATAGAATCAGCCAATGAGGATGGTGAAAAAAAGTGAGGCAGTGCCTACGTGTATACTCTGCAAAGTGGTCTGCGGTGGCATCGAGATTAGCTATTTGAGAGTGGGCCAAGCGAAGTCAGCGACGAGCTCTAAAGGCGGTGGGGGGTTGGCAGACATGCAAGAAGAAAGGCAGTCACACGAGCGCAACATGGAGAGTGAGATGCCCTTAGTGCACACTTCACGGTAGAAAGACAATAAGCCATTTCCAAAAGGAGACAAGGAAGATTCTTGTCCAGTCAATAGCGGATCGGGTATGCTAGGAGGCGCGGCAATATACACGGTTCCCCCCACTTGTACGACTTCGTTACAGGATCCCTGTCAAGGGCATTTTAGTGAGTGATTGCACGTAGATCTAAATAAATTACGAATACAATATCAGTGCAATACAAAAAAGCGCAAGAATAGTTCAAGTTATACATCAATAAAACAACAATGAGCGCCCAGTTTGACAACCTGCTTGTGCTCACGCAGCGCATCATGTGCGATGAACAACTGTTGCAGAGAAAATTGACGATATTCTCATGGCGGATGACCATCGCCATCTCGAGCTCATTCCCGAGTGTAGCCTTATCGAAGAGACTGCTAGCGCCAAAACTGCTAGTGCGATCGTCGAAAGGTCGCGGATGGCAACGTGTGGCTTGGTCGGCTAGCTAACACGCCGCTGTAAAAATATGGGACGTTGCAATGCGTGGAATCAAACAAAAAAGCATCAAAACACGGCAGAATTTTCTCTTTTTGTTGATTATGTTGGATCTATTGTCCTGCTGCTATATGATGCCTGCCGAAAGAAGCCTATATAAATGCAGTATGAAAAATGGTAAATCTGACCAATGGCAGAAGTGAGAAGATGTCATATCGTAGTGTCCTATGATAAGCTACGAAACTAAGTGAAGGAGGCCTGATTAAAAAAAAATCTTTGGGACACTTTGGCGAGCCACTCTGCCATGTCGACGGGCTATGCTACACAAGAGTAAACGCTTAGACGTTTTCGCCCCGGCTATGAAAAACCTGGAATGCCGGCGATGATCATGACAAGTCCTGACGAGAAATGGGCGATGTGGAAAGATGCAGGGAGTAGTTGGGACGTTGCGTGATAAACGGAGCTTCGTTAATAACATCGATATTATGCGTAGGCAAATTGCACTTGTCTGAGAGACGGTTTTGTTCAGCAGTTGGTCAAGTCTCTCGCTAGTCGACAGACGAGGACACAGACCTTGAACTTCGCGGTGTGCTCCGCGAAACGCTACGATGACCTACGTTTATGGCCAGCAAAGGAACAACGGACTGGACCGTTGAAGCTAGCCCCCGTGTGCCGGCGTATACCCGCTCCGTCGCTTCTCCGCATAGAACAGGCGGCAGGTTAGACGGGCGTACTTGCCAGCAACATGAGTAGCAGCGAGATAACCCTAGTCCTTCGCTGCTCAATTGATCGACAGTAGTTGACGTCGTGCGGTCAGGAATTGAGACAACTGCCGTTTACCTGGACGAACTGAAATTCTACTGAGTGGCAGGCCTTGAGGGCCGCCGCGTGTTAAAACAGCTTAACATAAAGCGGCAGATAATGACTTCGGTCTTAGGCTAATAAGTGTCGTGCAGTGGTCGTAAAGTCGCACAGCCACCGTCTGGAACTTTCTTTGGCGTTTCAGTAAATTAACAAGGTGCAGTAGTAACTCGTACACTTAATATTTTGTTTCGCAGGTTAGACTCACATCACCTGGGGACATTTATCACATGTCTCAACTTAGCATGCGGATATATATAATTATTTTTAATTTAATTTAATATTATCTTGTGAATAACTTAACTATTTTTAATTTAATTTAATATTATTTTGTGAATAACTTAACTATTTTTAGCTTAATTTAATATTATCTTGTGAATAACTCAACTATGTGCACGCTCTTGGCCTAATTACACGGAAAGAAAAAACTTGTTGGGATTTATAAACAATGTCTAAATGTCTACTTGCTACTGATCAAGTGGCGCAAAAAGGATACACATTGGGCAACATTTACCGATTCTACGATTAGTATGAGATCTCTTGAGCAAAATCCTAAATAACTCGGTTAGAAAAAATTACCATCCTTTAACGAGCATTGGCGGCATTCCATCGGGCGTGCAGGTGCATTTTGGCCGAGGTCGATTACAGTTTAAAGGTGGATAGCTCAGAGAACTGACATATACACTTTACTCCCCGTTATGTGTTTATTTCACTTGGTTAGGTTATATATATTGACAGAATTTCTCCCCGTTTGTAGGTTTTCTCTTTACTTCTGGGGTACTGAGCTACGTACTGTTGCGTTCAGCACTACAGACAGAAGAACCAACATACACAGAGAAGCAACGGCGGCAGTCGGTCACAGCGACGTCGGTATATGCTGTGCGGTGGGCTGTGTGCCTGCGTGTCTCTCTCACGCAACAGCGTCGCGTATCTGGGCAAGCGCGCGTGTCCTCTGACTTCTCCGGCACAAATCCGCTGAGATGGAATATTTGACAAAGCGCGCCAACCTCCCATGGGCTACGGTGAGAACCGAGACAGCGGCAGCAACCGTTGACATCATTTAAGGGTTTTCTATCAGAGAACCTCGGCTCCCTGTTGTGGGGCTCTCGTCCTGCCCCTACGTAGCGATCTCGAGGTCGTTTCTTTCGCCGTTCGACCAACGCAGCCGGGGGGGGGGGAGGGGGTAACGGCGGCAGCCTTTATCTTGCCGCCAAATAAATCCTTCTCTCGACACAACATCATCTCTCTGTCTTTATTTTCAAGATCAGACGACCGGTTTCCCTTTGTGTCTCGTGGGCGGTCAGGGGTTAATTATGCACATAAACAACGACAGATATCATCGTGGCCCCTAACAAAACACGAAAGAGCTGCCAAAGAAGAACGCGGACAGAATTGGAGAATCAGCGGCCAACATCAGTAGAATTTAGATGGCTTTTGGTTCTTATTGCAAACATCAACTCTACCACCACCCGTACGCCTACATGACCTTAATCTTAATTGCTGGCTAGGCATTCGGCAAAAAAAAAAAATTTCATTCAAATTGTTGATAAATTATAATACAACTTTCTAAAAAATGTATTTTTTTAAATATTAAAAACGAATCTAAAAAATACTCTAAATTTTTGTGCATTCTTTCATTCTTCAAAATATTTAGAGATTTTTTAAAGTCTCTAGTCGTTAGTCAGTTAACTAAGGGAAATCCTTATTAATTACTTAATTAGCCTTTTTGTAGCTATAATACTTACCTAATTAGCCTTTTTGTAGCTATAATATGGCTCTGTTCTTCTGAAATAATCGAATGCAATGTAAGCTTAATACAAAAGAACAATAACGTTTTATTGTTCGGTATATTTTATGCCTTATCGCTCTTACCAGCGTCAGTCTGCAGTGTTTTCCCTTGCATTGACTGGTTATTTTGGCAGGGTTTGAGTATTTTCGATTGTCGCTTTGACTCACATGTGATCCCGATGTGTATATCGGGTTAGCGCTACTGTGGATCTGTTTAGGCCCGCCCCCGTTATTAAACGTAACTCAATTTCATAACGTTTTGAGTGGAAGTTGATTCAGCAATGATTAGTAGTATTTAAATTTACAATTATGATGTTCGAACGAAATTCATTGGTTAGCATGATCTATTCCTCATCACATAGCAATAGTTGTTAAAATAAGCATGTCTTGGATTACACAGTTGTCTCCTGCCAAAACTTTGATCACATCTGGTCTAACCCGGAATTTTATAACAAAGCCCAAGCCCAATTCAATCATGTCCTCCTAACAGATGCTCCATTGTGTATCGAGTGACAGCCTTTGGCGTAAAAACTCGAATGACCCTAAGTCTCTCGTGTAAAAATTACGACTTTAGCCCACACGCTGCATCAACTTGTATGTAAGAAGGCCGGGGTCTTCCATCATCCCGAACAACATCTGACAAGACTCGCACGAATAGCTAATTCCGAAGTATTGGCAGCACTTTGAGGGCGCTAATGGTCGGTTGCACGGGGGAGTGAGATGCTCTCCGGTCCACGCTTAGGGCTCATAAAAGACCATGATGGGCTGACGAGTTTATATGATCTACAGAGCCGCAGAAATACCTATGAGAAATAACTACGTCAACGCATCGTCGCATCGTCTAAAGCGTTCCAATTTGTAGGGGTTGAGCCTGCAGCCACGCTACGGCACCCTGTCTACGAATTTCTTGAAGTTTAGTTTTGAAAACCAGGGAGGAGGGTCGATTAATCAAATTTGTCAACTGGTTGTAAATGTGTTATCTAACCATTTTAGGAAGCCTTGTTCTCGGGAGGCAAATTGAATCAGGACGACAATCCTTCTGTCGGCCTGTGGACTTCTGCACTGTAGACAATATGCACCTCACTAATAAAGTCCTATTCCTGTTAATCTCAGATTTATTATTACTTCTCATATGCCCAAGTTAAGTTCGTTCAATTGCTGTGAGACCGATACGACGTACACATGTTAAAACCTCTAATTAATTATGTCATTTTTGTGGCTGAAAGCATGACCGTAAAAGAAGCAAGCCATAATAAGCTCCTAATAGAAGAAATCGGTGTTAGAGTCTTGTTTGTTCTTCCACAAAGTTATTGCGTGTTGTCATTCTTTTTGATTACATAAAGACATCTAACGTAGTTAGATTTCCTCTGTCCACGCGACAGCCAGGGAGAATGTTAAGTAGAACTCACCGAGGAAGATGGCTTAGTGGCAAAGCCTTTGCCTTGCATTCGGAAGGACTGGGTTCGAGACCCAAACCGGCCACTCTTAAATTGGTTTGCATGGTTTCCAATTTAGACAATGTAAATGCCGGAGTAGATTAAAATTAGCCATGACATGAAAAAACCGTACACGGGCAATAGCCTACGAACACCACAGAGTATGGTTGAAAGCTCTCTACCAAGAACATCATAAGCTACCAAACGTTAAAGGGCACCGAAAATAATTCATTGATTTTATTTTAGACATATAAATTGACTACCAAAAGCATGTCTTGGGAGCTAACGAAAGAGAGAACATGCATGAATATCATTGTTTGTGGCGAGGTCTAAAAAGGGCTTTTCTACACAACGATAATCTTAGTACCTCTTCTCGACATAAAGATGGCTATGAACCGTTTTTGAATAAAGATTTCCCTTTTTATTGCATATTGGGCACGGATATTTACACCACGAATCACGGTGCAGAATTGTAAGGACATAGAAAAAATGATTTAAATCAGACTTATTCAAGGGAACACTAGGCCTTCTACGTAGCGCGCCAACCACACTATCCCTACAACTGTGTTGAGAGAGCGCGTTCGAAGAGGAACTTTTTGAAAACGTCTATAAGTTTGAACAGAAAATGGTAGAGTAATACAGAATTCACCGGGAGCAATGGATTATGAATTTTGAAATCAATAAATTTACAGGCATTCTAGCATTCAGAAGCAACACATGAAAAACATTACTGCAAAGTAACAGATCATTGTAGATACGTTTTGTAGATTAGTGTGGCACGGGTGCCATTCATACTTTGCGGATAAACAGTTGTTAGGAAATTTGATTATTGTGTCTGCAAATACTGCGGAACATTGTGCATTGATGAGTACCACGTTAAAGTGAGAATGAATATGCTGTTTCATATTTTTATGATAAAAATGTATACACTTTTCTATGTGTTTCTTTTTCTATTTCATTTCACATCATATTCTTTCCTACCGGTAATGCCCTGCAAATACTATCTGGCGTGCGCCGGGTAACAACATCGAAATGCTGGCCGGCTTTCGCTGTACTGGTCATCATCATCGTTAACATCGACACGGTGAGGGTGACAGTTGCAACTATTGCTGTTGTTGTCGTTCTGCGCGTTGGGTCTCCGCACGTTCGTTCATCTGTTTGTCTGTCTACACTTTGTCATACACTGAGGAATGAGACGGAGTGGTAGTCCAATCCGTCGTCTATCTTACTTACCTGGCCGTTCTGTTCTGGAGCGGTTTAGTTTCTCTAACCGTCTTAACTTTATGCTTTGTTAACTGTTCTACCTTCATCGTTAGCTGATCTGCCCGTACTCGTCTACCTGTCACGACCTATCGGGTGTCGACACGATATGTATGTGTGCACGCTTTCTTTGTATCGCTCGCTTTTTCACCCTTCTGGTTGTGCTCATTCGCGCGTGGGCCGGCCATGCCTCTCTGAGCATCAGCCACAACGGCAACAGCAACAGCAGCAACATCGACTAAAATTACACCTATGCCCGAAGCCTGCCCAGATGATATATTGATCGTTGGAAACCTGGAACAGGGTGAGTGTTTCGTCACAACGGCGCCAGCTATTGGAAGGCTGTTAGACAGACCTTCGCTGGCAGCCAGTCATAGATAGCGTCTAGCATTTTACTACTATACGACCTTTGCTACTGGTGCGGCTCCTACATCACGGTTGTCGGGTCGGCCTTAGTGGCGGATTCTACGGCAAGCCCTTACCTGCAGTTTGTGAGGCAACCCCTCAAGCGAAGGCTGGGTAAGTGAAAGAGTACCTGACAGACATACGAACTTAGTGCCCGAACGGTCGTTACGCACGCAGTGTTTGGCATAGACGTTTAGCACGCGCCTTCTGCACTTCGTAAGTGCCAAAGAAGAAGAAGAAGAAGAAGAGGAAGGCCGAGGATCCTGTCGCCGGTTCCGTTGTCTGCCCGACGAAGCAACCCTTTTCCTTCTGCGGCGTGTCCTTATCCCTCACTACACCAACTAGCAGCAATAGTAGTAGTAGTAGTAGTAGCGGCACCATGAACATTTTCCTCTTTTCCTGCACTTCCACCTCCACACGGTATTCCTCTTTTCCTCCCCTTTCTTTACATTGATCGTCTTGTTCCGCTTCCTCTTCTCCGTCTGCTCTGCCAGCAGTTCTCCTGCCGTTGTTTATGGCACTGGCGTTCTCTGTCGCTTTCCTCTTTCATTCTCCCTTGCTTCCCTCTTCCACCCTTTCTCTGTCTATTTACATGCGTCGAGTCTCATCGCTTTCAATGCGACGCGACAAGCCTAAAAGGGCAGAAGGGACAGGACAAGGGGCAACAAGCGCACTCCACAAAAACGCCAATCCGGAAGCACTGAATGTTGGATGGTGGTTTGCGGGGCACAGCCGGGCGAAGTCGAATTCCTGTCGACGGCGGAGAAACGGGCAGAAAAGGTTTACTTAGAAATGTTTTGGATTTGTTTTACTATATAGGTATTGAACTTGTATTGGGTTGGTTCTAAAGTTTTAAACTTGTATTAGGTTGGTTCTAGGGTTTTAGCCTTGTGTTGTGTTAATTATGCTCAATTTTGGTTGCGACAACAAGAAGTGTATGCACGACAAAATTGCTTTGTCGCGCATACATTTCTGATTTGTGCATACACTCGTAGACTTCTGTTGTGTTGCTTATGCTCAATTTTATTACTTTGTCGTGTGCACACTTTTGATCGGTGCAAACACTCGTGTATTGTGTATATGTTGAATGAAAGGTGACAGATTGCCAACTTGTTGGGCACGTCAATAAACCTGATTGATTGATTGATTGATTTTGAACGCGCGCTGAACCGTCATAAACAGTCAGACAACCGTGTTTGGGCAACCAATATCCAAATGATATACACACACATACACGCATGGAACACACAAATATACTGGTCGGAGTAGTTGGCCGTAGTATTTCTACTCGTAGTTGTAGTAGTAAATAGGAACCTGGGAGAGGTTTTTCATTTTCCCGCGTAATGGAGAATGAGTTAACAATCAAATCTGTTAAGTCGCGGATAGCGGCATCATTGTTAATATTTGAGTAAAAAATTCGAGTCTATTATCTCACAGACAACGGTGTAAGAAAATGGCGAGCACAAACATATTGGCGCCATAGCAGCTGTAACCAAAATCGAGAAATCGCCGCGTACTGCTTTTTTTCTGCTAGTAGGGACTAAGTAAAATTAAGTGCTCTCAAAAAATCTATTAACATATAACATAAAATCACATTTATTGTCCAATAAAAGGAGTGTGTTTAAATTGATCGTAGTCATATATGGATTGTTCTTAGAATGCATACTGCTGCAAGAATAACGTAACTTGTCGCCAAATAGGTGGGCACTATTTGATGCCTCTTATTTGGAAGTAATCTAGTTGAACATCAATAATGGACGCTTAGTTTTGCTCACTAGAGCTCACGAGAAAGTTAGTTAAATAAGATCCTGCACGAACACCTTGGATATATCAAAAAAATTGCTGAGTAAATACTTTGTGATTTGCCACAAGACGAACAAGACACTTGTTTTTTTAGCTCGGGAATATCGCTTAAAGTTCGGTACACCCACAAAAGCATGACGGTCGTCTCCTTCTTTAGGAGCATGGCGACGGGACAGTTTCTTCGCCGCGCCGGGAGTCACATTGCTGAACCACCTAGCTACCTTATTCACCAGACCTGGCACCGTGCGATTTTTCCTCTCTCCAAAAAACGGCTTTACGATTTTCTATTCGCGCAAATCAGTGCTTTGTCGAGTCCGGTGGCGTGGTGCATTCGCATGCACCTCGCGACCGGAGGGGACATATAGACGCACGTGTTCGAGACCCACCGCTGCAAATTTGTATTTATGAGGTCGGTCTTATGAGGCAATGCGAAAGTAGTTCCTTGGACGTTAAATGTTGGCTGAGGGTCAGCTCGAAAACGATAGCGAATCAGTAGTTGAAGCTTTTTCCAGGTACACCAGGTAAGTATACTTACGACCGTGCAACGCCGTATTTTATTCACAGTTGTTTACAGCACAGTCATTTTACAATACCTTTGATCGTAAACTGTATCGGGCATTTGCACTAAGGTTCAGTACCTGAGCTATATATATATATATATATATATACACAAACATACATGCATATGCCACCTAGTGCCAGCTTACGTCCAGATATTGCAGACGGACAACTTATAACTGTTATGCCAGGTAAGGCCCTGTTAGAGAACCACCTGCGTGCTCGGAATTCCGGCGGCTCGTGGCAGTTACGAGAAAGCTAAACAAGGGTGATAGGGTAAGATCGGCTTGGGTAAGACTAGATCTACTCCAGTAGGCGGCTTTTGCTGACGAGTGCCATCGGCAGTTTGTCGGCCAAATTGCAATTTCAACGAGCGCGCAGAGGATTATCCGTCCATCCCTCTCGTCTCTGGGGGATCGACGGAAACGAGCTTGAGTTTATACGGGTCGTGGGGCAATATGTGGCTGTAGAAGGTCTGCTTGAGAAGAGCGAGTCAAGCGCGTTCTTTCTTTGTCGTTTGGCTGTTGGTTGGTTGATAACCTCCGACACAAGCGCTCAACTAGTTGTAGCAGTGGCTGCTGCGGGCATGAAAAGCAGTCAGTTCACAAAAGAGACGCGCTGAGGTCGGACCGGGGAATGGGGGGCTGAGGTTCGTGTGGTTAGCGACGATTAAGGGCGGGGACAGCCGAGGCGACAGTGAGAGCGGTGACGACAACGACATGCGATGGGGAAATGTCGACGTTTCCGGGAAGGAAGTCGCAAGACAAGTGGAAAAGGCTTGAAATAAAATTTGCTATTGACAACAACGACCATGACGATGGCAGCTAAGGCAGTGGCACCCCACTTGATCTCAAACCACTTCCTAGCGTTCCTTCACACATAAGGTTTAGTTCCCTAGATAACGTCGAAAACTACTAGTGCAAGTTTATCGCTTTCGTCATTCTTTAGTTTTATTTTATTTTTTGTTTATTTTTATTTCTTATTTTATTTTTTGCTTATTTTTATTTATTATTTTATTTTATTGTTATTGTTTTGCAATAAGATAGCATGGCGGCCGTCTAACGTCGGACGGCCATGCTGTCCTCGCGGCGCGTACGAGACTCGGAACGCCCAAGCGAAATCCGGACGGAATGACTCCTCGATTCAGGTCACGCAGAAGAGGGTCCACTTTGACCTCCAGCGGACGCTCTGGAGCCGGATGACGACGAATTTTGATTGAAGGGCTCGGAACTTGACATCAATCCTGCCGTGGCGTCCGTAGCAGCTCCAGCGCCGAACAGTTCCTGCAGCCGTTTACCACATCAAGAGAAACGGCGACGTCACTCATATATCTCCTATTCCGTAGAAAAAGATTAGAGTCCACTAGTGAATAGCTTACTTTATAAAATAATGTCAAAGCTTACCTGCAAGATGTGAAGCGGGCGAATTTGTGTTCAATTGAATTTAGATAATAATATATTATAGTTTTAATTATATTTAATAACTTAATATGATTCATAACTATCCATAACTATAACTATAATAAACAGGCTACAAAACCCGCATCTCCACTAGTGCCAGCTTTTTTTCTATTCACTTCAATGCAGAAGACGCGCCTGGCATCTCGACATTTTGGCGACTCGGTTCAACTGTTTCAACGTAATGCCACAATTATTTGACCGTATTTTCGCCGCGTTTCCACGGTCCGGGGCTCTAGAGGGTCTTTTAAATCGTATATGTCACCATAGCACAGCAATGGCCGATGCTGCCGGGCTCACAACGAAGCTAGACGCAGCAACGCAGAAGAACGTTCGCCTTTGTCGGTATGAGCTAGCCCAGCGATTTTACTCGGGCATTACCCTGCCTTGTGCACACATTACCAACAAGACTTTGCTGCGCGTTCAAAACACAGCACATAACCATGGCCGCCCTCGCCTTAAGACTAACAATTCCAAACCAGTCAGGGTCTCACCTTATTAATTCACACCACTCTGTTGTCCACTTCTCAGGTACCGCGCTCTAAGGGCTGTGATTTTCGTGCAAATACACACCGCTTCGTGCAACATCACAGAAAGTTTATAGGTTTCGTGCGGTCGTGAAAACAGCTTAACTTTTCTGAGCGACGTCTAGCTGATACTGGTTGTCCAGGAAACTGAACTGCCGCGGTCCGTGCGTGTCCGATGCCTACGTCCATAGGGCGTCCTGTTTGCTCTGCAAACAAGCTCATGGATAAGACTCGAGCTGTCTCGAGTGTCCTGAGCAAACAGCGGCCAGTCAGCCACAGGAGACAGCATCTTACTATCGTCTGATTACTCAGTCAGTTAGGAAACGTATTTCTGGCCTTTCTCCGTGTATTGCCGCTGAAGCATGAGGCAAGTAAAATTCAACGTGGCCTAGCAAATCCTAGTCCAGCCGTGCCTGTAGGCCCGGGCTAAATAACTCAGTGGTGATGCGCTCTAGCGCAGCAATTATTGCATTGGCAATATGCAAACGAATGTTGAATGTGGTGCTGGTGCGCTTTTAGGGTAAATGACAGTTTTAATTAAGACTTAACGAAGTAATCATCTTAGCGTTTCGCGGTCTGAACCCTCATCCATTTGGATTTTGTCTAACTTTTAAAAAGTAGTAATCTGATTTACCATTATATATATATATATATATATATATATATATATATATATATATATATATATATATATTTATATATATACATACATACACCATGCGCATTGACACTGCTATTAGTGTGATACCCGGCGCTAAATGCCGATCCACGAAGTGAACTCATCAATGTCACTGCATTTTCATCTGAGCCGTATTCAAATAAATTAGAAAATTTCTGAAAAGAATCCAATTCACTTTTACGAAACGGAAACACAGTGTGGGGGCCCTTGTCTGTCTGAATTCGTCTTTGCCGCGAGTATAAAAACATTTTGCTTAAAACGTTTTCCTTCTTAGACGCTGGCTAACGCAAGTCGTTAGGAAAGAGCAAAATGGATCCTAAGAAAGAAAAACATCGAGTTTTTGGATGGCTAGCGACAACTCTGCCATTTTGCCAACACTGGCAAATTTGGCAGATATAAATGATAAAAACAACGCCCACAATTGTATGCTACAGTAATGCTTAAAGATGCATTTTTGTTGGAATAGGTGCCCTTATGCTGGGATGCTTTTTCTCGAAGTGCACACAGATGTGGTTTACCTGCTAGCTTTAAGTTTTATTTTTATGCTTGTAAAGTACTTGCCTTTAGCCAAATGATAAACATAAAATATATCTTCGGCACACTTCACGTGAATTCGTAAATTCGTAAAATTTCTATCCGTGGGATTTAGGATTTTCTTGGTAATGATTAAAACATTAAGTAGTCTCGAGAACAATGTCTCGCGCTTCTAGGGCACTAAGGAATCTTAAACCGACGATACTTAGCAATCATTTTTGGAATCTCAGACCTAGCTAGCAAAACTTGTGAAGGACAAAACGTATCATGTCAGGTTAAGTAAGTTCTAAACTGTATAATCACAACCGCTTCGCCTGCTTAACTCTGGTGCCGCTGCTTTGAGCAGAAGCGCTGTATGATGGAAATTCATCTCGCATTAGCTTATGTTCGTGACCGGATGCAATGTTCCGCATACCTGTCAGTGGCAAAGGTAACATATTTTCTTTTATCGTTGACGCTTTGGGAATAAAGCTAGACACTTCCAAAAGACGATATTTTCGCAAAAACATTATGAATTGTGAAAATTTTTCTGCGTATGATAACCAGCTCATGTGCAAGGTAATAAGGGCCAGTCAGGCTTACCGTACTGATGGAAAATGTCGAATGCCATATGTGAGAAAGAACTGTACACCATGTTCTAACTTTCTTCTGAACACACTCAATTGGTTACTGTAACCACTTTAGCCGAGCCCCAGAGGTATTGGGAATGCAAAAAACGTCAATCGCCAATCGAATACATGTCACTGGAGACTTCAGGAACCGAACATTTCCCAAATGTGCTGCGGCTAAAGGACTTTTCTCTCGGGGTCAACCACTTAGCCTATGCCGGCGAATCTGTTCACACCATTCAGGCCCGAGCACCGGACTTGCTGTAAAGCCGTGCGAGTAAAGCACTTGCCGATGTCGCCCGGTGAATGTAGACGGTCGGGCTCGCTCTCGCCTCTGCTAAAAACAAGGCTATTGTCCTGGTAAGACGGAGGAATTAGGACGTCGCTCTCCACCTGCACCTGGAATACTAGGTAATCGCAATCGTCACTTAGGTGAGGTAACTTGTACACCCTACAGGGGTCTCCGTGGTACTGAACGCGTGCGGCGGGCAGAGGAGAAGGCAATCAAGACAGCCAACAACTTCATACATTCTAACACTTTATTTTCTCTTCTTCTTTCTTTCTACGCACACAGAGGACAGGGAGCGTCGGCTCTGGATATAATCGACCTCTGGAAGGAGAAGTGAGACAACTTGCAGAGGGTGATCCAGGCGTTAGTCTTTGCACCCTAGTCCCAAACGTCAAAGACTGGCTGAAGTGGCCAGAAAGTGTACTTACATTTTACACGACCCAGATCCTAACAGGTCATGGCGACTTCCAGTCCTGCCTGTTTAGTATCGAGAAAGCTCCCAGCCTCAAGCGCACGGACGATGGACTAAAATACCTCCCAGAACACAATGTTTTGAGGTTCCCAGCATAGGCGGAGAAGCGCGCACATCTACCGCCTAATGAAGACACCAGTTTTCAACTTAAATGACTTTTGTACGAAATGACGGAGACGTCCCAGTATGGAGTACTCTCATACTGGGACACCACTGAAGTCTTTAAAGCCATATTACATGAGAAAACGAGGGCCAACTCTCTAAGTTGCCCCCTTCCCATGCCCCCCGAGGAAACCCACCTGCCAGGAGTAGTAGATTCCCCCTTGACTGTTTGATGTGACGCGGAAGCAGTGTCCAGTATCGTCGGGAGGAGGGGGGGGACACGACAGGCTTTTGGTGAGTTGAAGCCCCACACTATGGAAAGAAACTACTGGCCCAGGGGGCTTCCCTTCCGTGGTAAATGTAACTGCAACCGCATTTTCCAACTAGTCCTTAAAAAAAATCAAGAACGAAAGAAAGCGTAGCTAGGCATCGAAAGTTAAAAGGGCTGTTTCGGTGCGTTGTTTTATTTTATTAACAACGAACGGCAGTTGATGGTCCCAACCTTGTTGCTGGTTAGATACATACTTGCTGAGAGTGCCGAATAGTCATCGGCAAGGTCATCGTGGTCGTAGCAGTAGTGCCTTCCGTCGCGGTCGTAAGTTGGTCACTTATTTGGTCTAGATGGTCGATGTTGTCGTTGTTCCCCTGGAGGACACCGGCATTCTCTATCGCTCGGCGTGCAACATATGACGCTACACTGAGTAAACGGGGATGAATAACTGAGAGCGACGCTATACAAACGCAGGGGAGAGAGGTTGAAACAGTAACAAGGACAGCACGCGTATGACACTCAGAAGAACGCTCGAGAGCCAAATAAATGTTGGTTTCTACTCGACCAGTCGTCTATTTATTGCACTCGGTGGATGACGCCCCAATCAATTACCATCGATACCCAGGAAAATCGTATGCTGATGATCCGGTCGGCGGCGCATCAATGTGTGGGGCTTCGGCCACTGTCTGTGATGTCGACCGCCGCGAGATGTGTCGGACTGTCTTGAGGCTGATGAAGATAATGAGTTGAACCGCATCGCGGATGTGGGCACGCCTAGCGGTCTTGGCGGCTGCGATGCGGTTGTGGTGCGCAGGGGTCGTCTTGATGGTAATTGTGCGGTGACGCCGTCAGTGTTCGGTGATATTCGTTACAATATAGTATGCATCAATAACGGTGGAAGCGGTGGAACTTTTAGCCAGTTTTATGAGTTTGCCTATGGTGCCCCCAGGGTACGCAGCCCGAGCAAAGCACCAAGAGTTAAGGGTAAAAGAGTAATCTTAATTTTATATTACTCTATATAATGTATTGTGTGTGCATTTTCATGATGAAACCATTAGCGCATATGCTAATATATAGGCTTAATGAACAAACAAATCTTCAATAGAAACAGGT
This sequence comes from Dermanyssus gallinae, assembly GCA_003439945.1. Taxonomy (NCBI): domain Eukaryota; kingdom Metazoa; phylum Arthropoda; class Arachnida; order Mesostigmata; family Dermanyssidae; genus Dermanyssus; species Dermanyssus gallinae. The sequence continues at coordinate 153,035 of QVRM01005400.1, read as the reverse complement.
TGCTTATAGCTGTAGAGGTAAATAGGCGGGCCCTCTAAACTACGGATGCGCCCAGACATACACACACGTATATATATATATATATATATATATATATATATAACTAAAAATGCGTGGAACGGTCAGAAAAATCGCGGAAGAGTGAGAAAGATACCGGAGGAAGGCAAACGCGGGATGGCGATAAAGAGACTATGACACGCAAGAATGATATATTATTCTCGAATGATCAATGACTGCTAAAGAAATATTTTAACAAAGTGGGCAACATGTGGCCACACTAGTAAAGGGATTTTTTGCCGCGATTTACGCGAGATGGTGACCTTGTGATCGTTACCGATGATGAGGCTGACAAATTTGATCATATTAACTTTGCTAAGCGGCGTTGCTGTCAACCCAAGATCCAGATACCAAACTTCGTTAGTCAAGGATAAAATTAGTGGTGTCCACCCATAGCTAAGCAAGGCCACCATCAAAAATTATTTTAAGCTGTACGGAGTGACAAGTGCTCTCCGTGTTCGCTCCAAGAACGTTCAGACCAATTTTATCACAATTCGCATAGCAACACGCAGTGACAGTGGCCGAATGTTCTGCACCACGAACTAAGTAGGGGAGATTGCACCAATATGTTGTGATAGATCCCGGGCCTGAGGTCGTGCTTATATAATAGACTTCAAATATGGAAACGACCTTTTACTAACAAACGTCATTGCATTTGTTTTCCGTGAGTTGGTTTGGAGGCCTTTGTTGTAAAGATGGATACTATGGATGGCGCCAGCCCCGTAGGTGCGACAGCGTCGAGCTTGATTTCAGAGGTAATGCGTTGAACCGTAGCCACCATGCCAGTGATTCGGCATATAGCTCCAAGATCACGATGGCCGATCACGATGCCGTCTGCGTACTAACAATGATAGCATTTCTGAATTCAGCCCGCGCATGGCTAGCCAAGTCATAAATTATAAGGGCGCATGATATACAGCTACTACTATAAAAAACAAACACATATATATATATATATATATATATATATATATATATATATATGTTTCAAATTGACCAAAGAACGTTTCACTGCATTTTCATTTTGACCAATAGAACGCGTTTGATCATCCTATTTTGCTTCTTAAATTGGTACGCCTATGCATCCACATGCATACGATGCAGGGGACGCTGCAAAGCAAGACACCGACCAGAACTCCCCTATTTATGGCAAGAATACAAAGAAACGCGAAGAGCCCTACACAAGGTCATTAAGCCACTGGAGCTCCTTGAGTAAGAACGTCGAGGCAAACCCCTGGGGCAAACGGTACAAGATCGTGCATAAATGTGCCACACAAAGCCGCCTCTACCAGTAGAAGTTGCCCGACCGACTATGACTGCGCTCTTTCCTCAACGATCCCCTCCGGAGCCGGTACTCTTAGAAAAAACTTCAGACCTTACCTTCAAGCCAATCCCAATCCAAGAGATCAGAACCGTGGCCAAACGCATACGGCCAAGAGAAGCACCGGGCCCAGATGCGCTACGCCCCGCAAGTAGTACGCCTACTCCTAAAAAAAACATCCATAGGTATTCAAACGCACTATGGACACAATTCTCACCAGCGTGGACTAGACTTGGAAAACGACACGCTAACCCGCTAAACCACAAGGATAGCCCTCAGCATACCACCCTATGAGTATGCTCTCCTGCATATCCAAGGCATTATGAACGGATAAATAGTTAACTGGAAGACAAGAAGGCGCTGTCGGACAGCCAGCATGGTTTCCGAGTCGGACACTCCGCACACTCGGCTATCAGCAAAGTTCAAAATATAACTAAAAGACAAATAATTTACTTGAAAGCAAACCAGTCGCACTGTCTGCCCATCCCTAATGACGTCAAAAACGCGCTTTCTCTTTTAACGGCCTGAAGCGTCCTTCATATAATCTTAATTTGCACCTGGATGGTAATCAAATTACACCCACGCCACATGGTCAAGTACTTGTGCGTGATCCTGGATAGAGCCCTAACAGGATATATTATGTGCGCTATGCAGCAAAAAAAGCAGCTACCTTAGCAGAGCCACGGAAAACTCTCCCACGAACTAGAGGAGCAACCGACTCTCGACACCGTCTCGTAGCATCAGTAATAAACAACACCATGTTATACGTCGCACCATTATGGGAGCGCACGACTACCAGAGCAAAAACATGCCGCCTCCCTAACAAGACCCAAAGATCTATGGAGCTTAGCATAGTCCGGATAAGTTGCGCGTCTTCCACAGTAGCCGTACAGAAGAAAAGGCCGGACGGAGGGATCTCTAATCAGCAAAACAGACAACTTAAGCAAATAAAGCCAACAATGGAAAGCAATCCAGCCGGGCTATTCTGGATACTGGACAAAATCAGTACTCTCTGACCTCAAAAGTGGTACAGCCTCAGCTACGGCTCGCTTACCTACCCACTCGCGCAGCTGCTAATATGTCATGGTGGCTGCTTTCGGCAATAATTACACTGCAATGGTAAAACTTACTCCCCCGTATGTCGCACGTGCAACACAGAGGAGGCTGACAATGAACGGCACTGTTATAAGCGCTGCACCTTTTTCGACACTGAGCGAGTGCTACTGTCTCACATCCTGCGACTGGAGAAAATGCCAAGCTCTTACAGATTATGGTAAGAAGACTCACAGAAAGTGTTTCCGAGGCGAAAATAACCGCACAAAATCGAGCAGTCGAAATGGCAAGAAGAGTGGCCAGCTAAAGTATTCTCGGGAAGATAGTACTGCGGCCACTCTCCCACAAGGGGCAACGAGGACGACTGGATTTTAGTGTATCTATAAAACAATTAGACAATGTGGAGCAATTTTGCCTCAGCAAGATTCAAACCACAAACGCATTATTCACCAGGAGATCTATTTGTTTTATGACAGCACAATTCAGTGGTCTCTATTAAGCAAAAGGCTGTAGAACATAGCTATCTAAAACGTATTCGGAAATGCGTCTCTGGTGCTCTAGACCCCATGGCCGTGTTACAATTGCGCTCGAGTGTATCCACTCCCCGCCTGACACTATTAAATTATTTATCATTAAAACCTCCTAAGAAGTGTTCTCACGTCTACTACAGACAATACCTGTTAACCACGATATCCTGCAAGACAGCCTACCAATCATTCACAATGCCCAGCTGCGGAACATTTCATGGATCCCGACGTTGCTACTACCAACATAAGTTTCGGAGTACGGAGAGCAACACATTTGGCACAAGGTGCGCATATCCCAACAATAGAGGAACCGTAGATAGGTTTGTCTACTAACAACCTGCACCCCATGGGATCAGAGTCAGCGCGTCGGGTTGCAGTTCGTATAAATGCCAGTCAGATAAATTAGGGCCATTGCTCGCTTGGCCGTGGATTGAACGCTTACTAAGTTTCAATAACCGAAGCCAAACTACATCATACAACCGGTGGCGTTCGAGACACTGCGACCCGCTGGAAAAGTAGCCGTGAATTTCAACGTGGAAACGCAGCATCTATCCTAAAATCGCTGTCAACCAACGAATGGGACATGTTCCCGCCGTAGCCGTTTAAAGCAGTGGTGAATTCGTACTGTTTGCACAAAATATAAATAAATATTAGTACATGGATGTCACCTTACTTGTGCAAGTTAACGATGTGTAGATGTACTCTACATACCAAGCTGACCGCTTGACTTGCAGAGAAGCGTCTAAATGAAGGACTTTGACAACTTGTCCTGTAGGTGCTGCCGCGGATCGTGACAAGTGATTCCACTCTCTTTGTGAGGCTACGCACCTGACGTTAAAGCAGCTTATTAAATTTGCAAAGTGCACTTACCTCTTTTCACTGAGAGTCTCTAAATCCGGCGATTTTGTTAAAAATGTCGTCAAGTTATAGTTTTAAGCTCGTGTTTGGGAGCGCATTTTGAGCAAAGCGCATAATTTACGCGAAGATAGATTAAGGGTATAAAGCGATAAGAACAACCTTTTTTTCCGGGCTGACTTTCAGCCAAGATTTTACGTCCACGGAACTGCTTTGTGCATTGCTTCATAGACAGACCCCCATAAATACAGATGTGCAATGGAAGGGCTCGAACCCGCGCAGTTATGTGTCTCCTCCTGTCGCGAGGCGCAGGCAAATGCATCATGCCACCGAGTTGTAGCAAATAACATAGAACGACCTTCAACAACAACGCCACTATATTTATTCATTTTCGAGGTTGTTTCCAAGATCGCTTGCAGAGTAGACATAATATGGGAAGATATAACGGTGAAGATTCCCTTTGTGCGAACACATCTGTTTCTGACAGATGAAACTATTTAGACAGCTTTAGACACAAAACATTCTTCCACGGCGCTTACGGTGCATGTCACATCAGTGTTGCCTTTATATCTCCATCCGTTGGGAGATAATTTTTAAGGTTTTCAGACAGATAGTTGTAGAAATAGTTGCACGGGGTCAGGAAGAATGCTGGAAAATTTGAAACTTTAGTTTGCAGAATTTGCCCATGGCAAAAAGAGATGTGTGAACGGGCGTATTGTCTTGGGGAAACAGCACAGTCTCTTCTACGCGGTACCGTAGTGCTATGGTGCGTTTCTTCAGCTAGTCAAAAGAGTGTTGCGTGGTGTTCCCCAGTCATCGCTCTCTGTGCATAAAGGCAGTAATTTAGTCGAATATCCTTTGTATCCCAGAAATTGATCGCCAGCATCTTTCCAGTAGAGATATATTGGGTTATCCCGGTGGGAGGCTTTTTGCCGTGTCCAGTCCATTACACGGTGGCATCTTCCCGTTCTGGAGTGAAGTTTTGGATTCAGGTTTTGTAGGCGGTCACGATTCGACCAAAAATCCTGCCGATTTCGTCTTAAAAGTTCCAAGTTGCCGGAAGCTATTTTTGGTCATCCGCCTCTTCTAAATGAAGCAATGTATGCCAGAGCATTCGTTTTGTAAAGAGCAATTATTTTGACTTTAATTTTTGTTGCAGTTATAACCAGAAATTGTAGATACGCGATGTTACGAATTTTACATTATGCATTTATTGTTACTTTTATTTTTCAACTATTATAACTAACGACTAATATTCGATTTATTATTATTATTCTTATGCGAAACCTGGAAGGCAGGCGGAGAAGATTAGACAGTAGTGTCATACTGGCGTAAAGTGCAACGTGTAACAAACTGCCGAAGTCAGCTGTGAAAACGGCTTGCACAAGTAAACCACTATTGCAACAAAGGCGGCAATTCTTTGTTGATACTTATTACACCAGCCATTCTTGGTGCCAAGTTTCGGCAGCTCATAGCGGCAACTATGCACCTCAACACAATGAAGTAAAACGCATCCATGCCTTTCTGTCTCAGACACTTGAGACCTGAATGTCACATTGAGACATCTTTCTGAATCTGTTCTCCTTGATATTTGCAATGTTTGCGTGTGCAACGTAAGTGCCTACACAATCCTCATATCAGTTCAACCCTTCCCCCGTATGGGTTAAGTCCGGTCGGGTTATCGGAGAAGAATAGTGCTGCTGCTGCAACGGGTGGCGACCAATCATTTTGATTCTTAGCTGCTGGTGACTGGCTGGTGTTCATCGGGTAACCCTTGCTAACGAGTAGGTTTGGCTGATCATCAGACTGACTGAAGATCCATCATCGTCCATTCATCGTCTAACCAGCGGTGGTGAATGTCAGTGGGACATTCATTGCGACTTGCTGCCACGCGCACTCCACCCACCCGCTCAACGCCATCACAACCAGAGGTATGTAATTGCGGTAGCAGGACGAGTGGCAACACCAGTGATCGCGGGCGAGGTCGCTGCAATCGGTTTGCCCGCGCCGAGGGCCTGAGAGATGGATTGCCATCTCTACGGTATGAAGGACACCAGCATATCCGCCTTGTTACCATCGGCACGATGTTGACAATGAGATAGCGTCTACAGCGTCGTTAACAACGGCAGTAGCAGCAGCAGCAGCAGCAACAACAGCCGCTATAACACCGACGGCCGCCATAAGTGTGGAGAGAAACTACGAGGCATCAGAGTCTTTGCTGGCCTTTGCAATGTATGAGTTTGGCAGTGCCTTCGTTGCGCGGGCCGTGACTTGATGCCGAGAACCGGTTTGCGACGAAATTTCCACCGCCGATCTCCGGCAGCTTAGACTCGCCTCAGCGCAATCAATTCCTCTAGGGCTATCGCGGCTCTTTCGTCGCCATTCATGCTTATGTCCGCCGTTTACCACCGAGAGTGGAGCTTCAGTGGACTTCTCATTTCTATCTACAAACTTTTGCACCTACATACGCATGTACATACGCGGATATGACCTCAAGACAATGTATATATCTATATATATATATATATATATATATATATATATAAACTAGGCTAATGAGCGTGATTTTATTACACAATCATGTATAGCAAATGCCTAGCCATATCCCCACTAGGGACCAACGATAAGTGTATTTAAATTACAACAAACTTTGTAAGACTTGATTCAGTTGAGTTATGCCTTACGACACACCACTAAGCGGTTAGTTGGGCACGGTAGAACTAAGCTTTATTTGCGGATGGCTACATGGACTTCTTATGCTTCCTATGTTGAGCAAAAAAATATATGTCAAATTGTGTCCCGCCGTATCTGTGGATTATTACATCAAATCAAGCCAATGTTATCATTATATCTGTTGCCCACGCATATTGCAAAGCCAGTAAAAACTTTGTGCCTCGGCTTTAGCACATAACATTAAATACTACTATAACATACAACGATGTACATTGATTGCAAAAAACGTAAGTTTTTAACAGAGTTTCTAAAAAATATTTTTATGTCAAGTATGATTATATACAACTGCCAATCGAACGCAATAATTAGATAGGTCGGCTCCGCTAAAATTTAGAAGCTGTTGATTGGGAATTGCCGTCTGAAGGGTCAGTATAATGGCTACGCACATGTACTGTGCACCATGTGGCTTATTGTGAAGTGGCAGAGATGGAATACAAACGAGTCGTATTAATAAATATCCGGTTACGCTGATGACAGCACAGATACGACTAGCGCTACTTGAAATGAATTGTGGGAAACGTTAGGTTTACTTTAGATAAGCTTGTCGCATCATCATGAAAACGGATGATTAACTCTATGCATGCATCCTAACCTACTTACGCAATCATGCAAGGTCTTTGAAAGCGCATTTGCTTGTTACCGGTATAGTTACGTAAGTCAATTGCGATGTCTAAACCCGAAGGTTGCAGGATAGTGAATAACTATATTGAATTTGATTGCCACGTATACATATACGACAAGGTGAAGAAATTCTACCCTGAAATGGGGTATAGACAGATCGTCGCGACCTTGAAGGTGAGCCACGGGGTTGAAACGAGCGCGTGTAAGAAACCATACTTTTATTGTAACCCTGACCATATGCGTTTTGGAGCAGACAAATAATATAAAATTAAATGAACAATCCAACAAATAAATTATCCTAAGAGATCATCTTAGCCCATTTTTAGGACAACACAAGATACGCCAGCCATCTAGCATGGTATGGGACTACAATCGAATAACTAACTAGTCGTCAAAACAACCACAGTCTTCAGTTTCAACCAATTTAAGCGTCACTCAGAACTCTTCTTTCTATTGCGCTCATCAGTGTTGGCCTTACGATTATAGCTCTCCGTCGTTTACCCGGTTTTCTAAAGTGGACGGGTGATGGGTGTACGTCCTTAGATGTTTGTGACGATCGCGACGCGCGCACGATACTATATGTACATGCTTTGCATGACTGATTTGTGCCCAGATCAGCGTGATGACGATGGTGGTGTTGACGGTGATGGCAACAATTGTGGAATTCATTGTGGCGATGATGATTGCGTATTCCTTTGTTTGTCCGACAGCACCTCAGCACAGATGAGTGACTGAGCCTGTGGTTTCGCCTAGCCTACCTGTTGATAGCTATATAGATGGTGCTACGTCGTGAAGAATTATACACGCATACATACAATGTATACATAGTATGTAGCTAGCTGCAAAAACAATTCCTCGTCAACTTCGGCACATCCATACGCACAGACCGCAAGCTGGGCGCTCTTCCACAGGCCAGACCGTCGGCTTGTTTTTTGCTCGTCATTTTTTGTGCTGCTGCTGCTGAAGCTTCCCCGGACTTTTGTTCGAAGTGCACACATGTATATCGTATTCTTGTTTCTCTTCTCGTTCGTCTTCTTGTTCGTCCCGCGCATCATCACACCGCGTATCGCTTTCTCTCTCTCTCGCACTCTCACTTAGTATTTAAGCTGTTCTTTGTCATTGCTCGCGCTTTCTTTTCGGGTGCGTTGCCTCCTCCGTTCGATGGACGGTTCGCCTTTGTCTTTCGTCCACTTAGTCCCGGGCAGTCCCAGGGCCAGCGTCACCTTATTGCAACCTCACCTGTCCTTTGCCGATCGGCATTGAGCCTCTTCACAGAAGAAAAAACGGACAGGAAAGAAAGCGGGAGGGAGCGAAAAAGAGGAATAAAGCAAAATCAAAATGAGAGAGATGTCTGTCTTTTCTGCTTGTGAATGTGTTTTTTTTCGGTGTTCCATACCCCCCCATCCGTTGTATTGAGGCTTGAAATCCTCGTACCAGTCGAAACCAGTTGCGTTTGAGTAGCGTGACATGATCACGGTCGTGGTGGTGGTGGTGGTGATGGTGATGGTGATGATGATGATGATGATGATGATGATGATGATGATGATGATGTCCGAGACCGTGATGCCTGTAATGATGAGGGTGGCCGTTTGAGTAGCCCTGAGCGAATCATGAATAATTCGGCGCTACTTGTAATCCCTCCCGAAAGGTGGACGGTCGCCGCTTCTCGACACTATCATCGCTGTCGCACCATCCTCACAGCAATTGTCATTGTTGTTGTCGCTGGTGCTGTCGTCCTCATCCATGGAGTTGTCCGCGTCTCCATCATCGGCATCAACGTATGCAATGAAGTGAACCTTCAGCACTCCAAAAAACGCCCTCGCCACGGCCACGTCGTGACGAACAGTCCCGATTCCGTTGACGTCGTGCTTGTCGTCACCGGTGGGTTTCGTTTTTTTTTTCGTTTGACGATGGCTAATGCCAGTGCCACTTTTGCTGCTGCTGCTGCAGAAGCAGCAGAAACTCTTGACATCACCTGTACCCCCACACTTCGCAAGCCTCATATATCGCCCCCACCTCCCGTCTGCGGCCGCTTTCCCGTCTCTCTGTATGTATGCGTCCGTCCGTCCGTCCCCCCGTCTGTGGTAAGACTACCGCCGTCGATCGTACTCTGTCACTTGCTTCCCTCGGCCCCCTGTTCGACGGCCTCACAGGCTGTATCAGCTGCCATCAGAATCTCTGAACTGAGCAGCCCCGTCATCCTGGTCGCTGACGTCGGGGGCCGACTTGTCGTCATGACGAGCCCACGGGAACGACAACCTATCGCTGGCAGCAGCAGCAGCCAACGGCGACGCATTTGCCACTACCCGTCGTAACCCGCCGCCGCCGCCGCGTGACGGCGCGCGTATGTGGAGAGGAAAACAATACATGTGCAGGCGGTCGGCAGATAGGTCGGCAAACAGACATACAGACACCCCATCGGGCGGCAACCCAGACCACCTTCTCACCGAGCGGTTGGGGGCCACACGCCCACCACGAACACTGTGGGCTGGTCAGTCAGCCAGGACGCAAATGCAATGCGTATTATGTATATATATATATATATATATATATATATATATATATATATGTATATATGTATGTATATATATATATATATATATATATATATATATATATATATATATATATATATACATATATGCGTGTGACAGGCCGCCCGTAGCTTGGGATAGTCGCCGTACAAGTAGCGGCACTAGTAATAGAAAAGCAACAATAGTAGGTGGAAAGCGATTAGAAGCGGCCTTAGGGGTGTTTTCATTATTTTGCTGTTGCTCTCTCATCCTGCCCCTTCCCCCCCCCCCGTCCACCCCTCAATTGAGCCCCAATGGTACACAAATGCACGTATGCACACATTCAACCAGATACTCGTCATGTAAACATGCATGTCACATATACTCTTATTCTTATATCAGCTCGGCTGCGCCAAAAACCGCTGGTGGATAAAATATTACAGCTGACGCAATATTAGCAACAGCGCCATCAGCAGCTGCGTTTGATGGCGCAGCAACGACAGCAGTAATACGCAAAAAGCAAAGATGTTTCTTCAAAGGCGTCATATTCACACTTCTTTTTTTCTTCTTTTTCTTCTTTGTCTTTCACTTCTCTATGGTGTGAAGTTGCAGAGTGGACAAAGCTGGCTATCTTGATTTTTTTTAATACGGCAACAATTCACTAGCCGAGAGCCAACGCAATGAAAATAACTTCTGGCCCTACTAAGATGCACATTGCAAGATGGCAGTTATTTCTATGCGTTCTAGCCAATACAAAACGGATAAGCAATGAACCAAGTAATTGCGAAATACGGTGAAATCAACGTATAAATTCTACCGCCTCAAGCAAGGAGAAAGAAAATAAATGACAAGGAGTGAGATAAAAAAAAAACACATTTCTGCAACGGAGATCAGCATCTCAGCTGCCGCCCTTCGCCCCCCCCCTTTAGCCTGGCATTTGTATCCGTGTGCCCATTATTGAACTCAAGAAGAAAGGCGAGGCTTTGTATATAGAAGCAAGACTGTCTTGGAAGGTCCTTCTACGTCGGATGAGCTTGGCCGCTGCCCCGCACGGAGAACAGTTCTGAGACGACCGAAGAAAACCAGGTAAAGTACAATGACGGCACTTCCGAGTGCTTTTCTCGCTCAAGAAATTCGTTCGCTTACAGCAGTGTTCCCGACATTTCACCATGTCTAGACGGCGAGACGTGGCAATTCATTGTGTTCGATGCAGGTGCCACGTATCACAAAGCAGTGTGACGAGATGGAGTATCACCATTAGGACAATTGATTAATTACCATTAGGACAAAACGTGGTTTTGTTGTTATTGGAAGGGAAACACGAAATTTCGACACAGCTCTCATTTTGCTACGCCCCGACAAGCATTGCATTCTTACAAATCACGACCGTACCACTAGATATAACATACCCTGATGACTGGATGTCGCTACACATTTCAGACTAAGGTAAGCAAGTGGTGCGTAGGAAATAACCTAAGCCGAGTCAGCTGCTATGGTCAAGATCCCAGCCTATTTCTATAAATATAGATCTACGATACCAATAATTGAAGTCTTTGCTCGAAGATTGGCATTTTGCTATAGGCGAATCATTTTCAAACATGTGCCATCTCGACCGAGTTAAGTGCAAGGCCAAGAGTCCGCAGCGATTTAAGGATGTGGTTTGATGAATGGAAGACTTAAAAATAACGTGGAAGTCTAAATAGTGATCCTACTGTAGTGAAAAAAAACATCTATACTCTATAGAGGTCGCAAATACTTGGGTCCCTACGTACACCGGAAACTATGGTGGATAAGACAATTTGCAGTTGAAAGCCCTTTGTCCATTTGTTCGTGTGGCAGTAGAACTCAACAAAACACGCATGGGGAGTTGCAAGACTAGTAATGATTTGACAAGCGAACAGAGTTTCATTGTGTGGAGTATCTGTTCTCTCGGTAAGACTGCTGTAGTTGGTACATTTTAGCCGGACTTAGTGCAGCCTGTGATAAGGACTAGTTAGATAAAACAATGTCGCGTTTTTTACTCTACTGCTAGTGACCGAATAGATGCCAGTTGAAGTGACGAAAAACCCGCTCCAAAGAGATTTCTACAGAGCCGCGAATAAACACAACTAAGACATCTTATGTAAACAAGGTTTCAGGCCATCTGTAAATCTACAGAGCCGCCAGTTTATTATTCGCTAGAAAAAAATCTCTACTCGTCTCTAGAACTTAGGTAGGTGTGCTTTTCTAAAAGGTAAACTCTCTATGAAAACATAGCTAAAATGCTCCACCAAGTCCGATCGGTAGCTCTTTGTTAGATTTATTGGAAAACAAAGAAGAGAGAACAGGTACCGTGTCGAATTTGACACGTGTGCTGCTCTGGCATGCCAGCTTCCGCTGCCTGTCGAGCGGCGTCCGTAGAAAACTAGTTCGAAGTAGCTAAACGAAATACCTAAATACATACGGCGACGCAAGTATGCATAATGTCTGGACAACAGACGGAAGAGAGGTTGTTGTCGTTATCGTTGTTGTTGCTCTACACCAGAGGAGCGGGCAAGATATCGATAGAGAGAGAGAAAGAAAGAATGGAGAGAGAGATAGGGAGAGCGCGCGCGATGAAGGGAGAGGCTCTTGTCCTTCAGCTGGGGCATCAGAAGCGTTTTGACGGCGGAACTCGCTGCTTGCTTGCTAGGGTCTTCATCGAGAGTCGGCGATAGCCGTGGCCACCTAGCCGTCCTCGGGGCGTCTGCCGTCGCTTTTTGTTCTCCGCTGCACTCGTCGTATGATTGCCAGGCTATGAGCTTGCCGAGCAGGGAGCTTGGCGTGAGGAGGAGAAGGAGGTGATGTTGGTTTTGGTGGTGGTGGCTGTGGCTGTGGCGGCAGCGGCGCCGCCATCGCGTATCAGATCAAATTGTCAGCAGCACCGCTCCAGCCAAACCAAACTTTACCAAACTCAGCGGGCAGAAAACAATTGCCTCGCCTCGACCGGCTGGCCGGCCGGCCGACCGGTCGCTCCGTGCTGCTGAAGCCCGCAGCGCAGTGGTAGAGGAGAGCAGCCAGCCATTGTCGGCGGATAGCCATTGTCATGCTAAACAGGCAACACAAGAAAAAAAGCGTCAACATGATGATCATGATGATACTGATGATGATGATGCTGCTGATGATGATTTGAAATCGTTCGTTCGTTCCTTCATTCGCCTTGTTTCGCGCTCTGCCAACGACTTCAGCTACCCTGCTGGATCGTGACGACGATTCCTCGATGTCGTCCCATCTTATTCCCCGCACCCTTCGCTCTATGCCACCACCCAACCCCTTGCCGCCCCGCCCACCCGCCCGTAGCCGCGATCATCCCGAGCGATATTGTCGTATTTCATTCTACGATTACGTTTTGTTTCTGTGACCTTTTTCACTGCTTCCATTCGAGATCTAACAGGCGGGCGGGTGACATTTATCAATATCGACCGCCAACCTGCAGAACGGTGTAGTGAAGATGTTCTACTACCACTCTGATGTCATGAGTTGTGGGTTATATTCCGGCTTGGCGTAAACTGCCTGAAAGGCCGACTTCTTGTGTAATCCAGATTTCGAAAGGTACGCTTCTAAAACAAAACACTAAGCCTTGCTAGACGAGATTCCCGTTGTGCGGGCTGTTCTCCCACGACCCACCTAGATAACTTGGTCCAGCGTTTTAATGTTACCTTTTGCTTTCCCTTGGTAAAGGGACTCATGCTATCTTCATTTACGTTTTATGTGTGGCTGGCTTACTATCTTAACTCTATGAGTGAAATCTTTTTGGAGTCACTGTTTTCATTATGTTGCTACTGTGGCTGCAACACGCGTTTGTTGTTTCTCTTCTACCACCTGTTTCGTGCCACAAAATGCGCACAGAAATAGCGAACTTACTGCGTAACAATTATTAAAGTGAATGAAGCAGGAACTTCGCATGCAGTGCCCTTCGTGAGTATGTAAGCATATGACGCACGGTAAAGAAGGCATTTAAAGAATTTGCCTATATTATGATAACTAATCGTCTGTATATTATTTTCGCTGTACGCACAACAATGCCGGCTGATAATAAAAATAGAAATCAGAATATCAAAATAAAACAATAATTTAATTAGAGCGTCTTTTCAGTAGTTGTACAATAGTAGCATCAGTGATAAAAGCGAAGCCAAACTAGAGAATTCCTGATAAAAATTGTTAGAAAAAAAGATTGAAGGAATTCACTAACGTAGGCTGAGACAAATTAAAAAACCGTATATTATGAGCGTATTGATTAAGGGTAGTATAGCTCCTTCTGTACAGAGTCAGTCATTCCGTCGCACAAACTGTCCGGAAGGCAGAGGACCTTTAACAGAGCCAAAAAGCGCTTATACAGAGTATTTTGTGACCAGTTGTTCCCTGAGGAGTGAAAGCAGAGCTGTTGCTGTTGTTGCCGCTTACTGTAAGATACCCTGTGTGTACTTCGCTCCGTTCTACCTCGACCGATCTCTCTCTCCATCTCTATTTCGCTTTTTTCCTTTTTGGGATCTCCGGACTAACGGCTCCTTTGTGAGACATGGCAGGCCGCAGGCTGGTGGCCCGACTGTTCGGGTGACCCGCTAGGAGAACCCATCATGCCTTGGACGAGACAGGCACAGCTAAGGGATCCAGAAGCTGAGCACACGGAGTCCGAGAGGAGGGCAACCGGTGATAGGATGACGTGGGCAAGGGAAAATAGAAGCGAACGGCGGTGGGCAACATCCGCTGGACTCGGCAGCAATGAGGGGCACGAGGACGACGATGACGATGGGCAATGAAGAGGACGACGACGAAGAGGAGGAAGAGGCGGAGGAAAGGTCCCTCCCTTAAGGAATATAGGACAAGCAGGAATCCCGTCGTCATGTTGCAGCTCTCGGACTGGCTGAAGGGGCGCGAATAGGAAGGCGCGAGGGGAAGTGGGCTTACTGGGGCGCTCGTCTGGCGGGGGAAGAAAATAAAGGATGGCCAGGCCGAGGGAGCGAAGAAGAAGCGGTAGGGGCTGGACGCACTCTAAGGGAACGTCAGACAGCGCAAGTGAGGGCCCGGTGGAGGAGGTGGGTGAAGGAAGGCAGGAGTCGCCGCCAGCTCAGGAGTCGACGTCGTCGTCGTTGTTGCTGCTGCTGCTACCGTCGGCACCGTCTCTGACAGCGATGCGGCAGGACAGACGTAAGTGGGAGCTTCGGAGGGAAGACAGAATAGGGACGGAGGAGTTAGGGATAGGAACTTAAGGGGAATTTCGCGGCGACCGGGGGGAGGCAAGGCGGGAGATACGGGAGTTCGAACGAAGGGAAGGAGGAGGGCGGGGAAGTAACGGCAGCCGCCGCCGAGTGCGCCTATTGGAGGAGACGCCTTCGACAAGACTGCCTTCCTTCTCCTGCGAGCCGACCGCGGAGCCGCCTCCTGCACACGACTCGCTCTTTTCCTCCTCGTCTTCCTATGCGTGATACTTGCTAACTGCCCTCACCCGGCAAGCTCAACTTCTGGAAGATCCTCCTCA
This sequence comes from Dermanyssus gallinae, assembly GCA_003439945.1. Taxonomy (NCBI): domain Eukaryota; kingdom Metazoa; phylum Arthropoda; class Arachnida; order Mesostigmata; family Dermanyssidae; genus Dermanyssus; species Dermanyssus gallinae. Next base: position 137,858 of record QVRM01005400.1, on the reverse strand, counting down.
CCGTGTATCCGCCGCCCCCTGCCGCCCCTAGTCTGGCACCCCTGCGCGGTCCCCAACCTGTCATGCACAGCCTTGGGAGCGACACGGAGCAAACTCCGCTGCCGTATATGCCTTGGTCTCAGGACAGCACCGACGGCTTTTCCAGGGTCTCAAAGGTTCCTTTCCCCGTCGGTATCCTAGGAGATCCTTCGGGATAATTCTCCCTCGCCTCTTTCCCAGGATTCGGCAAGGAGGAGGAGGGAGGTCTTCGCATCTGCAGAAACTGAGCGAGGCCACGGTGGCGGCTCGATCGGCAAGTCCGAAGAGTGAAAAAGAAGACGTCCGGCCCTCTTGGCGCCCGCGATCGCACTTTGCTGAAAGATAACGGGATAACGGTAGCATACATCGAAAAAAATTACCGTTTTCGCAAAGGAGCTCCATAATAAAAATGTTAACTTGGCCCTTATTATATGTAGTACCCTATTAGTCGGACTACTAGTCTAAGCATGTCACCCAAATAAAAAATAGTACATTCTGGCAATGTAGGAGTCTAAGATAAAGTCATCGCATATACTTATTCGACATAATTGTACAAGTAAACGACCCGGGTCCACTGCTGATAGTTGCAATAATCCGGGCAACAACATTCTGCTGAAGAAACTTGCAGGTTGACTTGTTAGCACACATTTTAAAAATGCTATTCACCGTATATGAGCTTAACGTTAGAGATAAACATTTAAGTAAACATAAATGCATTATGTTTCATAATTCACATAAAGAGCACTTTATATTTAAATTTAATACGTACCTGGATTTGCGAAAGGTAAGCTGCATTTGACGTACGATAGAGATGCTTATCGCCATCAACTTTCTAGTTGTTGACCCGAGTCTTGCTGTTATTTACTACGCAGTTTTTAGTTTTAGTATTGGACATTACATAAAAGGTTATTAATAAAAAAGGCATCTGTATTACTTCCAATAATATTTGTTGGTGAATTTAATAGAAGAACAAGCCATAATATGATTTTAGTTCAGGCGCCATTGGCAACATACGTTTGGCTGCAAGGATTATTTATATTTGACCTGATTTGTATGATTATACGAATATTATATTAGTATTCTATTTTATTATACGACTAATTGAATGGCGCATACACCGAAGCTAATTCGTGGAGTCACCTTATACATTTGTGTGACACTGAATTAAAATGATAAAAAGCTTTATGTTACATCTGTTTTCACATCGGCACAGAATGTGATAATGATAATAGCCAGCTTAGAGTTCGGTTGATTTTAATTCGATAGAAATCGCATATAGACCCTTTGAAATTTGTCTCCTAAAAGCCATAATTGAGAGCCCGGAATTTTACCTTAGGACACAAGAGCGCTGACGGCAATAGAGGTTATCATGCATCAATAGCTGTCGCTGGTAAGATCCCGCTGTTGATAAAATGTTCGTTAAGAGGTGCTTATTGAGAATAGATGAGAACCCACTTTGCTGAGAGTCAGCGGCCATGCTGCCACAAGGACTGTTGGAGAAACCCTGGATATCTCAACATGTTCGGCTCTCGTTGCATTGAGGATCTATCACACAGCGATGTTAAGCCTGCTTTCAAGTGAACGAAGAATAATCTAGAAATATAAAAAAACGTAAACGCAGATCCGTTTTCACTTCTATATATATATATATATATATATATATATATATATATATATATATATATATATATATATATATATATATATATATATATATATATATATATATAATTTCAACAATAAAGGATTATCACACAAGTATATGACCCCTTTTGGAGTTCCTGTTTGGATTGCCTGAAGCCCGCCAGAGGCCGCTTGTGGTGAAAGAGGCGTCATTCTTAGTACGTATGGCCAAGCTGATTTAAGCAGAGGTTAGCTGTTTTTACGTTACAGCGCAATATATTGGTCCTTGTACAAAGCCAAATTTACAGTTTTTGCGGTAGTGCTGCACTGTTTAGAGGGAAACCTTGGAGCAAGCAGAACAGCCGTTTTTAGAACATGTAAATTCTTGGCTACACATACGTGTGTAATCTAACATAAACATTGTGTAAATAGGGCTCTTATACGTTGAGCAATGAAAGCTGGATTGTGCATGTATGCGCATGCACTTTGTTTTTGTGCGGGTCGAAAACGTCAATTTTCCTGTAGGAACGGAGATATTTTCCAATAGGACTACGCGCCATCTCGCGTAGATTTGCTTACTCTGCAAAACAAACGAGAGTCGGGTTGGGTTCATATTAAGAATCCTCCCTTGCGCTCTTTCGACCTTGCACCACCAGATTAGTAGTTACTTAGATTAATTCACACTGCAAAAGAAAACCGCATATTAAGAATTCAGCGAGGATGAACACCTTTTAATTGAGGGCCACCTTGGACTTTAGTCTCTGTTCTAGCGTAGGGCGTTGCAGTATCTGTGTGCGTGGCACCGAAAGTAAAGTAAGATGGAAATCGTACAAATAGTGATTTTTGTACAGATCCCGTATTTGAAAAAAACCGTCACGCACTCGTGAAATTAGCTTCTCCTTAGCTCTTGTTGATTCGGTTTAACTGAAATTGAATTGACTCAAAATATATCATATTTTTCAATTTAGTTCAATGGCCCTTTACTTTTAGAAAACAAAAAACCTAGCCTAATGAAATAGTCACCAAGAAAGAGCGAATGCATGCGGGTTTCTATTGTGTCTATTTGGGAGGCTATCGTGAGATCAGTTCCCTTATCGATTTATTGCAGTGCCATGTTTGACGCTATTTAGCGTGTATATCAAGATAATAGAATTATTTAAGACAGTTGGGTAAGGATTGAAAATACGAGGGTAAATTATTTTCAAACAATTTAGTCTCCGAGGATCTACACAACAACCGCCTGTGTTTGTGAGGTCTCGCTTAGCATAGTATTGTACAATGTATATCCTTATGCATCCACAGGTATATTCTTGATAAGAACATCGGTTTTTTTACAATAGACAGTCAATTATGTTTCTCTGACAATAACGTATTATTTGTTCCAGCGTTTCTAAGCCGAAATAGTGTACTGAAGTCAGTCGCCGAAGCAGTGCACTGTTGTGCTGGGGCAGCACATCCGTATGTTGATCAATATTCAAAAATAGCTTATATTTACTGAATTTTTTGTTGGATTCGAAAATGCATAAAATAGGCGAAATTCATTAAACGCGCAGAAATAAACGAGAGTTTAGTATGGTCATTTAGTCATATTTTTTTTTTTTAGATTTTCCCGTAAAGCAATTGCCCGTGTACGGATTTTTCATGTCATGGCTAAGTTTATTCCACTCCGGCATTTACCTTGTCTAAATTGGAAACCATGCAAACCAATTTAAGAGTGGCCGGTCTGGGTCTCGAACCACCCAGTCCTCCCGAATGCAAGGCAAAGGCTTTTGCCACTAAGCCACCTTGCTCGGTTTCTTACTCTGGGCTTATTATCCATATAGTAGGCGTAATATCATAATATGTTATCGTCGTAGCGACATACGTGTGTCTTGCCAGTGAGCTAAGAAAATACTCATCAGCTGGGCATGCCCACGAATGCTGCCCTCTCTCACTCAAAACCTTTGTTGCTTCGGGCCAGACAGCTAATCCGCAAAGTTGGCACTCTGTTAAACCTGCCGTCCGGTGAGAGCAGATCGTCGCCCCTCTTTAAACAACGTCTCGATGTTGACATACAACGTGGAAACGTCGCCGCGTTTTCGGCACCTGGCCTAAAGGAAACGGACACGTTATTGTCACTATACACGCCCGCTAGCCATATTGGTTTAGCTAATCCTTCGTTAAGACAAATGTAACACGTATGTATGTGTGTATGCATGTATGTATATACATATATACTACAATGACTACGTATGTATACAAAGAGGGAGAAACATGGGAACGCATGTTAGTTTGCGTTACAACAGCAATAGTCGGCCTTGAGCTGTACAGGACGACGGCTTCACGTATGTATGGTGGCGGTAGGGGTGGTGGTGGTGGTAGGGGTGGTGGTGGTGGTAGAGGTGGGGGTGGTGGTACTGCGTCGTCGGCGAGGCTGTTGTGTAAGAGGTTTCAGTGTGCAGGGGCGCTAAGCAGCAACACTAACTGCATACAGAGGCACGGTTCACTCCCCCCTCTCCTCCTCCCCTTCGCTCTCTCCCCTCGCGCTCTCTCTCTCTCTCCCTCTCTGTGTTCACTGTACGTCTGTTTCCCCTTCTTCTGCTCATGCCTAATGAAACTGGGCTAAATCTTTGCCAATTCTGCTGTCACTGGACACACACGGAACGCGACAACCCCGCGTCGAACCCCCGACAGACCGGCAAACAGACGAACTAGTGGGTGTGCTTGCCGACGCGCAACGGTAGGCAAATGCAGAGCGCCCGAGATGTCGTAAGCATTAACCTCAAAGCAGCGAAGCCACTAACTGACGTTGACTGACGACGCACCAGGGCGAACACCAATCACCGAAGGCACGATTTCGACCAATAGTTGAAGTAACGGCGGCAGCAGTCGCAGCAAGACCCCCACAGCGCACTACGACCACTAAGCGCATTAGCGGCGGACGAAGAAGGTAAGCGGACAGACCTCCTCGTTCGTGTCCTCCAACAAGCTTGACAACGACGACGACCACAGAATCCGGCCGAATCTCTATAGAGTACAACCGCCACTCAGAGTCAGACTTCGGCCGCCGATTCTTGATCTCCCTGGTCTCCAATCTCTCCCCCCCAGTCTCACTCATTCACTTTCTTGAGCTCCTGTACATATGTCTTGATTTATAATATATTTTCCAATATTCTATTCGTTGATCTTCCCGGAAAGCTGGAAGCGTGCGGGAACGCGTGCTGGAGACTGCGGCGACGACAACGGCTTCGTAAGAGTAGCCGAAGGCAGGAAGAGCAATGTCTCTTTCTTCACGATCGAAGAAAATAAATGAACAGTAAGAGACAACCCGGCAACATGTCGCAATAGGTATACGTGCATGCATGTCTGTGTATATATGTATACACAGATGTGCACGTCCATATATATATATATATATATATATGGGGAAGGATTTATCAACGATGTACTGACGACTACGTCTATTTCAAATATACAGTATATCCGACATATATATTGTTTTTTGTGTCATAATTCTACATATATATACATATAAATATATATATATATATATACGAGGTGTGTTCAATCGTTATCGCGACTTTTGAATTTTCGCGGGTTACGTATATTCGAATTCCGATTTTTTTTGTGGCGTTACGTTGGTACTCATGTCTCTCACTTATGCCGACAAGCTCGGCCATTTTGAATGTCTACTTAATTGTTGACAGCTGCTTTGCTTGCACGTGTTTTAAGTCGTCTTCGATTTTTACCTATTCAAAAAAATTGATCAAAGAACCTGTATCAAATTTTGTGTGAAAAACGAAATTAAGTGCGCGGATGCATTCCGAATGTTGACGGTGGCATACGGAGAAGCTACCTTGGACCGAAGCAACGTTTATCGGTGGTACAAAATGTTCTCAGAAGGCCGAGAAGATGTGAACGACGAAGAGCGTGCCGGACCCGAGCACTTCAACAACAGACGAAAAAATTAATTTAGTGGAGAAAATGGTATTGGCCAATCGTCGAATCACCGTTAGAGAAGTTGCTGAGGATCTAAACATATCGATTGGCTCGTGCCATTCGATTTTTATCAATGATTTGGGCATGAGACGGGTCGCCGCGAAATTCGTACCAAAATTGCTCAATTGCGACCAAAGACAGCATCGCATGAACATTGCTAATGAGATGTTGGACTCTGTCCGCGACGACCCAAATTTGCTCCAGAGGGTCATAACTGGTGACGAATCGTGGGTTTATGGTTATGACGTGGAAACCAAAGCTCAATCATCTCAACGAAAGCTGCCGCACGAACCAAGACCGAAAAAAGCGCGCCAAGTTCGGTCGAATGTGAAAGTTTTGCTGACAGTTTTCTTCGATTGCAGGGGCGTGGTGCATCATGAGTTCTTGCCACAGGGTAGAACGGTCAATAAGGAATATTACCTGCAAGTTATGCGCAATTTGCGCGAAGCAATCCGCCAGAAACGCCCGGATTTGTGGAAGAACAAAAATTGGCTTTTGCACCACGATAACGCCCCTGCTCACACATCGTTGCTTGTGCGCGAGTTTTTGGCCAAAAACAACACACTAATGATGCCGCAGCCACCGTATTCCCCAGATCTGGCCCCCTGTGACTTTTTCTTGTTCCCTAAACTGAAGAGGCCCATGAAAGGACGACGTTACGCTACGCTTGACGAGATAAAGACGGCATCGAAGGAGGAGCTGAACAAGATTAAAAAAAATGGTTTTTTGAAGTGCTTCGAAGATTGGAAAAATCGTTGGCACAAGTGTATAATATCTCATGGGGATTACTTTGAAGGGGACAAAATAGATATTCATGAATAAATGAATAATTTTTGAAAAAACACAAAAGTCGCGATACGTTTTGAACACCATATGTATATATATATATTTCAAAGTCGCAGGATTTATGCCAGCGACAACTCCATCCTTATAGTCTACGGGGCAGGTTAGGCTCTAGCAGTTTCGCCTTCAGACAGCGAAGTAGAGGAAGCGGTAGAAGTAGCGGTTTGGTTGAGTCTAGAGAACGCTGCCGTATGGTGGGTGGGAGGAAAGCGATACCTTTAAAAGGCAACCAACAACGACGATGACCCAGCAGCAGCAGAAGCAGCAAAAGATTAGCGTCTCCAATTAGCGATCTAGCAGAGCCTACGTCGTGGTCGTCGTCGTCATCATCATCATCATCATCATCCCTAAGCGGTTTCAACGTTACGACCAGCCTCCCTCCCTCCCTTCCTCCTGCCCTCCTTACTTCCTTTCGTTCAGCCACCCCTTTCTCTGGCCCCCATCTGCTGCCCATCAACCCACAACGCAGCAGCCATACAAATATCCTTAGCCACCACCGCCGGCTAGCGTCGTCGTCGTCATCGTCACTGGACGCGCCTGGCTCGGGGCCTGGTTTCCCGCTTGCCTCCCGACGGGCAACGCGCTGCAGGAACCAAACGGCGCCCACCGTTTCTGTTAGCTGCTGCTGCTGCTACTGCTGCTGTTTCTACTACTACTACTACTACTGGTTGATGCTGGCAGAGTCAGCATTCCCTGCACAGCATTGGCGGCAGCGGCAACGGCTGTGGCGCTGCGAAACTTTTAAGGGACGACTTCCGGTGTGGGCGAGTCACTTCCGCTGTGTCTCTAGTCTCGAGCAGGCGGAAGATTTGGTGGCCGCTTCAGTGTGGCATCGGCTCGTAGGGGCAGATGAGCAGCGACAGAGAGCATGAGAGCAGCGACCGACAGGGCACAGGGCTGCTACCACCACGAAGAGAAATCGCCGTAGTAACGATAGCAGCCGCAGTACCGGTGGCATCAGCAGCAAGAGTGCGCGCCCGGCGCGCGGCCGCCGAGCTTCAACCAGTCTCGTCGTTTCGGCGGTGGAGTGGGGTGCGGTCGGGTGGGGTGGTATGGAATGGGGTATGGTAGGGTGGGGTGGGGTGAGGTGATGTCAGTCCTTGTCGTCCAGGGCCGAAGCCATCATCTTGCTTGATCATGGCCAACCTATGGTCGTCCAGGCTCGTCTAAAGTCGCCAGTCGGACCGCATATAGTAGTCGAAAACGTAGCAGGTCGTATATATGTACAATATATCCTGTCACGGCTTGAGTTTGTCCTGACAACACAACGATGGCCCTCGACACTCGACTCCTCGGCCAGCAAAATGACCCCAAAATGTCCTGACCCCAGTCATGCACAGTGTTCAACATACACCCGCTGTTCTCTCTCTCTCTTCCTATATATATTTATATATATATATATATATATATATATGACGGCAAGGACAAGGGGAGCGCTGTAGAGGCCTATTGGCATAAAAGCTAGAGGTCGCAAAACTGTGCCTGCTGCGTAGGATGTGATAGAATCCGTTAATTGCAAAAAGCGTTACTATGTACCTATTGCTCCTCAGCGTCCCTCCCGATGCACAGTTAGTTGTTCACTGCTTCGCAGCGTTGATGCTCTTTTCATTGTTGGATTCTATTCCTGGATGAACTTTTTGTATGGAGGGGCGTTTGTTCAGTTGTTAAAAGTCTTTGATGAAGAAAACTATATCGACTATTAAACAGACCAATCATCTTTGCAGGATTAATGCAATTCTAAGATGCGTTTGAGAGAATCCAATTCAATCCATCAAATGCTGCCGCTGCCGTACGACCAACCTTAATATACATGGGGCCTAATTATAACAAAGCTAGATAAAAGAACTGCGGCTTGCGAAAAGAGATTAGCCACAAGAACCTAGCACAGACAAGTTTGAATGTGCTCCGAAAATAATTGGCCGTTGGCAGAACCTATAAAAACCAGATATGCAAGCTTTTCTGATAAATCAGTTGCGCGAATCCGAGATGTAACATTTTTCGACTGTCCGTCTCTTTGGAACTTCATCGTTTCTCTTTTATTTTTATGTTCATTAGGTTTACTATGTTTATTAGGATGAATAAAAAAATAGTTTATTTTAATTTTGATCTAATACTGCAACCGTCAGCGCAGACTCTAAAGCAAAAGATTGCTGCATTTAGAATGCAGGGGTGCCATACGCTACGTCATCCGCATAAATAAGGCCACTTGCTAAGAAAGTCCACAATGAAGGTCAAACACATAAGGAAGCTAGTACTGTAAACTTTAGGGCTGACTCCAGCACTGTCGTTCAAAGAGAATCAACGACATTAGATAACGGCTGGGACTCAGTTGATTGAGGATCCCACAACGCAAAACCCTCTAACAACATACTAATTTTGATTCTCTCTGAGACACCTCGTTTAGTAGCAGTTGTAACTGGTGTAGTCAACAACACTAATGAAGACGAGTGCATGCTAAAAAAAAATCTAAACGCCTAAATTGAACGGCACTAGCCTTTCGACTCCGCCATCGACTACTACGGTGCCTTTCTGTAAATTTGTAACCAACCAGAAGCTTCAAATTAACTTATTTAAACATTTATATCGCCAGTTTCCAGATTAAATGTTCGGAGGCGCTATGCCAAGAGTAAGCTTGAAAAAAAAACAGCATAGAAAAGTCGCGATTGCACACATCGCCCAGAAGGACTGTGCTAGCGTCTAGCGTTAAACGTGTTTTTAAAGAAAGTAATTTTTTGTCTGCTGTACTATGCCTCTTAAGTCCTGATACTAGTTAAGACACGCAGTCAGAACGTTGGATAATAATTTATGAAAGCAGTTCTTCATTTTGATTCTATATAAGAAGGTCAGGAACGAGGTTTCTCCCCTTAAAGAACCACAGACAGCGTAGCTCTTTTTTATCTCCGGCATAATATCCGCAGGCATAAAGCAAACAAATTTGTCCGGCAAAGTGTAACCTCTAGGGAATTTTTCAAGACTTCATTTCTAATGGTATGTAAACCGATTGCTTTGCTGACCAGACTGTAATATCTGGTATACGGTCTAGTTAGCCCTAAATATATAAATGTTTTACAATGCCGCTCTATCACAGTGCTAGGTCCGTTTCTCAGCAAAAATCGTTAAACCCAGTATAGCCCTTCTGCACCGAATATACTATAGTTGTCTGCTGATATGATGATAAAGGTCTGAAAAGGGTCATATAAGATATTCGTTCACATCGCAACTAAGACCGGCTGAAACCGAACGAAGGAAAAAGACGACTAGATTTCCCAGAAGCCTTTTGATATTCAGGTACTTTGGATGTTGCCTATGCCACTTCGTATACGCGAGCGGCAAGGCTCCTCATGAGCTGACTGTTAATGTTTGTTGAAGGGCTTCTCAAACACTTTAGAAGTTCGGATACTGGCGGGAGACCACGATGCAGCCGCGATACTGATTAAGCTGTAAGCTATAATCGTCGCGTCCTACGGTCGTCCCGTTGTAAATTAAGTGATCTCGACAACTGAATGGATTTTAGTATAGAACGCGGTAGCGAACGTAGACAGTATATTGGTGGCAAAGTTAGCAGTAAAGGTTTTTAGGCAAAACGTAGATATATCAACATGTCTGCAACCAACCACGCTGCCGCCCTAAACGCCCCAAGGTATACATGCCAAGCGAATAGTAAACGCTTCTAAGAACGAACTGTATCTGGCGTTGTGCTTTATTGAATGAATTCCGGGGGTTCGGAAAGTGTCACTGTCTGACAGAACACCTTATGGCTTTTTTCTGATCACAAATAAATGTTGTCAAGATGACGCTAATACCATACGTCCCTTTGAAACTATAGTATCCGCTAGAGGAAAACACATCATGCCACATCGTATTGGAATTGATGCCAAACATTATTTGACACAGCGGAATCGTAATATCTAAGCTCAGTCGGAGTGGTGAACATGCTCTTTATGTTCCCTCTTGAACATCTAATTTTCCCTTCATGTGTCATCACCTAGTAAGCTCTTTGAGACATGGAATAGCATTATTGCACCATCTCCAATGAACACGCTGTTGGTTACAGATGGTTTGATGTAGGTGTACATAACGTGGATGGCACTATTTGTTCTTCGTTCTCTTGCTAAGCAGTCTGTACGTCAATAATGCATATGCAATTGTTAACTTTTTTGTTCAGGCCAGAAATGCCGTCTAAACGCGGACTGAATACTGAAGGACTTCAACTTATACTCTTGTTTTCTCAAAATACTTTTATCTAATTTTTCACTTAGCAAGTCTCTACATTTGTTTAGCCAAACAACCTAAGTTTCAAGAAACGAATCCTGAAATTTAGTTTGCCTGCAAGGTATGCTTCTATCTGACATATTTAGAGAGCTAGTGTGACCCGTACCGCAGTATAATACATGACATTATTTAAAACATTTGATGGGAATTTGCTTAAGAAGTTTTTTTAGGTCTGCATTTATCGACATTGCTATGCCGACAAGAAGAGTTCGGTACCACGGCATTCCGTTGCATACATTTAGGTGAGCTGTTTGCAACCTGTAGAGACAGTCGGACTCTATAAAACTCGCCAAAAGTGGTCGTAGTGCTGTCATTGACATTCCAGTAGCCGTGCACGGCGAGCGTTTCTACAAAAGCGCTTGCTAATCATGCTAGATTTTCAGTTCAGTTTTAAAATATTTGCGTAGTTGAATCTTTGCTCCTACTCACACACATATGTGCCAAAGGGCTATGATCCTACCTGGTCTCATGTGAAATTACAGGTAGTGAGCCTTGGGTGTTAATGCCCTGTTGTCTATTATTTCCAGAAACATATGTGCAACTATGAACATCTTCTCTTTAAACAAAACGGGGTCCTCTATGCTAAGTTGAACCACAAAGGTCTAATTAACACTGGACGGAAAGCACACGCCATAACGTGATCTTTCGTCTGATAGTTCTCGTGTAGCAAGTGACTGACCCTCATCGAAACTTCCTGGCTCCGGCAAATCTATAGTCTTCGCAAATCCCTTTGAATTGAGAAGGGCCTAACTAGTGACAGTGACGAGGTTCTCACAGTTTGTTTGTACGATTCTAAGTTTGATAAATGGCAGATAACCTAAGTCCTGCGTGAGCGTCTCCTGTCTTGATAGTATACATTTAGCGCTGCGACACCTAAGTGCCACCCACGATATTCACGAGTATTCACAGTAACATCGGTAATGCAACTGAGGCTCGGTTCCAAGTCTCCGTCGAGTAACATCATATTTGCTAAAATGCATTTAATATGATTTAAGTTGAAAAAGAAGGTACTATAAACTTGAGAAAGGTGTTTCTTGCCCTCATCGTTTCAAGGTTTTGGATGCAGTATTGTGCCTCAACGGGATTATTTTAGCTTCCCGTTTAAAATGGTAATTAAGGCGGCGGATAAAACAATGTGATTCTTGTTTATTTGACTACACTACTGTGCGGACGCTCAGACGCGGTTGTTTTAATGATGAATGTACCACTGTTTTTTTAATGATTTTTTTTCCGTAAGGCTATTGCCCATGTACGTTTTTTTTCATGTCATGGCTATTTGTTTAATCCACTCCGGCATTTACCTTGTCTAAATTGGAAACCATGCAAACCAATTTAAGGGTGGCCGGTCTGGGTCTCGAACGCAGTCCTCCCGAATGCAAGGCAGAGGCTTTTGCCACTATGCCATCTTGCTCGGTGCGGTTCCAATCCAAGCGACAACCACAACTTAAGGTAATCTGCGTGTCTCTGTGCTATACTAGACGAGAGCCTTCTTCGAAAGCTTGATACTGATCCGTAGACCCGATGCAATAGAATTGGTCTACCAGAACGAATCTACCAGTAGGTGGCCGAAAAAAATCATATCAGGAACTATCACACCGAATAATATGTACGTGACCAGGAAATATCAGCCGAAAAGTAGCAGATAAATAGACAAATGGGCCCGGAATGGGCGCATCCTCTCGTCTCGGCCCTCATGAGTGGTTTTGGAGTTCCGTCTCCGTTGTTGAACACCGCTGCTTCTTTGCCTCGCCTAATTTAGCTGTAAGTGCACAGTTTAAATTGCGTCGACCTCCCCCTTGTTTACCGCGATTTGTCCATGGTTTTTGTCTTCCTTTAGTATCACAGAAAGCAATTCAGCCCAATAGCCACTTGTTCCTCTGTGCGTCTACCCGTGAGTGTGTATTGAAAAAAACATGCAAACCTTGTTGTTTGCGTTTATTGCGCTCCAATGTGGATGCCTTCCATACCAATTGGCCGATGCAGGCAGAACTTATCTATCTAAAAACCGCTGATTAAAACGATCCTAACCTTCGGTAGGATGTAGACTTAATTGCCAATATGTGTCGGCTTTTAAAGTAGCAAATCAAGCGAAGCAGACACTAACATCGCGCAGCTATAAAGCGCCGGCAATTAAATATTTTGAAGTGCCGTTTGCGTTGCATCGGAGTTGTTATTTGAAAACTTGCGTAAACGTATTGCGCTTAGACAAAATAAAATTCCAGCGTTTGCATGTTAATTTAGTATCTTATTAAATGTGGTCACGATGTAAGCTCGACAAACAAGTTAATAATTTTGATAACAGGGAATTTTATGTGCATTCAAAGTAGACCTTTCTTAATTTTGCTCCTCAAGTTCAAACTCGGAGAGAGGCAAATATAACTGCTAAGATTAATGCTGCTTCCGGGCCCTTAGCTGTGACGGGTCGTACAATGAGACTTTGGTTCCAAAATTTCAATGATGGGATCTTGATCTAGAAGATGCCTTCGGTGCTGAAGACGGGTTTTGCAGTTTGACAACGACCGCATAGAGTAAATAACTTAAACAAACCTGTCGACTAGTAGTGGTTAGCTAGAAATAGTAGCTGAGCAAAAAAAGAAACAACGCCAAGCAACAAAAATAAGCGTTTTCTGAAATTCTGCGCCGAACGGACTTCTAAGGGGCCTCTTTATATCTCGGCGCAGATAACACTGGATTAGCAAAAAGCCTTACCTCTTTATTGAGGTAAGGTCCGATGCAGTCGCCGATGGATGCTCTAATTTCGAACGCAATTCGATCCCGCCTAATTATATTCATTAAATACGTGATTTAATGAATGTGCCTTATCCGCGTATTTTAGTTATCAGTGGTCGTTGTTTCAGCTCTGCCCATGGTATAGTCGCGTCCAACAGGTAAACAAAGTCGGCCAAATGCTAAGAAAAACAAAGATTTCATAAGATCCGTGGTCATCATAGTCATCTTCGCCTGTCTCTAAAAAGAAAAGCGTTGGTGTTCAAATGGTTCATCATGTCGCTTTTAAAAATCTTCTTCGGAACACCTAAATTGGAATGTTTATTTTTGCGGCGCGTTCATAACGTAGACGATTCTGTCGAATATCGTTATTAGTGTATTATGGTCCACGGGAGACGTTGTTTTATTCGAACCTATCGTGGAAGGATTCGTATCTACCGTTAACCTGCTTTGACGTACTATTATAACCCCCAGTGTATATATACAGCGATCGGGCCACTGGATGCAATACGATCAAAATGTGCGTCGCTGAGACAGTCGCATTTAGCCCATCGTTATAGTGGAACAGCAAAATTTCGGCCAAGGGCCAAAGAATGTGCCATATTTTTTGCTCACAAAAACACAATGTTTTTAAGTTCAGATACGTTCACAATGAACGTTTACTACTCGCTACAGAGCAGATACTACAAGCGCTTAGGTTTGTTTTTCTTAAGAGAGAGAGAATTAGGGACAAACTGATATTGCTGCTTAGTACCTGCCTATACAATTTGCCGTCACTTTTCAGCGAGGTATCTTCTCTTCTACCTTTACCCTTCTCTGGCTTTGAATAAGTGGTTACAGTCTTTCTATGCAGTTTCTCGCGGGTTAAAACGCTGCCGATTGCCGAGCAAAGTTCTTATGATTTTTCCCATTTAAACGTTTATTGGCGCTTAGTGTTTTGTCTTCGTTTGAGATCCCGGCGACAGGTTTAAAGCGGAAGAAAGCTTTAAAGCGGAAGATGTCTCTCGATAACTCACTTTTGCACAGCGTTGGTACTACGCTATGTGTTAATGTTCAACTACGATCGGCAAGCTCTAATCAGCATACGAGGCCTATGCGAGTACCTATAAAAGAGGAATACCAACGAACGGCGTGTCCTACCGAAGCATGACGTGATATGTGGTCAAGGCGCGAATGACGTCATCGTCGTCGTCGTCATCTCCGTCAGCAAAGTCCTCCGTCGGTTCTCCTCTAGCCGTTGGCAGGAGTAACGTTGCGGTTCCATTCATAGAGTCAAGCTCTGGGACTGGAGCCGAGCACTCTGCTCCGGCAGCAACTGTTAGGAGCAGTAATATATTGGTGGTCTCACAGCGGTCCTTAGGTTTATATCTGTCCTCGGTGCGTAGCCCTCTTTTTTTGTCGTCGTCACGTCGGCGTCGTTTTGCTCATTGTCGCCATCGTATAGCGTTGTTGCACGGCGCATCTTGCATGCGGTTTGCGGTCGACGAGGCCAGCCCATAGGATGGTCGGCCCTCGCGTCGGTCGGTCGCTCGATCATCCATCCATCATATCGTCCAGTGTTGGTCGTTGCTTTGCCTGATCGGGTATAGGGGAAGGCAGGGAAAAAAATTAGAGATAGTCTGAGAGACAGAAAGCGGGAGATAGTGAGAGGCAGAGATCGGGAGATAGTAAGAGGCAGAGAAAGGCAGAGAGTGCGAGGTCGAGAAAGAGGGTGGGCAAAAGGCAGCTCGGGATAAAAGAAAGAGCCTCACGGGTAACGGGCGACGGTTGACAAGGCCCGGTCGGCCCCTTGTCATCGGCGACAGCGACGACGAGGACAACATCGACATCCGGCATCGGGCATCGGGAGCTGAGGTAGTGCTGTTACCGCGTAGCAGCATTACCTCAGCTCGGCCCGGAGGTCTCGAGCGCGAGCTCGTAGCCATTTAGCTTGCTTGCTCACTTACTTACTTACCCTACTGCTGCTGCTGCTGCTACAACAACAACAACTACTACTACTAGTACTATTACTGCTGCTACCACAACCAGCAGCACGATTCAACCACGATACAAGCAGGATAGCCAGGCTGAGTTGCAGCCCCATTGCGCTGCTGATTTGCAAGAAGTTGCTGTCCTGCAATCTGCTCGCCCTGCTCCTGCTGCTGCTGCTGCGACCGGGGCTGCTGTAGTCTCGCCCGCAAGGCAAGAGAAACAAACACAACGACGAGTGGAGTACAAGCAGAGGCAGCCGGTCGGCGGGCTAGCTACGGCATCATCGCCGCCACATCGCAGCGTCCATTCGCTGCCACCACTGGCGTTGTGCAATTTTTCCGTTATCTGATAAGAAAGTCTCATTAAGAAATAAAGAAGCTTCTCTTGGTGCGGCGGCCGGCGCCAATGCTGTTCCTCTGCAACGTCGTCGTCGTCGGCGACGGCTGTTTGGGTGGCGGCAGTCTTTCACGAGGCGTTCTGCCGCCCCTGCTGCTGCTGCTGCGGGTTCGTTTCCTTTCTCTTTCATTGCATCCTCACTGGTCTTCGGTTTGCCAGTGCTATGTTCCCCTGTGCTCTTTTTTCTTTCGACCACCTCCGCCCCCCCCTTTTGCAGCCATTCGCTACTCGGCGCTAGGCACAGTCAAACTACTACAACAAGAACAATATCAACAACAACAACAACAATTGCAAAAACAACAACAACATCAATAACAATAGCAACAACAGTGCAGCGCGAGCACGCGAACTGCGTCCCAGCGGCAGCGGCAGGAGCAGCAGTGTTCGCTGCGTACGTTATCGTCCAATGGGCGCATCCACAATTAATGGCCAGAGAGCGAGAGAGAGAGAAAGACGCCGAGTAAAAGCCGCAATGCACAATGAAGGAAGCAACAACAACAACTGCGCGGGGTGCAGAGCGGGGAAAGGAGGGGGGCAGGAGAGCACGCTAAAGGAATCGGAGCAGTAGATGCAGAAGAAGCAGCGGCAGTGCCGGCTTTTGGCCCCGCCTGCCCTTCGAGTCCAGCAACCACTGGCTAAAAGCAGTTTGAGGGGTCTGACTTGTTTGTTGTTGTCGTCGTTGTTGTTGGTGGTGGTGTTGTTGTTGTTGTTAGTGTTGTTGTTGTTTGTGTTGTTGATGGTAGTGGTTGTGGTGATAATGATACCGATATTGTTGTTGTTGTTGTTATTATTCCTGCCGCTGTTAGTGTGCTTGTTTATTGTTGTTGTTGCTACTGCTGCTGATATCCTCATTGCTGTTTTTGTTTGTGTCTCACATGTGGTGGTGGGGGTGGTCGTCGTCGTAGTATTACTAGTAGTAGTAGCAGCGGTGAGCGCGTCAAGGGCACGCGGTAAGGGGGACCATTGGGGTTGTTAGAGAAAGCTATCGTCGTCACTTTCTTCTTTGTCGTCCTCTTCGGTGTTTTCTCTCCGTCGTCCGAATGAGAATTTCTCATGCATGCGCCTTTACAGGACACCAACAAATTCTTACCCCCCCCTCCCCCTCAGTTCTCTCTACGTTCCCGCGTTTGCATAGCTTGGGCTGTGTGAAAAGGGCAATCTAAGAGGGAACGAAAGTGGCCACCACATAAAACCAAAGAAGGAAGTTGTTTGTGCAATGCTTTAGAAATTGACAACTGCGACGATGACGGCGGCGATGATGATAATCATGGGCAAGAGCCATAGAACTAAAGGTGAGTACGTTAGGTGGTGCCATGCGTGTCGCTTGCCAGTCATGAGCGCTCATCCGGCCATGGATAGATGCCTATAAAGGCCGTCGATAGATGCCTATAAAGGCCGTCGTCGGAGTGCATTTAGATGCTCTGTCCATCTTCTTGCCGAAGTGGCTTTGTACACTGTCTATCTGCCGGGTGGGCTGTTTGTTTGTTGGTTTGTTTGTTTGTCTATCAGTCAGTCAGTGGTAAGTCGTTCGTCCGAAAGTCAGCCATATATGCGGTATTGCTGACTGCTGCCGTCTGCTCTTCCGCTATTTGCCGGAATATCCTCTATCTAAGCTAGCAGCTACGGTATCACTGCGCCAGCGAATGGCACCGGCACCGGGACGGCTGCAGGCTTTGCTCGGTGTGGGCGGACCACGAGTGAGCGAGAGCTAAATGCCGACGGGCTAACGGGCGTCAACCGGCAATGATGAAGACTCCAGGGGAAAGACGGCGGTGGCGGGCTGAAATGAAGGGGTCGCCGCTAACGTTGTTCCGATAAGAATTAAGCGAAAGATGTTAAACGCCTGAAGCTGACGAACCTTGGTAAGAAAATGTGGTTATCATCGCATTCACTATGTGTACCGCGCATCGTCGGGGGGGAGGCTGTGTGTGTGTGTGTGGCTGTGCATGACTGTATGTACGGCGGTGTGAGGAAAAAGGCCAGCCATGCAACGGGCCCAAATGCAGGACAACACCAGAGACTCTGGGGTGGGCACAGGGGAAGGGGTGCAAGTAGTGCACATACGTAGTGGTAGGAGCACTTTTTAGAGATGGCGTCGTTCGCGCACACGCGCGCACCAATTTCCCGCCCGTCCGTCCGACCGTTCCCCCCCCCCCCCGCAGGGGAGACGAGAGATACGCCCTTGGAGATATCGGTAGCGAGTCTATGGCAAAAAGGAAGCAGCGACGGCACCCCGGTTAAGCGTCGTTACTTAAATGAAGACCGAGGCATCAAGATATTGCCTTATCCGCTACATAGCTAGCTTGGTGCTCATATGCCCTCCTCGTATACCTTCCCCTTCTTCGCGTTGTCTGGCCAAAGGTGAATTGATTAATGATCCCTGTAACACCTTGCATCGAGTAAATTAGCGTTTGCTATGAACTTATATGTATGTATATATAAGCTCATAGCAAACGCTAATTTACTCGATTTATATATATATATATATATATAAATCTAGTGAATTAGCGTTTGCTATGAACTTATATGTATGTATAAATAAACTCATAGCAAACGCTAATTTACTTGATTTATATATATATATTTATACATATAAGGTCGGTTACAGAGAGCGGCTTGATCATCTACCTATTTTATTATATGCAAAAAGTCCGCCTTAAGACGCATGTGCATTTTGGTGTTTACAAGTGCACAAAGCTGTCGTTTTAGTAACATTTTATCAGATTTTCGGTGAATTTTGATTAGAACTCAACAGTTTATATTTTTACGACGCATGGCGACTTGCTTGTTGGACTAGACAGAGCAAGAAAAGGGCGTCATGCTCTACATTACAACATGAATGGAGTTGTTTAGCATGAATTACTTCAGAATAATCAATTCATCATATAACAAACAAATATGTTGCTTGATATTACTTATATTTCTTAGTCAATTATGTACATTTCGTATATAAATGGGGAATTTTTGATCGACTATATATATATATATATATATGTATATATATATATATATATATATATATATATATATATATATATATATATATATATATATATATATATATACAGGAAAATCGCACATCTGAGACGCCCGTGTCATCGTCACAAATAAAATCGTCTGTGCTCAATAGTTGCTTACAAAAATCGTCTCTCATAAACTAAAGGCTTGTTGAACTGCATCTCAGTTTCTTGATGAACGAAAGCTATTGACAAGTTTACTACACTTCCTACAACGACTGAGTTCAGACTGGACGTTAGGGACCGTCGCTCCCTTTTTCGCGACGCCCATAAACAACTAAATGTTACAGAATCACACCCCCAAAGAAAAACAAAAAAAATACAGATTTATTTCTCCCTATTACATTAGATCTTACGGCTGCGGCTACTGATTCACAAAATATTAAGCTTCTTGCTAAACGTTTTTAACCTTGTTCTGTGCGTCTGGCCGAGCACTTCACTGCCACATAACCCACACAGTATTTGTATACATACGAAATGAATAAATTGCATACTCAGAGAAGATATACATTGACTTGTACATTTTTTTGAGTATGCAATCTATTTACTTATTTTCGCTATCGAACCGAGAACTAGCTTCACATCTAAAAACATGTTATAATATTTTTTGTCTGCGTTAATTTTAGCCAGGCTACTGAGACTGATTTTTGAGAGATCGTACAATCACGGCGTTGTGTCTGGTCTTTTCAGCTGCCATATGCAGACGCAGGATTAGGCCGTGTTCATATATGCTGAAAAGAACGTTTTACTGCAAATAATTTTAACAAATAAACGCGTTTGATAAAGAAGACCATCATATCCCTCAAATTATACGGTCTGGGTATTCATACCCGTAGAGTGCAATAGATAAGGGTACTCATGAGCGACCGCCACTTTCAAGTAAAGGTTGGTGATAAACTAAGTCGGCCCTATCATGCATTAGCTGGTGTGCCTCTTCTAAGTACGATATCTGTTTTGGACATAAATTAGCACCCGCCAAATCTAAAGTCAAATATTTTTAATATGCAGATGACTTAAAGCTTCATTGTCCCTTTTTGCTCGAATATGCAAGCGGCAATGTCCAATAATGTTCTAAAACTATAATGTTTCTCTTACCCTACGAATATGTCGTACTGAAACATGGCGCACTTGACTTCGACTACAAAATTAACGTACTGCATCTCACTTACTTTAATTGCGTCTTGCTAAAACTATATTCTGTTGCGTTATTCAAACGATCCCTGACGTGCATTCGACTTTATAAACCTCTAGTTCTTCCAAACTCACATGTTGCTCTCCTGTTTGGGAGCCCTGTGTGGCTAAATATAGAAGGGTATTCGTGGGAGGAGCTCAAGACGCGTCCCGGAGACGCCTGTGGTTCAGGCATCCTCAGAGCAGGACGGCTGCCGTTGTTCCTAGTAAAGACATATTCTTCGAGCAATGTATCAAATCTTGACTACGTCAAGTTGCAAAAATGAGATTTGCTGGGACATCTTCTTGACGCACGCTCCAATAACCTAACGAGCTAGCCATTCGTTACTCTAAAGCTTGTGGCTCAATTGAGTTCACAAAAATGCTTGTTTGTTTGGCCGATGGCTGGCCAAGTGCGCGCATGCATATTTAGGAAAAAAAAGAAGCATTCACTTATTTTGCGTTTAGTAACGCTCTTACTGCAGAAGTGCGTAAACTAGAAGCAAGACATATCATGATCATGATAGATTGTACCAGGCAGCCAATTTTACTATAATCATATTCACGGTGATTTTATGCTATGCCAAATTATGCTATTTTATACAAAGATAGCAGTTTGATTCAACCTCGCATCTACCTCGCCGTTGCGCCGGTAGTCTATGATCCAGTTTAATTGCTGCTTTCAACATATATATATATATATATATATATATATTATATATATATATATATATATATATATATATATATATATATATATATATATATATATTGAAATGTGTGTAATCCGAAAGAGGCTGGCGGGCTACAGAAGAACGAGAAGTAGCATAGGCGAGTGCGTGGGTGAATGTATGAATGGTCGTCCTGCAGCACAGCCGCTGCTTTAATTCGAGACCGGAGAGCTGTGTTTCGCAAGTAGCTTTTGCCGGCCAAAAATAGTAGTAGTAGTAGTAGGCTACTCTTCGGCGCCAAGCAGGGCTGCCAGGTCGCAACTACGTAAGGCAAGACACAAGCCAAACGACAACGTGCTGACGACCAGAGCCGATGAAGCCCTTGTAGCGCGTTTTTAATGGCTCAATTTGTGCCCCCCTTTCTATTAACAAAAGGCAATGAATCCTTCGACATCTGCATCCGTCTAGATTCCTCTCTCTCCCTCTCTCTCTCTCTCTATTTTTTTCTGTCTCTCTGTCTCTCTCTCTCTGATGTTTTCGTTTTCTCTACTTGGCTTTCGCTTCATCTTTCATTTTGATCGACGGTTCCATTCAAATCACTGAATAGTAGTAGTAGTAGTGGTGGCGGCTGCGGGGGCAACAGTGGTCTGCCTGCAATATAGCTGTTCGTCTGAAGAGGGCCTACTTGAATAGACCTACCCGCTTCGCCGTCGTCGTATTCGTAACCTATTAAACAGCGCACTCAATTGGCGTAACCTATTACGCCATCCATGTTTGCTTTGCTGATATGTATGTATGTGTATGTGTATATATATATATATATATATATTTATTTATATATATATATATATATATACATGCGAATCAAATGTTCTATATTAATTCGCATTACTGTGCTCATTTTACAGGACATCGTTTCACTGACGAGAATGGCTACGCCACTTACGGCAATTAGGTCAAGATCGTTAGATGGCTTAGTGGAGGTTCTCCTTTGAGATCATCGCTAACGAGAGCGTCGCGTCTTGCTCAACGACTCTTGCAGGGCGACTACGCTCTAAAAGCAGAACCTAGTCGCAAGCAACAGAAACACAATCTGCATGGCATTTTAGACCTACTTACTTAGACCTATCTTAGCTGTTTAGCTGTCGTTAGTAGATAGAGGGCGCGTTTGACATCAGATCAATCGGATAAAAAATCAGCCCTAGAAACAAGCGCAGATTGACAGTATGTCATATAGACACGTCTGTGATATACTAATGTACGTGTCTATTGAAATTACACACTGTCACGCGTGTGTGACAGGATGAGATGAAACTAACACAGTGGGAATAGAAACAGAAAATGAGAGAAAGAGGGAGCCACTACATCGGATTACGCACCGTGCAACCGACTAGGCTAGGAATGGAAATACGTTTGTATGAAGACTGGTAGCAGGGGAAATGGAAGTTTGTGGCTTGTCAAGCATTCATATCCTGACTATTACATGGCTCTGCTTATATTGGGTAAAAACGTTGTGTATATGAGTTTATATTCATAT
The DNA here is from genome assembly GCA_003439945.1 of Dermanyssus gallinae. Taxonomy (NCBI): domain Eukaryota; kingdom Metazoa; phylum Arthropoda; class Arachnida; order Mesostigmata; family Dermanyssidae; genus Dermanyssus; species Dermanyssus gallinae. The sequence continues at coordinate 115,635 of QVRM01005400.1, read as the reverse complement.
GGGTGTATATGTCTGCTTGTATGGGTTTCATTTCTGTGACGTTTATGGTGTGAAATGTTCCAGTTTGACATCATTACCAATCGGCCCTCACCAGTGCCAAAGCACTCGACACTATCGCACCGCTGACAACTACCGAGGGATGTCAGAGCAGTGACACCATGTTGGTGCAACACCGAGAAAGATAATAATAATAATAATAATAATACATATAATATATTTATTTTTTTAGCAACAGTCGTTTTTCTTGTCATTCTATGAGTTTAACTTTGCAAGCAATATGGCTTCTACACGTTTGATAATAGCATACGGATTATGTTTATGGTCATATATATTTTTAATTTGTAAGGCGCCTGATGTACTCAACGCGCGTTAGCTGTTATTGTTCTTAGTATAGACAAACTTTTCGCACAGGGCAACATATCTACTCTACGTCTAACCAAGTGTGAATTGCCAGGATACTTTTTAATGTCAGCTCCAAAAATCGCAGGAGCTAGGAATCAATCACTCCCAAAGCGGTGACCCGTTATGAGTTTGTAAGCGGATTGTTTGCTTGGCGGATGGACAAATGGGGGCATGCAAATTCAAAGATTATCCTCCCATTTGACGATTAGTTACGTACTTTTTGCGAAAGTACGCAGTCTGAAGACGATATTCATATGACCATGACAAATAAAAAACAAACAAAATGAAAAAAAAACATCAAAACAATGGTCATGAAGTAGTAGTTCATTGATGGCTCGAGATACTTTTCTCGCGTTTCCGAATTTGCGGGTTCTGCAACCCAGCCATACTCGACAGAGCTGTGCCGAAGGTATGATAACGATTAGTGTTAATTATCAACTTATTAGCACTCAACAATTACAGCACGTTGTACTTTTACAATTGTAACGCTGGTGGCGGTGCTCGTGGATAGGCTGCTACAAAGTTCTGCGGAAGGCGTGGGATAGGAACACATCTGGAGAACGGAGCCATCTGGTACTTGTGGCTCAATCGTTTGAATATGTGCGCTTATCTGTCATCCTGCACTTTGATACCATACCCCAATGAGAAAAAGAGAAACAAGGACGGCAACAAAGATTAAGGAACCTTGAGAGGGTATCATACTGCTAACAGGTGCGGGTGGGGTAGTGATAATAGGGTTGCAGCGACGGTATTGTTGCTGCCACTGGTTTACTACAGCAACGACGCGTAAGTGCGTGACGCGCAGATGACGGCATCCATCGACCATTGTCATCACGCACAAGAACACACGGCAGAGGACGGAGAAGTCGACGGCCGGAGCGCCCCACTGCTCAGCCTACCTTCCTAGCCCTGTCGCGGCAGACATGAATATTCATGGGCGACACACAGTGAGTGCAGTGTTCCACCCAATCTAAAGTATTCTACGACCAAATACCCCCCTCCCCCCTTCCTCGTTCCCAAATACGCTTCTACTCGCTCCTTGCCACGCTCTAGCCCTGGCTGAGTATAGAGACCGATGTTTGTTGTTGGTTCCCTGTTTGGAAAGCATGTAGCTTACGCCTCGCTACGGCACAGTTGACATACACACACTTGTGCTATGCTCTCCTAACTTATTGGCAAATGAACATTACTAACGGGCATACGTTATGCGTATTTTATATATATACAATATATATTTATATATATATATATATAATATTGTGATGATTTATTAAGATTTTACAATACGTTTGCACACTCGGCAGTGCTCGTTTATATATATATATATATATATATATATATGTATATACAGGTAGTTCAATAAGTTCTTAGAATGAAAACCAATAATTTTCCAAATCATGTTTTTAAATTTATCTTATTCGATATACTCCCCGAGATGCTCAATACACTTTTCCCACCAAGATTTCGGAGCTTTTGTACCTCTTAAGTAGAATTCCGCGTCTTTAGACTGAAAATAGGCATTGACAGCAGCCACAACCCCTTCATTGCTGGAAAAACGCTTTCCACCGAGACTATTCTTCAAATGTTCGAAGAGGAAATAATCAGAGGGGGCCAGGTCTGGAGAATAGGAAGGTTGTTCAATAAGTTCGAACCTCAGTTGGGCCAGTTTTGCCGATGCTTGCCGGGACTTGTGTGCAGGAGCATTGTCCTGGTGAAACAGGACAACCTTCTTCTGCAAAGCGGGCCGTTTCACGATGAGTTCTTGCTAAAGGCAGTCCAACAGTCTTGCATAATATTCTCCTGTGATCGTTTTACCGCTCTCAAGGTAGTCGACCAGCATTATTCTACGTTGGTCTTAAAAAACTGTAGCCATCACCTTTCCGGTCAATGCCGTTGTCCGCACCCTCTTCGGAGGTCCTTCATCAGGTACACACCATGGGCAAGATGCTTCTTGGGTCTCAGGAGTGTAGTGATGGACCCAGCTTTCATCGACGGTCATGAATCTGCGCCAAAACTCCGACGGATTTTTCGACATCTTGGCCAAATTTCGTTGTGAAGCGGAAACACGCGCGTCTTTTTGGCCTTGGTTGAGCAAATGCGGCACCCATTTTGCTCTGAGCTTTTTCATCTTCAAGTTCTCGCGCAGGATGAAATGCACACTATCCAAACTGATCATCAGGGCCTCCACTATATCTCTAATGTTCACTCGCTTATCTGCGGCAAAGATTTTCCGCACTTTTTCCACGTTTTCCTCATCAGTTGCCGTTTTTGGGCGTCCAGAACGTAGTTCATCCTCGGTGCTCCTGCGACCTCTTCTTAACTCACTAATCCAGTTGGAAACAGTGGCAAAACATGGCGCAGAGTCACCGTACGTCTCGTCCAACCCAATTTTTACTTGGGTCGCATTCCAACCTTTGAAATAAAAATGCTTGATAACCACTCGAAACTCTTTTTTCTTCATTTTTAAAAATCACGCCGATACGTTGCACGGGAAAAGCTATCAAACGAAATCGCAACGGCCAATCACCATAATATTTTGAGTGCTAGCAGTCGAAAAGTTGCAGTTCCTAATAGCGGTGGAAGCGCGCTAAAATTCGAATTCTAAAAAGCTCATTCTAATAACTTATTGAACTACCTGTATATATATATATATATATATATATATATATACAGGGTCATTCATATCGTTGTGCGCGCATTTCGAGGTTTGATAGAACTCGGCAAGAAAATAAGTTTTCCCTATGGAGGGAAGACGTGGAAACGTCTTATTTAGGAGAGAGAGTGAAGTCTATAAAGTGGTTTTTCTGCCATTTTTTTCCTACATAGTTGTGCGAAATCTTTGTTTGCGGGAGAACCAGTCAACGCATAAAGGAACCGATTACACCGGCGAGTTCGGAGGAAAATTCTGCACACGGAAGATACTTCACTAGCTTGCGTAGCAAAAAGCTAATATTCAGATTAGGGAAAATCATGAAAAGTCGATATTTTACGTTAACGCCTTTTCATGAAAAATCGGCAAATTTTTCCGTTGCGACCAAAAATGTACGTCCGAAAGACCACTCTCACGCAATAGCAAATTTAATGCCCATCATTTTCGTATCAAGGTGATGGTGCTGCGTTACGTAATTGTCAAGTGTCTTCCGTTGTGCAGAATTTTCCTCCGAACACGCCGGTGTAATCGGTTCTTTCATGCGTTTACTGGTTCTCCCGCAAACCGAGATTTCGCAGAACTATGTAGGAAAAAAAGGCAGAAAAACTACTTTCATAAACTTCACTCTCTCTCCTAAACAAGACGTTTCCACGTCCTTCCTCCATAGGGAAAACTTATTTTCTTGCCGAGTTCTATCAAACCTCGAAATGCGTGCACAACGATATGAATGACCCTGTATATATATATATATATATATATATATATATATATTTATATATGTATTAAGTTTGGTCGAAAATTCTAGATTATTTGGGACTCTCGACGTTAGTCTTCTGCGCTATCTGCTAAAAAGCCCGCTCCTCTGCCTTCACTGCTGCAAGTGGCCCGTGCTAAACGTGCCTTATCAGATCCACATACGAACATTCTAGCAGAGGAGCTTCACATTGGGCTTTTTATCAGGCGTTTCTGCAACCCAGCCATACTCGACAGAGCTGTGCCGAAGGTATGATAACGTGTTCGCCAATTTCTTACTGCTTCAAAACTACCGAGTTTCGCTCTACCTGTGTCTCTCTACCTAAGAATGCGTGCAGTGTTCAAGCTTGTGGATCACATCGCTCTCACCCACATATAACACATGTTGCCTTGCCAATTCTATACTAATACTCCTGGAAGCATTTGTAACTCATAAAGACATTTGTGAGGCGATTCGGCTTGGATTCTCTGCCGAAGTAGGCTATGAGCTGCGGTGTAAGCTTCTTTATCTAGTATCTGGCCGCCAACGTGCCTCTCCACTTATATTGCAATATTTTGAGGGTGTTTCCTTCAGCCTCCGCTTGCATTTGAACATGAGTTCTGTTCATTTTCTGATTAGCAGGTCCCAGCAGGCCGGGCCGCAGAATTTGTCCTACTGTATATTGAAATGATATAAACTTCCCCAACAGAGAAATAAAGCAGCAGGACAATGTCTAACTAAAACCAGCAGACAAACAAAGGAGAGGAGCAAATCTAACCACAGCCAAATTTAAACTCACGCTGGTCCACTTTTCGTGAATGCCATGGGAAGGCCTCGCGTATAAGAGTGGTACATTAGTTACCCAAGCCAGCACCGTTACAGGTAATTTTCTTAGGACAATCCATACAAACATACATGCAAAATAACCATAAAGAGCAAGAGTTGTGACAATAACAACATTGACAGCAACGACAAAGGCAATACCAGCTGCAACACGAGATGATTAGAGTGCAAGTACAACAGCGGCGGAGAAATGGGGGATAAACGTGCATGTTGGATTGGCATATACGCTTAATACATGTCGATGCCCCTAGCTCCAGTGCTAATTTAAGTACGTTTACACAGGTGAATTCCTTAAAACCCTATATTCAATATATATTCCTCTTTCTCGCCATCAATGGCTCTGAATAATTATCTTGGGGTCACATTCACATGTGTCCTTGACAAGTGGAAGTGCAACAATCTCAATAGTTGTGGCGAACGTGGACATCTATAGTCGCGACACTGAAGCCTTCGCTTGTAGACTCCTTTCTTATGTTGTAGAGTTTCTGCACAATAACACAATAAGATTCTGTGTCGACTCTCCCCCCGCCAAACGACACATTCTGGACAGCAACCTATAACCCCACTTGATCTTAAGAAGAGCAGAATGTCGAGAGAGATGACGGTGGCGGTGGTGGTGCAGCAGCATTCAAGACAATGGACAATGACCCCCTGCAAACGTCTCAGCTTTTCACTCGGTGTTAGCTCCCCTGTTTCTGCTGCCGCTGACACTGGTGGTGTTGTTGTTGTTGTTGTTGCGCAACCCGTGTTGGGTTGCGCGTCCCCCGTCGGATGCTGAATACCTGCGCCTGGGTCGCCCTGGTTGCTGACTGATTATCAGGCCGCTATAGTGCTGTAGTTCTTTTGGACACTCATGCAACCGGGGGCAAAGCCGTCGTCGCTTAATTCCCCTATTTGCTGTCTAGGCGCCCCGTCCCCCCCCCGCCTCTTTCTCCCGCATGAGTCTTCGCAGACCCAGCGTGTTCAAAAACTCAATAGCCGTGACGCCCGGCAGCGTACGCCCTGCTTGTGCTTGCTACTAGTACTGGAACGACAAGGAGCGACGAGGAGCAATGGCCCCTTCTCTCACCATGACCCGAATGGGCTGCGTCCCCCGTCGACGCGGCATCTGCATTCATTGTAGCCTTTGTTGTTGTTTTTGCTCGGCGCCTTCGTCGGGCGCTAAGCCAACTTAGCACTCTCGCCATTGGCGGCTGCGCAGCTGATTCCCGATTACCACCCGGCCCTGAATCTACGATTAAGCCGGGCGGTGGCAGCTTTAAGTGGAAGGAGCCTCTGTCCTGAAGCTGTTGCCACTTGCCACTCACTACCTGCTCAGTCTGGTTAAAGGTCGCACCTCGAGATGCCTCGAGAAAACCAAGGAAGATGGCTTAGCGGCAAAGCCTTTGCCTTGCATTCGGAAGGACTGGGTTCGAGGCCCAGACCGGTCGCTCTTAAATTGGTCTTCATGGTTCCCCATTTAGACAACGTGCATGCGGAATGCCTAATAATTGGCCATGACACGAAAAGCCGTACACGGCCATTAGCCTTACGGAACCACAAAAATAAAGTACCATTTTCTTCTTATTTAAGTACATAAGTAGTTTACTATGGTACTCATTTGTACTGGTAAATATGGTTTACAATCGTAAGTATAATATAACACCAGAAATTGCATCTATCTGCGTTAAAGTCACCTTCAGGATTGTTGGATCAGTCATCATAGTAAGTAAAAGCACTTTGAGCACAACATCTTAAAAGTTGGTTGTCGCCGCAAATATGTCTTAGATTGAACACGTAACAAAGCAAGGAAATGTTGGCCCTTGGGCTTACGTTTAAACGATCATTTCCTTTGTAGTATGCCGTACTTTCGCACCAAAGCTCCCCAAGAGAATAACTTGGATGCACTTAACGTAGCCATGCGTAACAGTGATTTTATGTGCCGCATATATCTACAGCGTCTCGCAGAATTCGTTCAAAAAACTTTAATATCTACTACAACTCGACGAAAAAATCTTTTTTTTCCTTTCATCGGGCGGAATAGTCTTCTTAAACTGGTTAATTGAGCGTAAAAGCCAAAATCTAAGAACTGCAAAGAATCTAATTTCCTGAAAATTATATCCGGTACAACATTTATTTTGCATTGAGGTAATGTAGAATGTACTCCAATCCGTCAAACGCGCAGGTATGATTGGTTCGTCGATAGGATGACTGGGGCTCCCGCAATCGCAGATTTTGTGAAGATATGTCTGAGGTGATCTTGTTCTCGCACTAAAATAAAACATTCTTGTTTCATTGAAAACAAAATACTTCCGCCGAGTTGAACTAAATTCCAAAGTTTGTTGGATGAATTCGGGATATATATATATATATATATATATATATATATATATATCCGCTTTTTATTATTTATTCCATATACTTATATAGTACAATAATATTGCTTGTAGAGTAATAATATAATTACCGAATTTACCGGATCGGTATTTTTAAATTGAGGTTCGTAAAATATTTTGGATACTCATCATGATTTCCTAGCATTATATTGACCTGGTCATCCGCTTCATTCGCAATTTTTAAAGGGCCCTTGCAGCTTGTGCAAAATTTTGTTCTGCTTTTTAGAATCTTGGTAACTTACCTTTCAAGAACAAACCTAGTTCAGCTTAAGCTTGACGCGTCATACACATTCGAGTAGGCGTTCCTGAAGATACAAATCCTCTGTAATCGGCGTATTAATCAATCTTTATTTTTCAAACTGATATTTATATTGACTTCTGCCTACGTAATAGCTTAATAACTCTGATAATATTTTTATTATAAAGGTACAAAAGCAATTTGGGTTATCATTACTTAATGTGCACATCTTCGGTCTATGTCAGATATAGCCTGCAACTAAGATATATTGCACGCTAAAAAGCCGCATCGTTAAAAATACTAGCTCGCATGACCTCAATGTTTTCTGTTTTCCACGTTTCATATTAAGTATTGCAACATCATTAGCGCGTACGCCTATATGCAACGCTCTTCGACCTCAATCCGATAAAATATGCATGTTTAACTAGGTCATTATCTGGCTTCTATAAAAATCTGCCACACGGGACCTTTCTGCTCATATAGAGTGCAATCGAGTGTTTGCGGTTTTAGTCCTCAAACGAAGTCTGCGCAATATATTATTTCGTTTTAAGATGAAATATCTTAAACGGACTGTTGGTACGTTTACTTGGTCAGCAATTGGCCCCTTCTGGGGTATCTTTTTTCTTTCCTAGCCTTTCTTTTTTTTTTAACTATAGATATAATAATTTACGTTAATTTTCTCATTAATGAATTACGCATACTTGTCAGGATATATTTAACCCTTCACTTTAATTTTATCTCACAAAGCTGATTCTGTATAGATTCTGGATGATTTATGATTTATCGCCTGGCACGATGACGCTTTATTCGCTTATTTTGTGCACCTAGGTTAAAGGATTGCAATACGAGCATGTTATAGAAACAAACGACGTATTAGTCTGTCTGGCATATACGAAAGATATTTTTTTAATTCACCATTCAATTCTACTATCCGTACTGAATAGTGATATCGTGACCAGTATCACCATACGAATCGTATGCCGGAGGCCTTTTTGTCTTGTTTCTAGTGTTACTAAAGCGATTCAATTTAACGTTCTGATCAAGCCACCTGCACATAAAAAGCTCTTGAAAACTAGTGAAATCAAAGATAAAACTGTGGTGTACTAGCGTGCTTCTATATACGAACAGAGACTAGTAGGTAGGTGAATTAGAATTACGGCACTACTTTCGCTGGGCCTTCTCCGAACCCAGGAGAACTAGCTGCTTTTTATAATAGTGTAGTTTGCGTAGAATACACTTCAACAAGGGCAACATTGTTGATGTTTTAAAATTGATTGAAGAATCAACCATATTGAATAGCCATAGTTAGGGAACGCCACCTGGGTTTTTTTTTAGATAGAATGCCGGTTTATGCTTAACCCCATCGTTCGTCAAGATTTCAGCTGAATGGCTTTATTTTTAAGACGACTGTGCTGCATGGTACTGGTTGCATTGTATCCCATAAAACTTACATTACCAATAGGCTCAAGAAAAGGCATTCTTCGAACATAGGAGATGATAGTAGTCATAAGTGCATTGTTACGGTGTTCTTAATAACTTCAATTGTTTAGAGCGGGTGCTTTGCGTTGCGTCACTGTCGGTTGGTCGACCATGAGGTGCACCAGGAGTTGCAGGTTCGATTGCAGCCCCTGGTGTCAGAACCATGTTGGCCATCTTAGTCATTCCATCTCGTCTCTTGTTGTGTTTTCACTTCGATTAAAGTAGCCAAATAGCATGCTGCGTTTTCGTTTTAGTCCTCGTAATTTTTACGTTGATTACCGTCTTACCACTGAAGCTTGGTCGAACGTGAGGCATTGGAAACAACTCTCCAACCTTTTAGATGTTCTGAGGACGGTCTGGGTCAGATGGCTTTACATAGTCGACCTAAGCTATAGGTCAACTTAGGAAGAACTTTAAAGGTGAAATACGATACGCTCTGCATTATGCGACATTTTTAGCATTGTCATTAAGCTTCGCTCGTCAGCTATTGATTGTGAATTTGCCGCGCCGTCCGCATTTTCGATGGCCAAACAAAGTGCAAGCTTACGGGATTAGGCGCACAAAGTTGACCTTACGCCACGCGGTGGGCGCCTGCGAGCATAGACACGCCCGAGTAGGAAAGGAGCTGACCTTTCGTGCAATTAGCGTCGAGACGGCAGACTAAGCAGTAATCTTATGCAAACTGGAAGTTCGCTAATCAATAAGCGCCGCGTGGCGTGGTTTCCTTGAGCATGTATGTGCGCTTATGTGGGTGGTTCCCCATGAGCCACCACGTGCAACCACAACACCGGATCAGATTGAATTTATTTTGTCACTATTGTGTTTCACTATTGTTGTGGTTGTTGTTGTTGTTGTTGTGGTTATAGTTGCTGTTGTTGTTATGTTGTTGTCGTCATCGTCGTCGTTGCTATTGTTGTTGTTGCTGCTGCTGCTGATTTTGCCCTGCTATTGCTGTTGTCGGCGAAATGATCGTCGTCGTCTTTGTTGTTGTTGTTGTTGTTGTTGTTGTTGTTGTTGTTGTTGTTGTTGTTGTTGTTGTCGTCGTTGTTGTTGTTGTTGTTGTTATGCCGCAATAGTAGTCAATCTCAGCTTGGTTGTTGTTGTTTTCTAATGCAATCTAATAGCGCGAGTCGACAACTTGAGTCGAGAATTGCGCAACCATCCGTTCGAGCGGGGTGGGTGGGTGTGTGTGTATGGCTGGGTGGAGTCTTCTTTTTTTTGCGGCAGATCTTGGTTGCTTGCCCGCATGCCCACTCGCTGCGATCCTGACTAACCCTTTGGATTGTTGTTGGGTTACCGTCGTTGTCGACGAACGACAGACATCAACCACTACCATCACCGCCAATGGGCCCACCAGTCGTCGTAATCGTCGCCGTGGTCGTCGCCGCTGCCCTCGCAGCTTCTGCCGCCGTTGCAATTGAAGTGTCGAGGAAGAGGGGCAGCTGTGGACAAGGAAAAGAGCTGGACGACGCGGGCGCATATCCAAAAACCAAGCCCGAAAATCAGCCAGCCTGAGTGTCTATCTGTATGTCGGTCTGTCTGTCTGCTGGCTTGCTTGCTTGTCGTCTGCCAGCCACGGCTATCTTGAATAATTTTACCCCTCAACCAGCATCTGTAGAAGTAAGTAGTCGTAAGAGTAGTCGTAGTAGTAGTGGTGGTGGTGGTGGTCGCAGCAGCCTCTCCCCACATCGTCGGTCATGGGCAACAATCCCCCGCCACCTTCCCCCCGAGCCTTTAGCCTGGTATCGGCTGATACCCTGTCTGTATTTCTTTCTTGTGAGTATAGATCTCTGTGGTGTGGGCATCTAGGGCAGGCGGAAAGACGGGTCGAGCGGACGGGGGAGGTTTCGCCCACGATCGTCCTTCTTCTTCTTCTTCTTTCACCTCGTTTTTTGGCCTAGGCGGTTTCAACTCCCCCTTTTCCCGCAGTCCTACCCTACCTTGCAGCAACTCAATGCTCAGCCGCCCCCGGTCGAGTCAGGTCGTCTTTGGCCGCTACCGGGTTAAAGACAACCCGAGGCGGCTGCGGCTGCTGCCGATGTTCGCTCCCTCGGTGATGGTGACGATGATGATGATAATGATGATGCAACTGCACAGCAGCACCGGCAGAAACTAGTTAATGTGATGCGCATACAAAGTTAAAGTCCAAATGCGCTCCGCTCCAGCGCTTACGTGCTCGGCAACATTCGGAGGTAAAGTCATGCCACCGCTCTATGCTACAACTACTACTGCTACTATTACTACTCTTACTACTACGACAATCACGGCCGCCCTCTTATCATAGAGGGAGAGAAAGAGAGAGAGAGAGAGAGAGAGAGAGAAAGAGAGGCAAATGGTAAACTTAGAAAGGATGCCTCCTTCCGCTCTCCATTTCCATGAACAGAACACTTCGAGATAAAACGTGCATCACCCTCAATCACATCATTGACTTTCGAAATATTTTGTACTCACAATCAAGGTTATGCCATATTAACAAAAAAATTCGACACAATTTGAATAACAATTATATCCGCTTCAACAAACGCGTATGACTTGAATCGTGCGTTAGAATTTTTGTCTTATTGTTTAAAAATGTAAGTAAAATATGCCAAAAATTGCTATATTGCAATAAAATCTATTTTTGTTTTAAGAAAACTAAATAGAGTAGAACTATTCATTTAGCTCCATTTCATAGTGTATAATATACATATTATGTTCTAATAACGGCCCCACGCGACTTGGCATTGATCCAATTAACCCATTAGTAGTTGCTAAGGGATATTATTCCTCTCTTAGAGCGTAGCATTTATGAATTCTGAACTCTGTTGGGAAATTAAACCGTTTTTCCATCAGAACAATGAACTGGAGGTATATTCCGCAAAATTGATTATCCTGCATAAGTATATCGTCCCCAAACTGGATAGGATCTCTCCTTAAATAACAAGTTCCATAATGCAAGATTGCGCAAACCGCTCTCCTTGTCGCTGTCGTGCATTTCTCTCCGTCGGTCATAACTGTAGAGAAGCCTGCTGGTCTCATCCAAAAATAGAGCACCCTGAGATTGGTCAACGATCTAATTTTCTTGATCTGGCCCAAAATTGCAACGTGCTTAGACTGTAGTATAAGGGAGCGGTCGTCCTGATTCGTTGTAACTCGTAAAAGCTGACAATGAGTTTACATCACTGAGAAACTCTTCAAACGGTTTATATTCAGTCGACAAGCTGCATAACGTTAGCCTATAGCCAAGCTCAAGCAAGGGGACTATCTGAGCGACTCTCCCGCGTGGTATCTATTTATCAGAAAGCGTTGTGGCTTTTTCACTGAACAATACCACTAGCTGAACAGAATATACCTCTTACACGTGTGATAAATACTGTCGTTTGTGTTCCGAAGCCTATGTCTATATATATATATATATATATATATATAGGCGAGCACTGCCGAGTGTGCAAACGTATTGTAAATGATTAATAAATCATCACAATATTTTCTATATACACATATATATATATATATATATATATATATATATAATGCGTGTACTACGCAGAATACTGTGAATTCAAGAATACACGGGTCGTGAGACTGCGGCTAACTCAAGCTTATCGCGCACTCGTTTTTGTCCGATTTGACGGCTACTGCAAACGCTTATCGACTCATTAGTCATTGGCGGTTCATTGGTAATCGACAACGTTAAAAACTGTCTTCAACCAGCTGGATGATAGCTGTTTACAAAGCAAGCGATACAAGAAAAACGAGTGAAAATGCCTGCCTTATATGTTGCACGCGTGCCGCTCATACTGTGCCCAGTAGGGTACTGTCGACTGCGAGACATTCTGATTGCCCACATGGCCATAATCGGGACGTCTTTCAACTCGTACACGTACCAAGCGTAAATCCTATAGCCGAGCTTGAAAAACCGTCAGTAACTATGTGGTAGTTTAATAGGTTGGTAGGGAGGTTGCCGTGCTTCGACGGAGTAGTTACTGACCTAATTCATGTTTGAGAACCCGTGTGAGGTTTCAGCTGGCCATCATGTTTACGTTGTTGTTGATGTTGCTGTTGTTGCTGTTGTCTTAGTTGTTGTTGCTACTGTTGTTGTTGTTGTTGTTGTTGCTGTCACTGCTGCTACCTGTGTTGCCGCTGCTAGTGGTGGGTCATTGTTGTTGGCGGTGCTAATAGTGTTGCGTATTGCGTGTTGCCGTTGTTGTTATTGTTGTTGAGTGCAGATGCCCGCGTGCAGCACGATAGACTTGCACCCACGCGCAAAGACTGCGCTGCCAGCTTTTGTCGAAGAATTAGGAAATGAGAATAACAAAGAACGCCAGGCGTGGAGGCATTGGAGTACATGGACGTCGCTTCTAGGAGGAAGTCTAGCTGCAGCAGCAGCACCAGGAGGCGGGGGCACAGGGGCACGGAGGGAATTGGGACGTTTCGTAGCGTTATAGTGCAGGTAGAATGAGCAGGTTGTAGGGCGTTCTATCGAGATCTGGAGAGACGGCAGCAGCAGCGGTTGGCGGCTGCTGCTGAGAAGGCAAAGAAGCAGAGACGGTGGCAGCGGCGGCAACGACGACGACGACGGGAAAAAGGAGGCAGGAAAAGGAATTAACACTTCGCGCTCGACTGCGTCTTTGCTGGTGGTGGTGGTGAAGGCGGTGCTGCTGCTGCAGCTTTGCCGCGGTCGATAGAGCTGCTGGTGCTTCTGATGCCGTCGAAGCTGTTACCGCCTGCGCTGGTTTCGCTTGGCCTGAACTGAATGACGGCATGGCATTGCGACGCTGTGCCTCACGCGGCGGTTGAGCGACTACGCAAAGAAGAGCTGGGCGCACACCAGCGTGAGCTACCATTACTACAACTACAGCCGAGTAATAGAAAGGCCGACGGGACACGGCCTAAGACGAAGAAGACAAACGGGGCAACAGAAAAGGCAAGAAAAAACGAGATCGAAAAGAGAGAAGAGCAGGGAAAGACAGAAAGTGGGAGACAGAAAGAGATAGACAGGAGAGAGAGCGAGAGAGAGAGAGAGAGGAATAGTAAGCAGAAATGCGGACAGCAACCTGGGGCGACACCTGCCAAGATAGACTTTGGCTTACAAGCAAGCTTTTCCTTCCCTAAAGCCCCCTTCTGTTCTCCAATTATTCCTTCACTAACTAAGAAAGCTGTCCGTGTTGTTCTCATCCAGCTCGTGCTTCTTTGTTTGAGCAATAAGTTTAGCTCTGACAATCCCATAGACACATAGCAAAGGATAGGGTAGGACACCTTAACCGGTTGCTGAAGTTGTACCGTTGTTTTGGTATCAGAAACTTGGCATACGATTCTAGTCAAGCCAAGAAGGTCGGGTTTTTAACTAATCAACTATTCAAGTTGAGAGTCGTTGACTATTTAACTATTCAAACAAGCAGAAATGACACACATTCATAGCACTCAGGTTGGGAACGTTTTTTCTTCCCATCATCGTTCTACGTGTAATTCCGGTTGGCCACCCAGATCTGTGCCAGCAACATTTTTAGAATAATGCAAGGCCGACAACGTGCACAATATATATATATATATATATACATTGCGCTTTGAAAGGCGTGTATGTTTTGTTTGGCTTGACTATACAGCTCAAGTCTTCAAATCACTGGTTGTTTTCTCCATTGAGTCCTGGTGACCTTACACGTTTATGCCAACAATCGGCTTATTTATGGGTAGTCTCTGTAGGCTGCACTTCAAAAGGAGCTCTATGCTTAGATGCTGTAACAACGTCTAAGGTAAGTCAAATGGTGACTTATTTGCAATATATTTGGTACGCTAGTTTCCAATGCGTAGCGCTACAGCAAGTTCTCTACCAAAATAAAAGCTAGTCCTTTTTACCCAAAGTAGCCTGCTCGCTTGGGCGCCTATGGGCTGCATCTTGATTCGCTACAAGTAACAGCTTCCTGTATATATGACGTCTAAAACACGTGATGTCAAACGCGATGCTTACGTTAATTACTCAAACCATTCGGCCTACTACCACCTATAATCGTGTTCTAATAATTCTCTTCTCTGCAAGACAGCTCGTCGACATTTGTTTTTGTACGACGCGCAACGCCACTTTCGACGACAGAGCCACTCAGACAAGCGGAAGGCGTACGCTAAGCATACGCACGCCACTTGTAACGCTGACATTTCCTTCCTTTCGAACAACAATGGCAGGCGGGGCGGGCCGCCTGCCGTATCAAAGCATCCACCCAGCAAGTCCAACTCGCCACCGAGATAAAACCTTACCGAGTTTTTCGAGGCGGCGTGCAGGCGGTCGTTAAAGCATATATATCATAAGCATTGTTAACAGTGAAAGCTATTCACACACATATATATATATATATATATATATATATATATATATATATATTTATATAAATATATATATATATATATATATATATATATATTTATATATATATATATATATATATATATATATATATATATATACAGGGTGTCCCTATTTGTGTGTCCAAAACGCTAGGGTATGGTCAAACTCGGTGAGAAAATCATTTTTGCCAATGGGTGGAAGCCGGGAAAACGTTTTGTTTAGGAATGAGGATGAAATTTATAAAAGCAGTTATTCTGTCTTTTTTCTCCTACATAGTTGTGCAAAATCTACGTTTGCGGGGGAACCATTCAGCGCACAAATGAACCGATCATACCGGCGTGTTTGGCGGAAAATTCTGCACAATAAAGTATACATTACTAGCTTGCGTAGCAAAAAGCGAATAGCCAGATTAAGGAAAGTCATAAAAAGTCAAAATGTTACGTTAACGCTTTTTTGTGCAACATCGTATTTTTTTCCATTACGACCAAAAATGCACGTCCAAAAGACTGCTCTCAGGCAATAGCAGATTTAATGCCCACTACATTCGTACCAAAGTGATGGTGCTGCGTTACGTAGTTGCCAAGTAACTAAGCTTTTTCGACAGTCATATCGAGAGCGAAGGCATGCATACTTGCATAGGGTGTATGAGAAAGCTAGGTACATATTTTGAGGTTTGGTAGAACTCAGCAAGAGAATAATTTTTTCTAATGGAAAGAGGGGGCGGAAACGTCTTGGCAAAATGCTACGGTTCTGGACGTGAAAACTTCAACGTGAAACATAACAACTATGACTGTCGAAAAAGCTTAGTTACTTGGCAACTACGTAACGCAGCACCATCACTTTGGTACGAATGTAGTGGGCATTAAATCTGCTATTGCCTGAGAGTAGTCTTTTGGACGTGCATTTTTGGTCGTAATGGAAAAAATTACGATGTTGCACAAAAAAGCGTTAACGTAACATTTTGACTTTTTATGACTTTTCTTAATCTGGCTATTCTCTTTTTGCTACGCAAGCTAGTAATGTATACTTTATTGTGCAGAATTTTCCAAATTCGCCACCAAACACTCCGGTATGATCGGTTCCTTTGTGCGCTGACTGGTTCTCCCGCAAACGTAGATTTTGCACAACTATGTAGGAGAAAAAGACAGAATAACTGCTTTTATAAATTTCATCCTCACTCCTAAACAAAACGTTTTCCCGGCTTCCACCCATTGGCAAAAATGATTTTCTCACCGAGTTTGACCATACCCTAGCGTTTTGAACACACAAATAGGAACACCCTGTATATATATATATATATATATATATATATATATATATATATATATAGAGTCTCCAAGAATTCGTCCAACAAAATTTAGGGTCTAGAACAACTCGGCGAAAAATGGAACAAGGGGGCGCAAATGTCTTCTTTTGGAATGAGAGCGAAATTATTAAAAAGTGGTTGTTATAAGCATCTTCACTAAATCTGCGATTGCGAGAGCTCCAGTCATCCTATCCTATCGACAAACCAATCATACCCGCGTGTTTGAAGGCACATTTTGCACTTTTTTGTTAATGCCTGCTCAAAGCAGAACAAATCTTGTATTGAAGATAATTCTCACGAAATTATATTCATTGCAATTTTTATAATTGGGCTTTCGGGCTCATTTACCATTTCTTAAAGACATTTCCGCCCCCTTGTTCCATTAGAAAAATTATTTTTTTCTGAGTTGTACTAGATCTTAAAGTTTGTTAGACAAATGCAGGGAGACCCTGTATAGGTTTATTAGAGAAAATTATTTTTCCCAATGGAAAGAGGGGGCGGAAACGTCTTGTTTAGGAGTGAGGACACACTTTATAAAACTAGTAATTCTGTCTTTAGTTTGCAATAGTTGTGCAAAATCAACGCTCGCGGGGGACCATGTCACGCATGAAGAAAACGATCATACTGATGTGTCTGGCGGAAATCGCTGAAATTTTGCATAATCTGACCGACACCTAACGCAAGCCGGCAAAAATCGAACAGCCGGATAAATGAAAGTCATAAAATGTTAATACGCTGTTATGCTTAACGTTGAAACTTTCACCTACAGAATCGTCAGAATCAATTTTTTCATTTCGCCTAAAAAGGAATATTCTCAAGCAAGAGTAATTTAATGGCCATCAAGTTTGTACCTAAGTGATGATGCTGCGTGACATAGTTACCAAGTAGATAAGCTTTTTCGACAGCCATATCCAAAGTAAAGGCATGCATACTTGTTAGCATTTCGTACCAGATTTAAATGTCATATTTTCCACTTCGTTTCATCAGCATAAATATATATATATATATATATATACGACATGCTGTTTGTACAGACTTTCGTGCGGATGCAATCTACCCTAAATCTAACACGTCTGGGAACAAATATTTTTAAAAGATTTTATCTCGGCGTACTATGTACGTTTCTTTAGCGTAGCAATCATTACATTACGTGCACAGTGTTAGGCTGAGCGTATGTGGTCAACGCGGGCACACAATAAAAGCGCTTCGATTTTGGAGCAATAAAGTGCGTATTATCGATCAATGTTTTAATGATGGTGCTACTGTAGATAGGCAGTATCTTACAATGGGAATGATCTTTATTTCGTATTTGCTCATGGCTGTTTTATTATCCATGACACGAAATTGATCTGGCAGTACTGTGGGCACCGCTGTTTTTTCTAGTACTTGCTCAATTACTGCCTTCACCCGGACAGTAGGCAGTATTCTATTCTAATACTCCTGTTTATGAATATACGTAGATTTACCACCACACCCATGTAAGAAAAAGTACAAGATCAAGTGTGTCTCACGGAAGCTCGCTAGCCGGCAGGTAGGTAATCATATCTCTATGCTTCTCCTTGTCACATCGTCTCTGCATTTCAGATACTTGTTTCACGATTGTCGAGTTGAAAATACGCCGTCTGGGCTCCCTAAGATGTAGTTAATACTACTGGGTACCATCTATCAGTCGAATTTTGGGCTGCCATCAACTTGCTTCCCAGATTTTTTTCCTTGATATCATCGGAACTGCAGTTGCAGAGATGTGAGCGTTGTTACCACCACTGTCTTCCACAGGACCTTTAAAATGTTTAATTGATTGAACTCCCAAAGGGTCTGCGTGTGAAGCTAATCCTGCTAAGCTAGATATTCTTTGAGTTTGACAAATCGACGCCGAGGTATGTGTTTGTACCCTCTACTAATAAAGGCTGTCGCTGTACCTTGAGTGCGGCTGGCATTCTCAAATCTGTGCTTGAGAACACCACTCTGTAGTCACCTGGCGTCGAATGCTCGAGTATACAGAGCAATCACAGAATCGGACAAAGTCGATCAGACATCGACGGAACGAACCGGAGACAGGTTGCCGGCGATTCCTTCATGCACCAGAGAGTCCCGGGTTTATATTTCTTCTATTTTTCTATTTATTGAATATTATTAGTATTGGACCTTATTAACCAACGTTGTTTATCATACGGAATTGTTAAATCATCGGCGCGGGTTATATATAAATATATATATATATATATATATGGCGCGCACGATACGCTTCCTAAGAACTAGGCAATTTTGGATAGCAGCAGCAGCAGCAACAAAAAATGAACTAACGAAAAATGGCTGGAGGATAGAAAAAGATATCTCCACATGTGTGATGACAACGAAACCAACACAAAGAGCTACAGGGAGAGAGAGAGAGATAGAGATAACGAGAGAAAGACAGTGTTGTGTTTTGTTTGCCGCCAGTGGTTCTCGTCTGCCCGAGAGTCTGCTGGAGGTGGTATTATCACCTTAACGGGCCACAAGCCATCCCCACCTCCACACCCACACACAGACACACAGTGCTACATGCGTTCGTCCAATGCACACACTCTGATGCAACTCGGAAGTGCTAAACAAATACGTCATTCGTTCAGCCGACAGCCTCCCTACGGCACAACGTGCCTGCATGGTCGTGGTGGTGGTGGTGGTGGCTGCAACAACAACGACGACGACGACGACATTATATATAATAAATAGCTGCACCACATCCACGCCGTCCCCGCAATCATCATCATCAGCATCATCGTCGTCATCATCATCATCATCATCATCTGATCTATCGTTCGCACCCTAAACAGTTAGACCCAACGGTGAAAGATGTTTGTGCCGACCGCTCGGCAATATTGCATAGCTAGTAGCTGTTCGGCGGGCCCAATATTCCGTGGTAGAGAGCCACATAGCTTGGAGGCCTCAAGGTTAGACAACACGCACAACGCGCTAGACATGTAAAGAGAACGGCCTAGATAACGACTTTGCTTACTGCTTCTCAGTAAACTATGTCTATGTATATATGTATGTATATATGTATGTATGTATATATATATATATATATATATATATATATATATATATATATATATATATATATATATATATATATATATATATATATATGTATATATGAGATGCGTTTATCAAACGCTATCATGAGAACAGTAGCATTGTAGCACAAACATGTGCATTTTGCCTTCAAATAAAATGCGTATTGTCTTAATAATAACGAAGGAGAGAATGCTGACCTATCATGGTGATCCGAATCCGAAATATAAGGCGTAACCGTTGCTGTTCCTACTGTTACAATTATTTAAAGGTTATCAATATCATCATCATCACCATCATCATCGTCGCCGTCGTCGTCGTCAGTGTCGTTGCCGCTATCATCATCACCATCATCATTATCATGATTGCGATGATGATGATGATGATTTTTACTCGATCCTCCTCCAGCTGGAGCTGGCTAATGCCCCGGCAGCGGTCGTCACCGCGCGCGCGCGCGCTCGACACAGAAGACCGTGGGCGCCAAGCGTTGCGGAAGCGTTTTTGTTATTGTCGCCTTGTCCCTTGCCGCGAATACACTACTGGCACTGTCGCTGCGGCCACCAGGCCATTCACACAGCGCTCGCTTGCTCCCTCCCTCCCTCCCGCTGCTGGACTGCGGACCCATCTCCCCTCCCTCCTGCCTGTTCCTCGGCGTTCTCTCGTCACCCCTCGGTCGGTGATCATCAGACAAATGTTTTTTAAACCAGATCGTTTCTGCTACGGCTGCGCTAGTTCGGCGGCTTGTTTCAGCGGGTGCGCCGATTTCCTTCTAGCAGCGGCGCGACCCGGCAGCGCCGAGAGCAGACCGACGAGCCTGCAGCCCTTCAAGGGAGTCCCTTCCTCCTTCCCTACAGGCAGACAGACAGACAGATAGATCCTCGCAGTGCTCGTCGTCGTCGTCGTAGTAGTAGTAGTGGCGGTGGTGGTATTAGTGGTAGCAGAAGCATGCTGATCGCTTTTGTGAAGTCACTTAGTTATCTCTGGTACACGACGACGGCGACAACCGCAGCAGCAGCAGCAGGGGCGCACCGGTTGGCCGTGCTGCTGCTGATGCTACTGCATCTCTGCGCTCTATGCAGTGTTCTTGCCTCAAGCCGGCACGGCACGACACGACTGCCCGACAACGCCGATGAGGGCTGTGCACGCGTACATATGCCGCGCAACCATACACATCTGCTGGCCCATACAGATACATACGTATATGCAGACATATACAGACATTCGCATACACACATGTATATATATATATACATCCAAAGATATTTATGGCGACAAAACCACCACCACCACTGCCATCACCAATAACAACAGCAGCAGCAGCAGCAGCAGCGGCAACCGAAATACGAGCAGCAGGCTCCCCCGCACCCAAAAAACCCTCTCGCCCGTACCCCTCCTCTAGCCGGTACCCCCTAAGTGCTCATCAGCGGGAGCAGCCCATAAGGTGTGCTGCGCTCACTGCGCGTATATGCGCCGCCGCCTTGTGTGGGGGTGGATGGTAGAGGATGGGCAGGAGAAACCGCGGGTACGAAGGAAGATCCAGGAAGCTTGAGATAGAGTTTGTCAGAAGGGAGGCGGGAGAGAGAGAGAGATACGGGGGTGCGGGGGCGGGAGGAAAGTGTCGCATCAAATGTGCACTCATTTACAGCGAGAACATTAGTGCCGGCTATCCTCAGGGGCAAGGGAAGATGTGGTGTATGCTTGCTTGCCTGAGTGCGAGGAAGTTTTAAGAGAAACCACCATAGCGCGGCGGAGACGCCGCGACGGGGGCCCGACAGTACTTGGGCTCAGCCACGGGAGTGCCGTGGGCCTGTGCCGGTAATACGGATGTTTGTCGTCCCTTGTGAGCGGGATACATCTGCCAGCCGAGCTTTTTACTTGAACTGGAAGCATAAGTGTAAGATACGGCAAGCTTATCTACTTTTGCCAATCTACACGCATGCATGTGTATTATTACAATTATTAGGATGTGTGCTGTTTTGCCTAACGTCCTTTGTTTAAAGAATCCTACCCAGACCGCGGCTTTGGGCCTCTGATGCGTACGCACCATATTTGCCTTCAGGGCAACCGTTGAGTCGACACCGATTTTGCAGGCAATTGCAGTGCATTTCAACTGCGACACGAGAATAAAAGAACCGTTTTAAAAATTATTATTATTATTATAGGTAAAATCCCCATGATTTATTAGAGCGATGTTGTGCAAAGTCGATAATGAACTCTGTATTGTATTAACCCCTTAGTGTGGCTTAGTAAAGCTTGCGCTCGCTCGTTCTCTTTGCGTTTCCTAGGTATGAATATCGCGACAAAACACACAAGTATGCTCTGCTACTGGTCGATGAGCGTTTTTGTCGCCATGACGTTGCCATAAACATGGTACCTGTTTTCAATTTGATTGAACTTGCCATATTACGATTCGTAAAATATTATTTAAAAGCTCGTTAAGGTACATTTGTTACTCAAATAGCATACATTGGCACAGGTATTCCGCTTTTCCGCACTGTAGGTTTGACAGGTATGCATATATACAGCGCAGAACACTGCGCAATACAGTTCTCCATTAAACATGCCGTAAAAAACGGCCATTAGCTACGGGCAGCATATCTAGAGAGGTGTAATAATAATCTAGAGAGGGATAGCTTTCTAGCACGGTTAAACGAGTTTCTTCTAAGTAAAATTATCGCTTTGCCGTCTAATATTTTCGGCCAAGCCAAACCCATATGTATCTATTGTTTAGAAGAACTAACTAGAAATTAATGTCTGCACATATGGCCACTAAGCAGAAGCCCTGTCTGCAAATGTAGATCAGTAGTCCGCCACATGAACACAGTCAAAATCAGTCGTAACCGCGTCTTTCGCTCCCACTAGAAACTGCTTGCGGATCGCTTTAAATACTCAAGAAACGCGAGCCTATTCCTGTCAAGGCTCTTGGTGGCCACGAGGAGGCGTACCGTGTTTGACGTCGTTTTTGCCAGAAAAATATTTTGGAACGTTTGTACACCTCTCTCCGTTTGGCAATGGACTTCGACATCATCTTGCTAGCGTCACATAGTTTGCTGTTAGAATATAGATCCGCTAATCTTATTGAAAGCGTTGGGGGTGTGCTCCGCCTACGTGAGTTCTGAAGAATCCTTAAGTCCAGCGCCAAAACACGTAGCGTTGTAAGCATTTTATATCTATATTGAAGGTACGTCTGGGAGTTTTTGTCGCCTAGTAGGACCCAGGCTTCCCCCCCCCCTGGTCTATTCAGTCGCCTATGTTTGAAGAATGAGTGCGCTGAGACAGGCACCTTCAGATCCCAAGCGAATGCAACGAGCGACTCCATGGGTCGAACCGGAGCCCCATAAAAAGCAATCGACTTGGCCATAAATACATTTGCTATGCCGTCTTGAGCATGGATCCCCGTTGATGTTTGGCCTCATACGCGTGAAGTCTTTGACTGTGCTCAGGGCTCAGCTTTCTCCGTCGCCCTAATCAGGTGCGGGGTACCTCGAACACCCCGGTCGAGAAATTGCCCGAGGTACTTAGCCGTAAGTACGATGCTGATATTTTGGTAGTTTCAATTGGATTTGGATTATTATTATTTTGGTTTATTAACACCCAGGTTGGGTTAACTATAAACAAGTACATCAGTTCAGTCAATAGCTGGACTCGCAAGATAAAAGTAGATACGGTGATGTGAAAGAGCCACAAAGTGAGACTGATGTACTTGTTTATAATTTACCCAACCTGTGTGTTAATAAAACCAATTTAACAAAATATAATAATAAACTACAATTTTATTTGGACAACGAAGGAGCGTTTTCGGCCGATCGATATGATAAATAATTTATCTTTATTTATTACATATTAATACGCCTTGTCAAATAATACTCCCGAACCAGCGCGACCCGCACCAGAGATGAAAATAAGAAGTGTAAAGGGCCGAAAGTCTTGGCAAACGTGCCAACGGCAAGGTGGCAATTTTCGTGTAAGCGATGTATTTGTAAGCACAGATCGAAATATATATTTCTTCAAATCTGGCCTGGGTTTGGGCTGCCACACCTATTGAACTTTGCAAATTTTACCCGACACCCTGCCTAGTCTAACTGGCGCGGGTCGCCCCCGTGAAGAAGTATTGATCGTATTTAACGACCATGTAGATCAGCTTTACACTGCTCTTATGAGGATAACACATTTATTCTTAATAAGCCCATTTTAAACATTTTAACCACTAGCTAATCCGTCCGGATGATAGGAACAACCTCACCTCATTTTTAGCAGGCTTTGCGAAGTGTCATCCGCAGTGGCCCTTAACATTTGTAGAGACTTCAACGCTTGTTTAGATCCTAGGTAACGCCGCACGTAAACTTTTTGGTTTTGACAAGTTATCCAACATTTAGATTGCTATATAGTGAATCCAGATTCTATGCTGTTTTTTGTTAGCCAAAACCAAAGATCATCATCGACATGTTCGCAAACCATTCACTAAGAGGAGACGCCCACATTAGGGCACAATGTCGCTGTTGGTGGGCTGCAAGCGGCGCCGTTAAATGTATCCTTTAGTATCCGATTCTAGCCAGCTAGGTACTTCTCATCGCTCGCGTTTCACCACATGCTTTTATACAACAAACATCCAAGTGCAGAGGAACGAGTACAAGTAATCCTAAAGACCGTTAACCTCGTAATGTATGGTAACAGTCGCGATCAGGTTCAGTATGTTTTTAATGCTAGCCAGTAAACACAGTGTCTCACTCGGCATTGCAAAGCAGTGCAGGAAGGCAGCAATAATGCTTAACAGCAATATCAGTGATTCAGCGACAGCAACGAGGACCGATTTTGTTGAGAGCGTGCTAGAGCTCTACTGTTGTGACCCGTAATGAAGTGGCCTGCTTGCGGGCCGATACGCCCGATACTTACTAAGGACCTGAAACGGAGAGCTGACCTCCCGGGAACTAGGGTCCACACCGTCGCCATCACGGACTGGAAGCGAAAGCTAATGGATGCGTAAAGACATTTTTTGTTGCAACGGGTAAAACTGACGCATGTATACAAAGATTAAATACATTAATTGCATATGAGCAAAAACTAGAATGCTTTAACACACGTTTCAATTGGCCAATGCAACCTGTGAGGGTTACCAGGCGATGCCTTATAGGGCGCTGTCAATATGTCATAGATTTACAAGAAAACTTCATTATGCGTGCAGAAATACCCCACGAAACTAAAACTAAACCGATTTTCACACAAACTACATGTGATATGATGAGACGGTGGCTAAACATAAGACGACACTTGAATTCAAGCATGCTTTCGTTAGATATGTAAACTATAGAGTGCACTACCTAATTAAAAAGAAAATCTGCATGATTTTGCGCGGTAAACCTGTTGGCATTTAGCTTGGTCGGCTGAATGTTGTGGAGAGGATAGCATGTAACTCTAGTGTTCGCGTCGTAGATTCGATCCCGATATAATGCGTATGTGCGGAAGAGCTGTTGTGTACTCCAGTATAGATAAGTCCGAAGCGCCGGTTGGGTCCTAGCCCAAATAGAAATGTGAGATAAAACGCAGCATCGCTTATCGTCTCTGGTTAAAATAATATCGTCTAGACCATAGATATGTAATCTAATGGAATCTAAGGCACCGAATTATCGAACACCGGGTGAATACCTTCACTACGTTCCGATACAATACATACGTGTAGCTGTAAACGTGTATCTACATATAAGTGTACGTATATTATTATTGCTTTCCTAACACCTATTGTCAGGTATATATATATATATATAGAAAATATTGTGATGATTTATTAATCATTTACAATACGTTTGCACACTTGGCAGTGCTCGCCTTAATAAAAATTGTGATAAAAAGGTGTCACGTGAAGTTAAGAGTCAGTTGTCCGTGTCCTTTCTTGATGGTAGCCCCCGCTCTTATGGTCCCGGTGCGAGCGGTATATCCTCAAGGTTCCTTGCAAAGTTAAAACGGTGAGATCCATAAGATTCCTCTTCGTGACGCCGAGCCCCAAGAGCGTCCTCGCAGATTCGGAGTCCCATACACCACTCATAGAGATAGTGATGGATCCGAATCTGCGAGGTTTTTGCGGGTCGGGGAGCGCCGCTCTTAGGAACTCGACGTCATATTTGGCGATCTTGTCTTGCCGTGCTTTTGCCAGGTCCCGGTTCGGGCCGCAAACCTCGGCATCTAAAACCCAGACCTCGGTAGGTGTTGTTATTACGAGGTCGGGCTTTAGACCCGGTGCGCCCGGTCGACGGAATACTCGCTCACGAACCACCTCATGACCCCTTTCGCGGAGAAGACGCGCCACGCGACCACAGACGTCGTCATGTCTCTTTATGGTTTGTTTGTGTGTTGTATCGCACATCTGAGCGACATGAGCCAACGTCTCAGGCGCATGACACCCGTGCCTACAACGTTTGTTGTAGCCCGGGCGTTCCCTGGCCAATCTGGCACGCGTTGGTAGTGCGTTGATCCTGAGCTTTAGTAGGTTTAAATACCCCTTACCAGACAGGTAGGGCATACCCTTAATCCAGTAATGTCCAAAGGACGTTTCGTGTGCTTTTTTAAAATGTGCCCCATCGAACGTGTTGTGTAGTTGTTGAGACCAGTAGTCGGTCTCTTGTGTAGCGGTCTCAATGGAGGTTCCCAAGCGCTCGCAAAGAAGTCTTGTTTTCGCAAGATCTTTTTTAAAGTGCTCCGTGGTTAGCATCCATTGGACCCCAAGGTGCGTGGAGTGTTGTAGTGCTGTCAAGCGGGAGAGGCGGAGTCTGGGAATGAGTGTTTGGAGGCAGGGGATGTCCAGACCGCCGTGTGCTGTGTGCGTGTACAGGTAGGCGTTCGGCACCGAGTTTTCGAGCTTAAGCCATTTCGACTTAACAACCTTTCT
This sequence comes from Dermanyssus gallinae, assembly GCA_003439945.1. Classification (NCBI taxonomy): domain Eukaryota; kingdom Metazoa; phylum Arthropoda; class Arachnida; order Mesostigmata; family Dermanyssidae; genus Dermanyssus; species Dermanyssus gallinae. Next base: position 89,356 of record QVRM01005400.1, on the reverse strand, counting down.
GATCTCTTTATCTAGGTCACTAAGGAGTGCGTAAGATGGTCTGGGACCGGAGACCAGTTTATATAGGAGACGGGGAATGAGAAAGTCTTTCAAAAATATGAGTCTTTGGTAAGGTTTAAGGGGAGCTATCGTGAGTCTGTTGAGTAAATTAAGGAGTATATCCCTGGTGGAGTCAACTCTGCCATTGCTGTCAAAGTCGACTCCAAGATATCTCCATCGATCGCTTATACCTTTAGCTGGCAATTGCCGATCTCCAACGTTAAATTCTGGTACGGTATTGATAAAACCTTTACCTTCCTTCCTATTAAATAGGTGGGAGATAGTAAAGCTTTTATTAGTATTAATTTCAAGGCCTCGGGATTTCAAAAGTGGGAAGTACATATATATATATATATATATATGTACTTCCATAATGTTTGTTATTATATTTTTAGTAGTAGACTACGTTGATGGCGCTCATCGGAATTGGGTTTACGGCTGGCGGGATCAGGTCATTATTACTACGTACTTTGACGAAATGGTAATGGAGGATGTTCGAAGGTAGAGCATGCACACTGAAACCAATAATCTCGTCGTCATCGTCTGTTAATCGCAGGGACAGCGGCGTGGCCCACTAGTGTTATTTCTGCTGCTGCTGTTGTTGTTATGAATTGTAATTGTGAAGGTTATGAATGCCGGTTGCGAGAAATACTTGTGCTTGGCATGGCGTAGCAGACATGACGAATGCTTAATTATGGGGGACGTGCTTAGACGGATGGATGCAAAACGACTGGCTGCGAACAACAGCCAACGCAGTCGGTGCCGCCTGGGCGTGAAGCGCAAACGAAGTAACGCAACGGGGCAAAGGCGAGAGCGTCCGAATAGAGCGACCGCCGATTTCGAACCCCCAACGCTACAAACACCCATGTTTGCTTTCAACTGATGCTGCTGCTGCGGCGGCGGCGGGAACAGCAGAGTTGTTGTGCTGCTGCTATTCGATCTTCATCTGCATGACGACGACGACGACGACAACCGCCCCACGTGCTTCCTCTTTATTTTCATGTTAACCCCTCGATCGGCCGTCATTGTCCCCAATCAGCCCTTCTTCATTCCTAGCCACCCAGCGATTCGCGGCGACTTGTCGTTTCTCTCATGGCCACACCACACTCGACACACAAGACGACGAACATGACAAGCCCTCATTCCTACCGATGTGCGCACTCTTCCGAGGCGCCAATTCCGATAGCGCATAGAGTGGCAGCGTCTCGACGTCTCAGCCGGCTAAACGCTACATGCTGCTTCCCGCTGTTACCCTGTTCTCTTTGCCACCACGTCCTACCTCACCTCAACCTAGCGTAACCTCACCTTACCTCAACCCAGCGTCACCTTACCTTAGACGTTTAACTCCTCACTCACTTTCTCATTTGGCTGGACGAACGGTCGATGCTCCTCGGCTGGCGCTGGCGCCCAAAGAAGAATAGAAGAACGAAGAAGGGGGGTTAGGTATTACTTTGTTGTCTAGTTAGCAATGGTATGTGTGGGTCTGTGCGGATGTGTATGTGCTACTTGCGCTAAGCGATGGCCGCGTTGAGCGGGGGCGTGTCAAGTCGTCTGGGCCTGCTTGGGGACGTCAGCTGAAGCAAAAGGCGTTGTTGTTAAAGATTCGGTGTGAGGGCGCAGAATGCGCCGGATAGATTGGTTGAAGAGGAAAGCGAGCGACATAGAAACGCAGAGAGAGAGAGAGAGAGCGGGGGGAGTGACGGAGTGAGAGCATATGCGTGAAGTTGCACAAACGCCGTCTCTGCAGCGCAAATCGAAAGGCGGAAGCTGTAGACGGTTATGGCTAAACACAATAAGGCTGAGCGAGGACCCGAGCAATACAACAGGGTTACTACTGCTGCTACTGCTGCGGCTACTGATGAGGTTACCACCGCCAACCGGTAAAGGCAGGAAAAGAAAAGCGGAACGAGAGAGGCTGCAGCTAGATAGGGAAACGCAAACGCGAGACAGCGAGACCGAGAGGAGAAACCGAGGGTGAGCCAGCCAGCCAGCAAAGGTGGGTGTGTACGATACTTAAAGGGGAACGGCCGCGCCCGTAGACATGAGCCTGGTGATGGCGAGATGCGCCGCAGTAGGGAAAGGAGATGATGGCAAGTCCCGGTAGGCCACGGTCCCGGCAGGGGCCAGGCTGGTTGTGCGGCGCACCACCACCACAGACGCAGTGCGTCTGTACTGTGCAGATGTGTTGCAGATAACCGCAAAGGAAATGAACGGTATTCCCATGGCGGATGGCGGCCACGGAGTTCCCGAGCTGCTCGTTCCCGAGTGTAGCCTTATCGGGGAGACGGCAACCGCTGGCGCCAAACTGCGCGATCGCTGGAATGCCGGCGACGATCTAGGCGACTAGACCTCGGGCCGAAGGCTGGGCAATGTAGAACGACGCGGAGACGAGAACAGGCCAGCGGCTTGGACGGACGCCGCCAAAGCCTACACGCACGCCTTGAAGGCAGCCGAACTCGAACGTCAAGCAACGGCGACAAGTCGCTCCGTACGCCATACGGCACACACAACCGTTTAAATACGACCAGTGGGCTTCATTGAATATGTGTAGATACTGTTTTGCAGGCAGTATGCATCTAGATGAAACGCGGCTTTTGTATAGCAGAGGCACGCCTTCGTCGTTTGGTCGATGATCTCACCACATCGGCACACGCAGAAGGAGGCAGACCGCGCTTACAACATACATTAATGACGTGCCTATTCTTTTAGGCAAGTCGACGAGATCTTACTGGGTTACGTCACACAAGGTTAGTCAGAAAATGCACTTCTGTTGTAGGCTACGAATCAGCAATCGAGTAGGTTACCTGTGGCCCGTCCTTCTTAGTAGCCCATCGTAGACAGTGACGTGTTTGGCACAACTAGTGCGGCTGCTGTGAAATGTTTTGACCATGCAGAAACATACGGGAATCACAATGACTGTTGTATAGCGCGATATTCAGTAGTGAATGTTTTACGTTAGTCTTATATAAATACCTGACCTATGAATCAACATAATATTGATCATTTGTCAATATAATGCAACAATGTTTGTCGATATGACGTGATTTGTTAGGCTCATTCATACGGCTGAAAAGACGGCTTGCATGGTCGCAGTGTGATTTGTTGAGCTGACTCGAAAATATGTCTAAGTAATTTAAATTTTTTAAACCGCTAAATTCTGTTCGTTTTTCTATTTAATATTGTCTAAGGTCATTGTTGCTTAAACTAATGGGTTAGAATCAAATTCACTCGCAGGCAGCGTCATCTCTGTTGAGGTTTTGAGTGGAGTATTTAGGTCAAGTTTCCCAAAGATAACGGAAAGCGAAAGCAGCGAGCAGAAGCATGTCGGGGCTACAAGAGCCTTATCTAAATATTGGGCTGCTCTTTGGTACAATTTCTGGTCAGGATTACCTGCACAAATGTTTCAAAGAACTCTGAGCGACCAATAAAGATGTAGCCCCATCCTAAGGAGAGGTTTTAGTTACAGTTACGAACTAGGTATTTTAATCAGTACTACGAACTCCGCAAAGAGCGTCTAAACATAATAACGGACGACGAAACTGTGGCTTGTTTGACGGCTGAAGAAAACTTAAACATAGCATGTGCATCGCTGGGAGACTTTGGGGCCCGAGGCCAAGTCCATCTATAAACTCCTGCTTGACTCACCAAAACATCAGAGTCGGTCCTTTTTGTTCTCGAGAGTCCATCAAGGTAATAAGACTTGGGTACATTTTTGCACTCAAGTCTCAACTCTTTACATAAGTCCCAGAGCTCGCAGTGGTCAAGCGTTCGATTGCCTTCAGCTACAAAAGCAAAGCGTAACGGTAGGCTACCACCTGCTTCTCCAGAAAAGAAATTGTGTCAATGTGTGAAATGGTGTGGAAAAAGAGGGTGCAGTGACGAGTAATTCGTATACTGCGGAATGTCTATAAAAGTCTTCACTGCTCTCACTAGAAAAAGCTTCAAAGCGTCTCTCAGGCGATTGTTTCTCCACCAAAACGACCCGCCAGTTCTACGGGCTAAAAACAAATTTATTTAGGTCTTCCCCGCCGCACCTGGAGTATTTGATACGATAAATTGATAGAAATTAAGCAGAAAACCCAATAAGTCAATTTATCTTTCTAATCAATTTAAATTTTGAATAAGTAATAAAGTGGTAATACATTTGTATTAAATCATACACATTAAAAAAAAACTTACCCAGACCGCACGTACGCTGAAAAAAGTCTGCAAGTTGCTTGGATGATGCATTTACTTTTTCTGCTTTTGGCTTTTTAGCTTTTTTTAATTAAGACACGCTTCTAATTATATTTAGATGTTGTTTCATGCAGTATTTATATTATATCATCATATAACTGTTACATTGTATGAACATTAATACTTACATGTAAGCTGTATATTTAAACACATTAAAATATATATATATATATATATATATATATGTGTGTTGCAAAAAAATAGCAACTCATGTTTTTTTGCGATAATTTCGGCTTGGTTTATTTGAATGGCTTGAAATTTTAAGCACATGGTGTACATGACGAAACATGAGTATAGTGTTGATTTCATTGCAATCTCAACATCGGTTCATACCAAAAATAAAAAGTGTGAAAAAACAGTGTTGCAAAATTTTAGCAACAATAGCGCCTTACAGCGTATTCGATTCTTAGCAGGGCTGTATGGCTCATTTGAAACTACATATTCTATTCTAGAAACGGGGTTTTCGTCTCTTCTTCTGAATCAAATCGTAAACTCGGTCTTTCATGGAGTTAATGAGCTGTTGTAAGTACGAAAGTGGAATATTAGTCCATGCTTGCTGGACAGCTTCTTTGAGGTCCGACAAATGATTATATTGTCGACCATTTGCGTAAATCTGCTTTACCAAATGTCCCCAAAGATTTTCAGTAGGATTCAGGTCTGGACTTAATGCCGGCCAGTTAAAAAGTGGCACTCCTTGTTCTTGAAAAAAGGCTATAGTGCTAGCCGAGGTATGAAACGTGGCGTTGTCTTGTTGAAAAACTGCATCAGGTCCCCCAATTCTTCTGAAGTGGGCTTCTAACTGGGAACCGACAATGCGCTGGTACATGTCAGAATTGTTTCGGCCCACAATCTCGACTAGATCAGACTTCCCATTATATCCAAGCGCGCCCCAATATTTCACAGAGCCACCACCGGCCACACGTTTCGAGAACCATTTAGGTTCCTTCCGTAAGTCGTGCCAATAGTACTGACTGCCGTCAGGGCCATCGAGATTAAATTTATTTTCATCCGAGAAGACGATGTTTTTCCACTCGTTATCCCAAGTTTGGTATCTATGCGAAAATTCACGCCGTGCGACAATGTGCTTCGGTTGCAGTCGCGGCATAAGCTTCCTTTTCGCGTATCGCACGTTTTTGTCAGAACTTAACACTCGGTACACTGTGGATCGGTGCACTGGCACTCCCAAAGTAGTCCTGATTCTGGAAGAAGACATTTGAGTAGCCAACTGTATGATCCTTCGCCGATCTCGAATAGTCAAAACTGGCTTACGCCCACTGTTAGATCTGCACCTTTGGTTCACTCCAGGGTGTAAGAACCTGCTGATGGTGCTCTTATACCGTCCTAATCTGGTTGCTATAGCAGTTACTGTATGACCGAGCTCAGCATATGCCTCAATTCTTGTCTTTTCGTTATCCGAAAGATCCTTTGTACGACCCATGGTTTAAACATAAGATTCGTCGTTAGTTCGGAACAACGACTAAGCTGTAGAATATTTTGCAGCTATATAACGATTGATTTAGCTAGACAATATTCCTGACATTTGATCCCTGGGATCGAATATCAGCTGTAGTATCGACTATCCTTTACAAACAAGAGCTGTGTTGATAGCATGTTATTGTTGCTAATATTTTGCAACACTGTTTTTTCACACTTTTTTATTTTTTGTATGAGATTGCAATGAAATCAACACTATAGTCATGTTTCGTCATGTACATCATGCGCTTAAAATTTCAAGCCATTCAACTAAACCAAGCCGAAATTATCGCAAAAAAACTTGAGTTGCTAATTTTTTGCAACACACTTTACAAATCTAAATATATATATATATATATATAGATATATATGTACAAATCTAAATATATGTTTATATATATATATATATATATATATATATATATCTACAGACTACTAATTACACTCGGTAATGGTCGTATTCGGGATTAGCTTTTGAGTTTTGTGCGCCTCGCTTAAACATCAGGAATGAATTTAACTGGCTTACTCGTTTGTTTTAGTTAAGTTTTAGTACGGTCTACTCATACAAGTAGCTCCAACTTAAGCGGCGATGGATTGCTGACGGACTTGGGCGAGAATATGTAATCTTCGCGCAAACAGCAATTGTGTGTTGACTCTATTCCTTTTTTTACTACTCCAGCTGTAAAAACAGCTTGACAAATAGTTGTGTTTAATTTACCATTGAATCTGCTCTTCAAAAGGTCCTTGATGTTAAGCCATGTCAACAATTTTCCTCTACGTATATACGTATATATATACAAAAATGTCCTTAAATTAATTTAATGGTTAAATATTTAAAATAAGATATTTTCTGCAAATCTAGAAATTTATGATTACATCATTATTTATAGTCCTATTTTATCTTCTAAAAGGAATGTGTGCTTTCTTTGTCATAGCTGCTATAATCAACAATATGAATACAAAATAATATTTTGTAATCATTAAATGTAAATATCATTTAATTAAAAAAAGCATATATATATTTATATATATATTTTTTGTAAGGCGAATGCCCATGTACGTTTTTAGTGTCATGGCTGATTTTTAATCCTTGTCTAAATTGGAAACCATACAAACCAATTTAGGAGTGGCCGGTCTGGGTCTCGAACCCAGGCCTACCGAATGCAAGGCAAATGTTTTGCCACTAAGCCATCTTGCTCGGTATATATATATATATATATATATATATGCGCGCTACGTCAACAATACTCCAGTGGCCGTTTAACGCGCCAAGTTAACGCGAGTGAATGCCGCCGTTCGGAAAAGAGCGCAGCTGGCTGGTCAGCAGCACGCTTCCCCACCCAGTGAGACTGTTATTCGTGCGTTTCTTCTTATCTTGTTCGGCGCGCGTATGCACAATCTCCCTCCGCCCACTGCCTCGTCCTCCTCTCTATCTCTCTCTCTCTCTCTATCGCTATTTCTCTTCCTCTCAATCTCTCTCTATCGCTTTCTCTCCCCTCTCTGTTTCTCGCGGGGCACTTCCTATTTTCCCAGTTTGAGCAGCTCTGTTACGCATCTACGCATGACTGTACGGGTACATGCATACATGTATGTTTGCATGTATGCATGCACGCTCGAGTATATGTGTGCACGCGGGTGTACTGCCTGCCTGGCAGCCATCCAGTCAGCCACCTACTACTAGTACTGGAACCCCGATCACTTTTACTACTAGTACTACTGGTAATACTGCTATTACATGTGTACATGTGTATGCTATGCTAGCCTTGCTACGGACATTGTTAGCGGCTGACTGCTGTGCCTATGCACTCCATGCGTCAATCCGTCTGTCCATCTGACTTTCGGTCTCTCTCTCTCTCCCTTTCTCTCTCCATCTCCTGCTTTCTCTCTCTCTCTCTCTGTGTTTGAATGTCAATGTAAGTGTGTCTGTGTGTAATTGTGCCTGTGCTTGTGTTGATCTGCTGAAGTGTTGATGTGTTGTTCTTCGACGACGCAGGCATCGAACCGCGAGAGAGGGAGCACCGCGAGTACACGAGTACAGTTGCCTCGCCCGCTCACTCATGTAGTAAATACGTAGTGTGACCGCTGTCTCACTGTCTCTGTGAATGTTCATCTATCTGTATGTAGTAAGTCGGCTACTACGGCAACTTCCAGCAGTACCACCGCTGAGACTAATATAATAGAATAGAATAGAATAGAAAACGCCTTTATTTACCGAATAAAGGGTAAGAAGGAAAGCTAGGTGGGCAAGGACGCCCCCAAAACCTCCTTGTTGTGCAATTCTCTGGCTACACGCCAGGCGAACATATTATTGACTGTTTCAAGTCTTGGAATACATGTTGGTAAAAACATGATTTGACTTCTGCGATTACTCATTGTCACGTCGAAAAAACGGTTGATAAGATCGGCACTTGAAGGTTGCGATAGTGCTCGCGTGTCGTTGTTCTTCAGTAAAAACGAGAGCGACGGAAGGTTTACAGCATTCGGGTTATACAACGGCTCCGGAGATGATGATGATCATGATGATGGTTATGATGGCGGTGGTGATGTTTACGGTGATGATGATGATGATGCTCCAACAGAGACCAGCGGCGGTCACCGAGCCAATCTTGGCAAGTTACAGACTTTATACGCGTTATTAAGTTGCACGACAACGACGAAGTGCCCCCGCGACAACGGTAGGCGTTTGGTCGACGACGCGGCACTGGAGGAGCGCCGCCGCTTCAAGTAACACAGCAGACAAGGCTACTACTGACCGCCACGCTTGTCGAGTCGCCGACGACCGGGTGGGCGGACGGGCGAAGGGGGTGTAAAGTAGCCGTTCTCTAAAGTGGCTGGGTGTATATGGGCTCACTTCGCCCCCGGTCCCCACTCGTTGGTGAGCCCACTTTTCATCCCCTGCGTCCCCGGCCCGGCGTTCACGACATTGGGGCAGCTGGCGCCCGCTGGCCAGCCGACCGACCGACCGAAATAACCGTTGTCTGGGCTGGGCTGTTCGAGCTGGATCGAGCTGCTCTGGTGGAGCAATGGCACTAGGTCGTCTGCCGAAACAGCTAAGGTAATGAGAAGGACACTGCAGAAGTACCAGCAGTAACAGTAGCAGCAGAAGGAGAACTTATAGTCCAGGTCCTGCTCCTGCTCTTGGTCATCGTGACGCCAGCGCGCCGCCACCTCACTGCGACGCAACCAGCCCCTCGCTGTGGCTTGGAGAAGCTTGTCTCGCTTGTCGCATCTCAGATTTCCTCAGAGCAAAAGGAAGAGCGAGAGCGACTTGAAACAAACACATAAATATAAGTGGAGACGGGAAAGACGAGTGTGAGAGCAAACGGCCAAACTGCTGTGCACGCGCGCGAGCAAAGAATATTCAGAGAAAGAAGTGAAATATGGAGAGAGAGAGAGAGAAATATACACAGGGGGAGGAGATATAGAGGAGGTTAGGGGTTTAGGGCAGAAAGGGGAATCGGTCGGGGGAAACCGAAGGCAGAGGGGGACAAGAAGGCCAAGGAGTAGAAGAAAGACGAGAGCATATGCAGGACCGCTTCATGGCAGCAGGACTCGTAGTGGTGGTGGTGGTGGTAGCGGCAGCAGTCGAGGGCGGCCAGCCTGAACTGTTTCTCTCGACTCGGAAGCAACTGCTGCTGGTCAGCGTCCTGAGAAGAACTGATAAGAAACATGGCTCTTGAACACGGGTCCCGCTGGCCCGGTGGCGCGTTTGCATACGATGTACGAAGTCGTGCTAGTAGTAGCAGCAGCAGCAACGCTACAGCGAGACAAAACGATGTGCTGCTACTCGGTTGACCGATTGGAGTTGAGGTCCCTGCTTGCCCAGAAAGTGAAGTCTGAAGTCCTGACTACGGTCACGCCGGCGGCGGTGGCAGCAGCTAGCGTGACTAACCAAGGTCTTTGCTTTTTCAAACGTACGCTGATTTCAAACGGCCACGAGAAGCATCGCCTACACTAAATACTTGATACGGAAAAGACTCCTCGTTTGGTTCACAAAGACGGGGTTAGTTGAAGCGTATAGAATGCGCGGCGTATTTCGGCAGGCAGACAGGCATGTATGTGCACGTAGATAGGTAGCGTTTGAGATAGCATGAAGCAAGCAAGAATTAAAGTGTTGCTGGAGCTGTGGAGGTGGTTGTGCATGACCTGTGTCCGATCTGTTCCCGAGCACTCAATGTGTCGTAGAGGACACCGTAGAGGTAGATCTTTCGTTGGCGTATTGCGTGTCGCTGACCGGTGGCAGGCTCCGCTTGTCGCCAAAACTCGAGCACCGCCCTGCGGGGCCAAGACGGGTGTCGGGCCGGGACGGGACGGACCAGACCAGGCGAGAATGATGAGAATCATGAGAGAGAACCATGAGAATCATGAGAACGCTGACGATAGCAACGGGGTGAGTTGTGTTCAAGAAACGCGCTCGCCGATCCGCGCGGCTCTGCTGTGTGTGTGCTCGAGTGTGAACAGAGGTGAATAAACTAATATTTCACGACATTCTTTGGTCATGTTGGCTCTTGTCGGCATCGCGATAGTGGCCAGTGGCGTTGTGATGCCACTGGTCTGCTGTATGTCTGTTGTACTACTGCTGTCCACTTACTGCTTACTCGTGCTCCCTATACCCCGCCACCTCGTCGCATTCACACACCTTGACTAACGCGCAGGCGTCGTCCGGCGACTTCTTTCGAGTGCCCCCGCGTTTCTCTCTCTCGCCCTCTCCCCCTCCTTTCCTTCGACCCCTGCGTCTCTCCCCACTCGGTGTATCTCACGGCTAGCGAATGCATTTGTGGCGTATTTTTGAAACAGATAACAACTAGTTCTCTACACTAAGGCTTAAGTAATTGCCTCACTTGGCTCGTCGTTCGTTTAACAGATAGTCTTGGTTTCTGCTGCTGATGCTGCTATCTGTGTAAAGCGTTTCTGACATAGATACGTCTTCAGTTTAGAGGGGGAAAGAGAGAGGGAAGAAGTTCTTCGAAGGAAATGGAGAATGTAAACGATCAAATTATGTGGGAAGAGAAAGTGAAAACGAGAAGAAATACTGCAAGAGTTCTCCTATTAGTAGTTGCTAGCCCAAAGCAGCATACATTTAACGAGCACGAGTTACAATGCTTGGTTATCACACCGTGAACGCGGCCAAATGATATCGGTATGAACTAAAAATATTGTTTTCAAACGCGTTAAAAATCTTCATGTTAACCTATTTTGAACGATCGTAGCCGACGAAAGGTGCCTGTGGCACGATAGCTTCCAATAAACCCGTCGTTATTGCGTTTTCTTTACAGGACTGCTTATACGGGCGTTCTCCTATTAGAGAAATATAGCAGTAATTTGGTCCAACAGAAACAATCAGTAAGGCAAGGATGTGAGCCTGCGATAGCCGGACTGCTCTTTAGGGTTATCATAGCAATGTCCTGTTTCGAACGGTGAGTCAGCCGCCCAGGCCACGCCTGTGTAATTATAGAAATCAACTAGCGTTGCTTAGTTGATTTCTATAATTTCTCAACATAATTTATAATGCTGATTATATAAGCGTATATAATCAACATGAGCTTTATTAGTGCTATGACACATCCGCAAATTGTTCCAAATAATCACGAATTATACGGTTGTAACTGATCTATATTGGCAATAACTGTCGTCAGGATTCGTCCATTTACTTCTTGGAATACTTAGGGTGCTTACAGAAAATCTAACACTTAACAATATGGCGTTTACACTTATCCTCGTTTCTTCCGTTTTATTTATATAAATATATATTCCTTAATATATATATATATATATATATATCGGACGGATATACTCATTCAGCATACTTTATTGACCGTTGCGCTCTGCGCAGATCATGTTAACATAAAAAAAATATCTGAGACAAATGTTTATGTATTCGTAAACCGCGTCAACTTGAAAAATGTATGTAATATTTGTATCTTTTATTTACTGCACTGTGGAAGGACAAATTTCTTTCCGAATTCGCTGACTTCGGAGTTTCCATGTAAACAAACGGTTCTCCTCTGTGCTTTTTTTGTGCGATCGCTATTTGCTTCTCTTTCTATTCACTTCGAGGCAAGTGTTACCTCTATACAGTACGTAATTAACCAACAATAAAAACTATCAGCCGTTCGTGAGAAGCCCTCCACCGTAAATACACACGTCGTTCATTCATATCTGGGGTGCTTTTGGCGGCAGTATAAGCGGACATGTTAACATATCTATTGTTTGCCTAACAGTTCTTGGGGCAGCAGCATGGTGGCCGACTCTCAGCGGTATGGTTTATCACCAATTCTCAATGAGCATCGTTCAAAGAAGGGCTGATCAACAACAAGTATCAAACCGGCGACACCCCGGTAGGTGAGTGACTACCATGACTAGCGGCCCTCATAGACCAGGTCCACCAGGCAGACACCAGCTGTGCTGTCGTTGTGTTGGTGACCACTCCTGTCTCCATAGATAACACGTCTGCCAACGTGCAAGCGGGAGAGAGAGAGATCTCGCTCCGCCAAGCGATATACAAGCGTCAGTAGGCGGCGAGGCGCCATCATTGGCACATAGGAGTAGTCGATTGAACAACGATTGATACGATTGATTCTCAAAGTCTATGCTCTCGTCACAAACTCCAGGCCAGGTGGTTATAGGTGACGTTAGCTTACCAGATTTGTTGACTGTTGTTCATCCTTCTTAAACACGATATCTCATCGAGGACTTATTTCCGGTCTCGAATTGAAAACATTCCTCGTTTTGTTTTTTAAATAACTTGTTTGCGTTATTTTTAGCCGAGCCATGGAGACTCGTCTTTGAAGGTTCATACAACAACGGTGTTGTTCCGGATCTTTTTATAACCAGTTTTATCAGTCCTGTCTATAAAAAGGGAAGCTAATGGTGAAAACGCCCGATCTGATTCGCATTGCTCTATACCCTAGTGAGGGCATTCATGAGCGACCGTCACTTTTAAGTGAAGGTTGGTGAGAAACTATGTCGGCCGTATCCTACATGATCTAGTGCGCCTAAATGGCATGCGTAGGCCGTCTCTCACAAAACAAAATCTAAGTAATTTTTGTTTTGTAAACTAAGTATTTACCTAACCTCAGATATGATGAATATGCAAATTATCTAAAATGTATTTTAAGTAAATTTTGTATATTTTATTATACCGTTTGCTCGAGCCGCTCTCATGCTGTTTCGCAATTGGCTGTTGCCGGCATTGCTCGATGGCGCCCTGCATGGCATGCTTTTCTAGCCTCCAGAAAAGTGCGTCGTACTGAAATACGGCACACTTGAATTTGATTTTCGAAGTTCACATAGTGCTCTCCTGTATGGGAGTCCGCAGTGGCTAAATATAGAAATTGAGAGGAGGAGGAGTCTAAGACACGTTGACAAGGCGCCTGTGCCTTCAAGGCGTGATGACTAGCTTTACTCTAAGAATAGACTTACACTTTGAGCAATGTGACAAATCTGCTCTACACCAACTCACAAAATGTGATTTACTAGGACACTTTTTGATGTACGATTTAATAACATAAGAAGCCAGCGATCATCACTTCAAAGGCCGCGGCTCGACTTGAGTTCGTTGCGGTCTGTCTGCTTGGCGGATGATCAAATCAGGACATGCTGATTCACTGTGAACAATGCATATATGACAATCATCAATTATATCTTTTACGCAATAATAACAAAGGCAACTTTATGTTATCGAGCGGAATTCGGTATCTACTTTAGCAAGCTTCTAATGTTCAGCAATATAAATATTGGTAAGATTGAGGACGATTTACCTGACATGAACAAATGATCTCCTCTACATTTTAAAACCAGATATTTTTTAGTAGAAAGCTGCATGCACATTTCCGCACACCAATGGACAATGCCAATCATGACCTGTCGTGATTTTTCTTGAACAGACTTTAATTCCACTGAGTAGCAGCTTTGTAAGCGTACGCAGGGCATTTTACCTCAGGTGTCTAAAACAAAGCGCAATATACTGGTGAGAAGGCACAGCCAGTCCAAGGCACTTTCGTTTGAGCAGACTTGCTAAACTTTCGCGCCTCGTTCTAAATAAAAAATATGTAAAAAAACAATTATATACAAATTTTACACCGCAGTAAACCTGGCACTACTTTGCAGTGAATAGAAAGACGTATGCCAAACGTTTCATTGATATAAAACTGGTTTCATTGACTTTGTCAAATGCACCCTTCAGGCTCAAATACACAGAAAATGGTCTCCTAAAGCTTATAAAGGGCCTAGATGTTAACTGCGCGCGGGTTATGCAATGCGACGAAAATATATGGTGACCTGGACTTTAAAAAAAAAGTGGTCCTTTATAGACGAATGCGTGCGATCACAAGGCTCACTGAAAGATGTTACTAGCATTAGAACACCATAATGCCTAGTTTTATGTCGCTGCCACTTCATCTGCCGCTTCATCTGCCGCTTGGCAACACAGCTACGCTTATGCCCTATATCTGGGCATAAGCGTAGCTGTGTTGTGGCCAGATATATACTGACATATGTATACTGCATAAAATTAGCAGACACCTAACGTCAGCATAGGTTCAAACAGGGGTTTAAGAAACGCGGTCAAAATGTAGAGAGTCTACTAAAATAATTGGGAACTTTCCACTGGGTGCATAGACTCATTTTTGACTTTACGTTAAACCATTATTTAAGCATAGAGAGCTCAGAAAAAAATATGTATATATACCTTAATCACTTATGGTAAGGATTAACTTGCAGGCTTATTGCAACATCTGTGTGCTCTTGCATTGCCGAAGTTTCTCATTGATTGCAAGATTACGTAGTCGCAAGATCGCAAGATCTACGTTGTTCTACCGAAGCGACTGCAGACCAATATGCAGAAGCGGCAGTGGCAGTCGGTAATAGCAACGTCGGTTGCTATCCGTGGCGACACGACAACTCTATTGGGTGGCGGTAGCGGCAGCGGTGACGATCGTGTAGCGCTCGTTGATGCGGGTTGAATCGTGACGCGCCCATCGCCGAGCGTTGAGTTATGTGCCTGTGTGCACCTCCTACGCGTAAGCGTCTCTGGCGGCTTTTCCCGGGGCACAAATCCGCTGCCAAATGGAATATTTGACAAAGCGCGCCAAACTCCCATGGGCTACAATGAGAGCCGGCACAGCGGCAGCCACCGCTGACGACATCGATTTAACGATTTTTCATCACAAAGTCAGAGCCTTCCCTCACTCGGTCCTGAAGCCGTTGGGCTTCGCCTCACGTGCGGCGATCGCGCGGCGGCCGTTTTCTACAGTCGCGTAGAATTGTCGCTGGTTCGCGGTGTGACGCTGCCATTTCTCCGCCAACGCAAAGCGCCGGCAGTCTTCTCATTTCGACGAAATAGAAGATCCCGTACACGACTGTTGCTCTCTCGGTATTCTACTCAAGATTAGACGACTGGTCTTCCCCCTTCGCCCTGTAAACGGCGGGAGGTTGATTATGCACATAACAAATCGACAGTCGCCACTGTGGCCCAGCAAGAAACAGAAGAACTCTAGGAGAAAAACACGGATAGCGCATTGGAGACGTAGCGGCCACCCCGAAAGCTAGATAACCCGCAGAGATTGACGGATTTGTTTTTTTTGAAAACGTCAACCGTAACGCCGACGGTGCGGTGCAGGGCCCCCATCCTGATTGCTAGCTTGTCGTCTTACGAACAATTCTGCGGTATCTTATGCGGTAGCAGCCAACTGCAAAAAACGACTCAGTGTTGTGTCCAAAAAGTAAACTCCTTCACATTCATCTGTCCTTACATGACAACCCTGAGGACAGTATCTTGTTTCTGCAAACCAAAAGCATCTGCGCGCTCTGCGATTTATTTTATTTAGCTGCAGTTGCACGAATTTTGTAAATTATTGCAACTTTTTTTTCTAGAAGGTGTAGCGAATACTTTTGAAATTCTATCAAGAATAGGAATAGAATAGGAATAGGAATATATAGCATTTCTTCGAAGGTGTAGAAGAGCCACACCTAATTTCTTTCTTCTTCTTGATTCAGCTCGTTCTCCGCCTATTTATTTGCATATTTACATGTGCCCAGGTAGGAAGCGATAGGTTTTCCCGACGGCGTCGAACAGATTTACTACCTCCCTCCATGCTTTTGTAGAGGTCATCATGCAGCGAACCATTAACCTGATGGGGCGGTTCCTCACGGCACTAGAGCCCGTGCACCTTGCTTCTCAAAGAGACTGGCAGTCTAGAACATTGTGTTTTACGCCGTTTCCCCCTCAAGTCGCACAGCACGCAGGTATCACCAGTGCCTCCTTATCGTAACCATTTAGGCTTGGAACTGACCGTGACCGGCTCCTCCTGTTCATGTAATCGGCACCCAAACTTAATCCAGGCTTTCCCCCAGAAACGTCTCGCCTTTTCTCCCGCTAGAAAGTCCCATGACAGCATCGTAGCTAGAGCCAAAAGGGCTTCGATCGAGACCTGTACAACCAGCTAACACGGTTGCCAGTATCCATTGGGGCCGACCTTAGTGCTCTCCAATTTTTTTCCCGTCTCGAGTGCCATGTCAGAGTCTAGCTCTAACTGTAATTCTTCGAGATATTTTTCGTTACCTTTGTGTAAAAAAGAATTTGCTCAATATTTCTACCCCTAAACCGAGGTGCAGTTTTGCCTCAGAAGAGATCGATTTAAAATTTTACCGGCCTCTAACTTGTCGAGCGCACAGAACGGGCTAAAAATGTATTTTCGTGGAATATGGTTAAATCAATCTAGTAAATGATGCCCCTTACATTATCACGTGTGCCCTAAGGAGTGATTGTTTTAAGCCCTTACCGGTGTGCATTCACATTATGGAGGAATAGCACAGATAACATAGAACGTATAATTGTGTATCAGCGCCATACACGCGCTGCTTACATTATAAAAAAATATGCTGTAAGACGATTTGTACGAATAATATGGTAACATGTGCAACTAGTTGAGATAACCTGACATGCTAGTGTTCTTAGATTGATTCGTAATAAAGAAAGTTTGCAGCTTTCTTTCTCGTATGAGTATGCCCCCACATACTCATACGAATGCGCTTTTTTTCAATTGTTCCCAGCGTACATAGACACGCGAGTGTCAAACAATACCTATAGCGTAGATGAAAAGCAGTTTGTCAATATTATGACCTGCTAGTCAAATAATCCACAAAACCACGTGACGATTTAATCTATCAAAATCACAGCGCTGAATATTGCTATTGGGCAGGCAAACTAATGCGTTTGGTTGAAAATGGCGAGTCGAACGCACGCTGACCAAGCCGTTTGTAAGCTTGTGACACCATTTTTGACGCCTGTTTCCTAAGGCAGACCTTTTGTTTTCGAAAGAAATTGACGTAAAGTTGAATTTAGATGCCAAAAAACTATTTTGGCCGCAAAACTTTTATTGGTATATCATCATCATCATACATGTGTAGTAGTATTACCACTCGGCTGTATCAAAAAAAGCTTTTAGTAACACTCAACTCGTACCAATGAGTTTAACACAAAGGTTTTCATGAAACAATATGAAAGCGGAGCGAAGAATAACCTAACTGCTTAGTTAACACCCGGATTCTAGATGTTTCGCTGTCTAACAAAGTAGAGTTCAATAAAGAAACACACAGTTGCGGTAAATCAAGTCTGGACGTCTAATAACAAAAGACGACGTGTTATGACAGATACTATTAAAAAAAATATGTAAAGAAAAAACAATATGCATTTTTATTTTTAATATTCAACACCTTTTAATGCTTGCGCGTGTGCATGCCCGTTATATGGCTTAATATAATTTTTATTTATTTTACTATTTTATATTATTTATTTTGAATTTGTTTTTCCACGCCCGATGCGCTTTACTTAGTGTCTGAATACGTATTTGGTGTGAGTTTAATGATACCCACAAGTGATTATATATAGGTGGATTGGGAGGAAAACGTAGTCGCCCAAATAAGAATGACGACGACGATATATCGAGTACAACATGACCTACAACACCACCTTCAAGCCAGCTACCAGCGGAAACATACAAACCATTGGCACAATACAGATCAAAATGTCTATTGTGGAATGTAGAATCCCTTGAGTCGTTATGCGCGTTAGCCGAAGAACAACTTTTCACGAATGCCGATTTTATCATTTTCAACCGAGACCTTTGTAGTAGACACAAATCACACAATGTTTCCAAATCATAAAGTTTTCCACGATCAAGCAGTAAAACCGCAGAGCAGAGGGCGACCAAAGTGGGGAGTCTGTGTAGCGGTAAGGACCACTGAATGGACCCGGCTATTACGGTGTACATCGCGAAAAATCGTGTTAGAAATCAAAGACTATTACCTAATATGTATATATAGCACACCAGACAAGCAGGTCACAGGTCTGACATCAATTAAGAGAATGCGTCATGCTATGTGTAAACACAAATAAACACATCATAGTCGCAGGTGACGCAAACTGTGATTTGTCGAAACTTCTAGGTCTTCAAATAGAGAACGACCGTAGTGTCGCTACATAACGAGCGAGGTGGTTCTTAGAACCGGCTGGTGCACCTCGCTGGTTCTTAGAACCGGCTCGTTCTTAGAACCGCGTCTATTTCAGTGGTTTTTAGAACCGGCTCGTTTTTAGAACCGCGTGCAGCTCGCTAGTTCTTAGAGCTGGCTCGTTCTTAGAACCGCGTGCACCTCGCTAGTTCTTAGAACCAGTTCGTTCGTAAAACCGCGTCCATTTCAGTGGTTTTTAAAACCGGCTCGTTCTTAGAATTGCGTGCATCTCGCTGGTTCTCAGAACCGGTTCATTCTTAGAATCGCGTGCACCTCGCTGGTTTTTAGAACCGGCTCGTTCTTAGAATCGCGTGCACCTCGCTGGTTCTTAAAACCAGCTCGTTCTTAGAACCGCATCTATTTCAGTGGTTCGTAGAACCGGTGCGTTTTTAGAACCGCGTGCATCTCGCAGGTTCTTAGAACTGGCTGGTTCTTAGAACCGCGTCCATTTCAATGGTTTTTAGAACCGGTCGTTCTCAGAACCGCGTGCATCTCGCTCGTTCTTAGAAGCGCGTGCAGCTTGCTGGTTCTCAGAACCGCGTGCAGCTCGCTAGTTCTTAGAACTGGCTCGTTCATAGAACCGCGTGCACCTCGCTAGTTCTTAGAACCAGTTCGTTCTTAGAACCGCGTGCACCTCGCTGGTTCTTAGAACTGGCTCCTAGAACCGGATCGTTCTTACAACCGCGTGCACCTTGCTGCTTCTTAGAACCGGCTCGTTCTCAGAACCGCGTCCATTTCGGTGGTTCTTAAAACCGGCTCGTTCTTAGAATTGCGTGCATCTCGCTGGTTCTCAGAACCGGCTCATTCTTAGATCCGTGTCTATTTCAGTGGTTCTTAGAACCGGTTCGTTCTTAATACCGCGTGCACTACGCTAGTTCTTAGAACCGACTCTTTCTTAAAACCGCGTGCACCTCGCTGGTTCTTTAGAACTGGCTCGTTCTTAGAACTGGCTCGTTCTTAGAACTGGCTTGTTCTTAGAACCGCGTCTATTTCAGTGGTTCCTAGAACGGGTTCGTTCTTAAAACCGTGTTTATTTCAGTGGTTCTTAGAACCGTGTTCATTTCAGTGGTTCTTAGAATCGGCTTACATAGACGGACCTCCATAAACACAAATGTGCAACGGTGGACTCGAACCCGCGCATCTAGGTGTCTTCTCCAGTTGTGAGGCGCAGGCAGGAATGCACCACGCTACTGGGCGCGCCAGGGCTAGCAAGGCCGAAATGCTAGCTAGATGTTGCTGGAGTTGTCATCGTCGTCGTGGGAATCATCATAGTATTCGAAACAGCCTAGATACCGCCAGTGCAGCAGCAGCAACCGTTGTTGTCGTTGTCGGTCTGCGCGTTTGATTTAGCTATCTACAGCCGTCACCTCTTTGTCTATCAATGTGTCTGCCTGCTTGTTACGCTAACGTTTGACACCCCTCGTGATGCCCCTTGTCACGGGGTTGTCTTCCGCGCTATCTCCTCGGCCGATTTAGTATTGGGCCGGGCGTAGTATTCCCATTTGCAGACGTATTCAAGCAAATTGGTCATTTTCCCTTGAGAACTTCCTTGCAGTTTAAGCCCCAACTTCCCAGTCGCTAGTCGTTTCGCAGATGAACTGAACGAAATTACTCATGCTTGTTCTCGGCATGTTTGGGGGAGAATTTCTCAACCTCAACAGATATATTTGTGGTCACTCATGGTCTTCTTCACCCGACAATCCGCCACTAGTGAAAAGGCCGCCTCGTTGACCATTGTTAGGTCAATGACCAGGTTTATCACCTGGTTTGTTCGAATACGAGCTTTCACGAGGAGTACACCGAGTGCGTCTGTCGACTGTGCTTCCAGGTGTGCACGAAGTTTTATGCGTGTGCCTGCCTGGCCCTTGCGAAGAGATCACTGCACTGCCTCTCTCGAATGACATGCCGCGAGCAGCTGACGATATAATTGTGTAATCTGTATAAGTGTTTATGTTATATGCATACTCAATATAAGTGAAATAAATGACCTAGTATTCCCATCCGTCGTCTTCTGTCGATCTATTATAGCAACCGTACTGCTCAGATGTGGTTTATTTACTACCCAAGCCATACGCCTATATTTTGCTAACTGCTGTTCCTGCCTCGCTAGCTGCTCTGCCTCTGCTCACCTACCGGCCTGTCACGATCGTGTATCGTGTGTCGACACTGTATGCACGTTTTTTCTCTTACATCATCTCTTTCCTTCTCTCCTCTCTCTTTGTTTTTTCCAATATCTCTCTCTCTCTTCCTCTCTCTTGCACGCACACTCATTCCTTTCTTCGGCGACGACATCATTTACAACAGCAAAATTATCGACAACGGCGGTGACGCGGCCGCTTAGTTAATGACGACTTGAAGGTGACGAGTGTCCCTCTCGACGCGACGCCACCGCCGCCGTTGTTAATGCCGGTGTTTCTGCTGCTGCTGCTGCCGCCGTTGCCGGAGTTTCGCTGCTGCCCCGAGAAGTGGGCCGGCCACATGAGAAGTAGTACGTGGAGGCAGAAGTAGTCAACCACTAGTGACCCGCTGGATAGAGGGCACGCCTTAGTCGGGCTGCTTCACATTTTAGCCATCTATTTTTCCCGATTTCTGTAGGGCATACACATACGCAGGCTGCGTCTACTGCAACGAACGACTACACACAACGTTATAACGACTGGATGGCGCTACTACGCCTACATGCCACGTCAAGTCGGTCTGCGCGGTGGCGGAAGAGGCAGTCTCCATAGAGCGGCTTCCATAGCAAGCTGTGCGGGCGAGCCCGCACTGCCCCTGTTTAGCAACCTCTCACTCACCCCGGATGCGTAAGTGGTTGAGACGGACGAACAGACGCACGAACGAACGAAAGAACTTACTGCTACTCGATCGGCCAGTCGGTCGGTGGGTCGTTCGATGTAGGCATAGGTGCTTAGCACGTGTCCCGTGCACAGTTTGTAAGCGCTCGAGAAGGCCGAGGCGCCTATCGTCGTCAGCGCTGCAACTCTTTTCCTCGTGCGGCATGTCTTTCTCCTTCAGCACCGTCACCACCAGCCCCACTAGTCGTAGCGGCAGCAGTAGTAATACTAGTAGTAGTTAGTAAAAGAGCGAGCGAGCATCGTTCTCTTTTCCTGCACGTCTACTTTCAAACTATCTTCCTTTTTATCCCCTGTTCGTTCACATGCACCATCTTTCCTGTGCTTCCTATTTGCCGTTTCTAACACCCTTCTCTTCTTTCCTCCCCCCCTCTCTCTCTATATATATATATATATATATTTCTCGCTGATCCCCTCTCTCTCCGTATCTTTGTTTCTGTGTATTGGGGCTCGCTGCCTTCGCGATGCGACGACGCGACAAGCCTTAAAAGGCGGAAAGGAACAGGACAAGGGGCAACAAGCGCACTCTACGAAGGCGCCAATCCAATGGGTGCGATGGCACCAACAACTAACAACTGGCTGGTGGTGCCCTTTGCCGGCCCGAGAGAGAGAGCACAAACTGCAGGAGTCGCATCCAGCCGACGGCGGCGCACGGGAGGCGGGGGAGAATCGGGGACAGGTCGGAGGGAACTATTTGGGGTGATGATGATTTGGGGCGGGCGATTAAGGGCGCGTGGTTCACCGCGGCCATAAGCAAGTAAGCAGCTAGCCGACCGCGTTTAGCCAACCAATATCAAAGGGATACACACATACATGTAGGCATGGGACGAACGCGTAAGCTGTTGGGTTGGTTATAGTAGTAGTAGTAGTAGTAGCAGCAGCAGCAGCAGCAGCACCAACACCCAGCACAACAATAGGCAGCTCAAGGCAGCTAGTGCCGACACAAACATCGCCACGGTGGTTAACCAGCGGTTGCGTTGGCGAACAACACTGAACGCGGACTACCGCCTCACACCACCACCACCACGACCACCAACACAGCGTGTCGTCAATAGGTCGTCGTCGTCGTCGTCGTCATCGTACTCAGTGGGAAATGCATACGCTCCATTTTCTGCTGCCACATTTGTCCAGGGTTCGTCATAACCGCACGTCGTTGTAGCTGATTGCTGCTAAGAGAAGCCGCCCAACCCTTGTCAACGTGCACGAACACTTCTATTTACTACTACTCGCTGTGTGGTCGATGCAAAGCAGTATTCTTCGCATGCCTACCTTGTCTCTATCTCTGTTCTTAAATTGTACAGGGGAATTGCCAAATTGTTTTATACCTCACCTAACCTACCTATTATATACCTTATTCTATATATATATATATATATATATATATATATATATATATATATATATATATATATATATATATATATTATATATATATATATAGACGACGACTGCGTCACCTAATGTCAGCCCTCTTCTAGATGTCCGCACTCTTCATCTAGTCTCAGACAAGCGACTTATTACTGGTATGTCAGGTTATGTCCTGTTAGCGTTCTCGTGGTATCGAAGGTCTGGCGGCGGCAGGGGGGTGATGATGATGATCATGGGTGGTAGTTGGGCGAGATCTTGGGTAGAAAAGAGGTCTAGTCTTGTACGCGCCTGTAGCGGCAGCGAGTGCCATCGGCAGTTTGCCGACAGAATGACGGACGCGGCAAGAGGGCAGATCGAGGATTCTCTCTTTCTCTCCATCTCTCTGTGTCGCCTTTGTGTGATGACAGGGGCTCAACCAAAGGGGTATAGGAAAGGTATAGGGGGGGGGGCGGGGTAGGGGTCGTGGGGCAATAAGTGGTTAGAGAAGTTCTGCTTGAGAAGAGCGAGTGACGTGCGTTTGGTTGTTGGATGGCTGGTTGGTAAGCTCGAGCGTGAGCGCCGAACTAGCGGTAGCAGTGACTGCTGCTGCTGTTGTGGTCGTGGAAGGTGCGCCTCAGGAAGAAGCTGCGCCCCAGGGGGTGTGTGGGGATTGTGACTGGGGTCTGAGGCCTTACGGGTACGTCTGGATGGAGACGACTAAGCGCGGTGGCGGCTGTGCGAGTCGTGGGGAAGGCGACAACGGTGACGACAACGACGACATGCAAAAGGGGAAATTCGATGTGCCCGGGAAGGAAGTGGCAAGACAAGTGAAAAAGGCTTTAAATAAAATTTGCCATTGACAACGGCGACAACGACCCCTCAATCCCTAAACGCCTCCCAGCATTTTACTCCTGTAGCGCGCACCAAGGTGTGACACGGGTAACAACCACATACCGCTACGATAGCGAAGGCGCAGCAGCGTCAATGGCCTCTACAGCATCGGCGGAAGGAGGCGAGGCCACCAGTAACATCCGTGACATCTCTCGATATGGTCCTGTCCCCAAGCCTCCAGAGAACGACAACAAAGGTAAGCGCAACAACTAGCCTATATCGCAATGCATATACGTATATATATATATATATATATATATATATATGTCGTCTCGAATACAACCGGCAATTAAAGGAAGCAAAAGTGTTTCAAGCTGTTTAGCGAGCGGGTGAGTACGAACGAGGACGCAGCCTAAACAGCATCGGCCGGATTGCTGAGTAACACTGCTTTCATCATAGCAGCGTTTAGTAAAGCGTTTTATTCTCTAATCAACCTACCGGAAAACGGCCTACTAAATAATGTGCTTCAGTTAATAAATATTCTTTATTGCATGCATGTCCGTCAGAAACAATAGCTTAAACAGTTAGTAATAACAGCTCCATGGTTGTCTCCTTGCGAACGTGTAATGACCAATTGTCTAAGCTAAACTTGGTACAAGTTAACAAAATCCAGGGCCCGCGTTCTCTCGTTGTCTGTCGAACGACAGCCTGTGACGCAAAATTAAATGATTTTCGTGATTTTCGAGTCGAAGGATTAATAACATGTCTAACACACTCGATCAGCATATGTATTAGTATTTTAATGTATTAAACTGCTGACAAAATATTCGCACGGGGTTAAACACGCTAAAACTCATGCGAGTTTAATAGTTTGTGGTAACCTGCATTGTAGTGTGATTTCTGCGAGATGACGGTACGCGTTCGATTCATTTTTTATGTGACTGTCTTGTGTGTTCTATGTATGTGGTCTT
This sequence comes from Dermanyssus gallinae, assembly GCA_003439945.1. Taxonomy (NCBI): domain Eukaryota; kingdom Metazoa; phylum Arthropoda; class Arachnida; order Mesostigmata; family Dermanyssidae; genus Dermanyssus; species Dermanyssus gallinae. Next base: position 65,097 of record QVRM01005400.1, on the reverse strand, counting down.
TATTGAAATATCTTTCTTAGGGATACCAACGACAGATAAGAGCAAACACATTTATTTTGAAGAGCCTTGTCGGGACTCCCTCACAGCTATAAAACTCAAATAACAGAACCGGCGGGACTCAGGGTCTTCTGGTAGTTTCCAAGGCGTTGTTCCTACTAGTGTTGGGCACTGATATTATTGTCTGGGTGGTGTCCATGGTAAGATCCTCCGCGGAGCCAGGAAAAATACAGAATAATGGACTGAGAACTATTTTTTGCAAAAGGCGTAAGAGACTCTGCTGTTAAGTTTCTCAAAAGCTACTCCCTGTTGACAACACTTACATGTTGCGGGTATAATATGTATGTAATGCTTATATATGATCGTGGTATATATGTGTATAGATATAATATAGATGTGGTTTCAAATTGGTAACATATACAAAGGTGTATTGGCATATATATGGACGGCGATGATATGGATGTAACACGCATGTATCGATTACTCCGCAATGTTATTGATATATTTCCATTCGTGTGCCATGTGCAGTATGATATTTACAACACTTTTATTGGACATCTATATATAGATAACACTAGAGACGCCATCTGTAGCCATCGCGTTCTTTCTATTCGACGCATTTCACCTAGTCGTGGCACGTAGGCTACTAGAATTGCTGGAATCAATCAGCAGGGTAGCCCGGTGTAAATAGAAGTGACTGAATCATTCTGGTGATAAATATAAAATAAATAGACTTCTTTTTCCTGTGATTGTGCATTACGATAGGAATAGGCGCAACAATATTACAACCAGTACCTTATTGACGCTATTTTGTCCCCTTTAAAGTAATCCCTATGAGATATTATACACTTGTGCCAACGGTTTTTCCAATCTTCGAAGCACTTCAAAAAACCATTTTTTTAAAATCTTGTTCAGCTCCTCCTTCGATGCCGTCTTTATCTCGTCAAGCGTAGCGTAACGTCGTCCTTTCATGGGCCTCTTCAGTTTAGGGAACAAGAAAAAGTCACAGGGGGCCAGATCTGGGGAATACGGTGGCTGCGGCATCATTAGTGTGTTGTTTTTGGCCAAAAACTCGCGCACAAGCAACGATGTGTGAGCAGGGGCGTTATCGTGGTGCAAAAGCCAATTTTTGTTCTTCCACAAATCCGGGCGTTTCTGGCGGATTAACTTGCAGGTAATATTCCTTATTGACCGTTCTACCCTGTGGCAAGAACTCATGATGCACCACGCCCCTGCAATCGAAGAAAACTGTCAGCAAAACTTTCACATTCGACCGAACTTGGCGCGCTTTTTTCGGTCTTGGTTCGTGCGGCAGCTTCCATTGAGATGATTGAGCTTTGGTTTCCACGTCATAACCATAAACCCACGATTCGTCACCAGTTATGACCCTCTGGAGCAAATTTGGGTCGTCGCGGACAGAGTCCAACATCTCATTAGCAATGTTCATGCGATGCTGTTTTTGGTCGCAATTGAGCAATTTTGGTACGAATTTCGCGGCGACCCGTCTCATGCCCAAATCATTGATAAAAATCGAATGGCACGAGCCAATCGATATGTTTAGGTCCTCAGCAACTTCTCTAACGGTGATTCGACGATTGGGCCAATACCATTTTTTTCTCCACTTCATTAATTTTTCGGTCTGTTTTTGAAGTGCTGCGGGGTCCCGGCACGCTCTTCGGTCGTTCACATCTTCTCGGCCTTCTGAGAACATTTTGTACCACCGATACAACGTTGCTTCGGTCCAAGGTAGCTTTCCGTATGCCACAGTCACATTCGGAATGCATCCGCGCACTTAATTTCGTTTTTCACACAACATTTGATACAGGTTCTTTAATCCATTTTTTTGAATAGTAAAAATCGAAGACGATCCAAACACGTGCAAGCAAAGCAGCTGTCAACAATTAAGTGAACATTCAAAATGGCCGAGCTTGTCGCAATAAGTGAGAGACATGAGTAACAACCTAACGCCACACAAAAATCGAAATTCGAATATACGTAACCCGCGAAAATTTTTCCCCCCGCGTACTTTGTGAACACACCTCGTATGTGACTTTGCCTGCCGTCTGTCTGCAGCATTCATTCTTCAAATGGCCCAGAGATGCCTTTCCTATTTCGAGTGTTACGTTGGTAGGCAGCACCGCCTATCTCCACTCGTCAACTCGCCGCCACCTCTTCGTTGTTTGCATCACAGCATTTGCTTCCATACTCCGCCGCCATTGTCATTTGCCTTTTTATCCTATCTAGGCTTCAACATAAGAGCGGCCGCCATATCCACATTTAGGCGGCTTGGCTCGCCCACCGGTTCAAATACTGCCCTAACGTTTTGCCTGTGCTCGTCAATCAGTTGTAAGTGCTGTAACCGGGCTGACGGCAAAGTTCCACAGTGAGTTCAGTTGCAGAGCAGACGAGGAATAAAGAGATCTGCCTAACCGGCGGCATGAAAGACATATCAAGCAAGCGGCATTTTCCTCAAGTTTGTAGACTCTACTGTTTGTACTGTTACTGCTGTTACTTAGAGCTGCTACCTGATTAGTTACTACTACTACTACTACGTTTAACACTGCTCGACCTTGTTTAGAGCTGATTGTTCTAAGCTAGTGATATTGGTTCGTCTGGTTTGGTTGGCTCGGTGGTGCTCACAGGTTGTTACGCCTATTTATGTGTGTACACTGTGATGCAAACGTATTCTTTTCTAGAATACGCGCCCATTGCCAATTGATGGATACTAATGATAAGTTTGAGATCATTCGATTTTTTGACGAAACGTCCGACATACGGGGTACATCTGTCTAGCAAAGGCATCGTCCTATTACATACCATAAGCTAACATGAAGAACAAGAACAAAACGTAGCAGTGCTTGTCCATCCCTATATGCCGCTATCAACCTACATGTTTTTAATGTTAGGGTTTTTCTGATATAATCATTTCCAGCGGTATACTTTCGTTTTACATCACAGCTTGAATTAGCCGCCAGTGTTCCACTAAAACATAGCTTACTCTATTTCTTCATGCACATTGCTTGGACACAGCGCTAAGAGGTGACATTGTCGTGTACAAGTGCACTTTTTTTGGCAACCGTCACGTAAGCGCATTGGTTTCGCGTAGCCTTTAAGAAGACTCAACTTTTATAAAGCGCCGACACAGGGCTAATATGGGTCACCCAGGTAAGCTGCAGCTGTCCGTATACCGGCGCACATGTTCATAGGGCAGCTTGTTTGCCCTGCAAACAAGCTGCTCCTTCATAGAATACTCAAGCTACGTCGGGTGCCCTAAGCAAACAGCGACTAGTAAGTATCAATCGCGGACATCACCCTACTCTGCCATTTGGCCATTTTCAGTTGGGAAATTTACTTCTCGCTCTCTTTTGCGTGTATTGCCGCCACCGCACAGGCGAAGGGTGGTGCGAACGTCCAGCCTGGGCTAACAACAACTACAAGTCCAAGTACAAGTAACACAATAACAATGAAAGTGACGATGACGAGGACAACAACAGCAGCAACAGCAACAACAACAACAGCAACAGCAACAGCAGCAGCAACAACAACAACAACAGCAACAACAACAACATGTACCTAAGCTCAAACTCTCAGTGTGTGTCCCTCTGACAGGGCGATTATCACACTGGCGCGACCATGCAGGCGAATATGAAAGGTAAACAGAGTTTATCCGGAAAATCCGCTGGACACGCAGGCCGCGCCTCAAAGAACCCTCACCAACGGCAGCATGCCAATACGTCGTCGTCGTCATAGCGGCGGCAGCAGCAGCAGCGGCAGCAGCGTCGTCCCACCTAAGCTGGCCAGTTTCTCTGGACATTGGCTGCCAGCTGTTCTGTGTATGCCCTAACCCTCGCTAAGCATCGCGCTTTTGCTATAGACTTCACCTTCATCTTGAGGAGAGAGTTTGATCGCAGCGGAAGCGCGGTCGTCTAGGCCCACCCAGCTCGCCGAGGCTTGCCGGGCATTCGTCAGGCGAGGCCGCTCGTTAGCGTCGGAGCTCATCGCTGGACACCGCCGGTACGTTAAGCTCGGCGAACGTTGGTTGTTCGTTGAACGCGAGCTCCTGCTGCAGCTGCAGCTGCTGAGTCCAACCTTTTGATCTGCGCTTATTGTGAAAAGCGGGGGCGGTAGTGGTGACTGACGACGACGGCGGCGGCACGTTTGTGAGGGAGGCAGTTTTAATTAAGATCTGACCGAGTAGTTCTCTTGTTTACCACCATATATATATATATATATATATATATATATCTTGGCGCTCTCTTCATCCTCTTCACCGACCGACGTCTCCACAGCAGCAGCAGCAGCTGCACGGCAACGAGAACAGCGGCAGTGAGAACGGCTGCACGAGGAGACTAGATTGAGTCGTTGTGGATGGGACGACCCCGCCTCGAAGTCCAGCCAGTGGCGTGACGAATTAACTCCTGTGGCTCCGATGCCAAGAGAGAGAGAGAGAGACGAGTTCTAGGTGGACCATAACGGTCTCAGAATATCGTTGTAGTTTTGTTCCGTTCACTCGAGGGAGAGCTGGCAAGTAGCGTGTGTGGCTAGCTAGTAGACTGTATGGCTTGATTTTTGTAACGTTGGCGGCTTGGACGTCGAACTAATACATCGTTCGAAGCCGAGTAGCGATGTTCTTATGATGATGGCTACGAACATGAGAACAACAGCGAGTTCGAACACCGGATTTGCTAAGATTGCTGCTACATCGTCCTGCTGCTACATTCCCATATGCGACTGATAAGGGAAATACAATAACGATCGGTATATTATGACACTATCACGTCACGGGTGTCTTCTAACTGATCGCAAATGTCTACAGATCTGTCGGAGTGTATACAAATCGGCGGTTTACGGCGGTACAGTATGCTATGACATGTTGAAAACTGCTGAAATAGCCATGTTGAAATGCAAATGTATTGCGTTATAAACACTATGTATGAAAAAATATGATAAATTGTCTAGGAGTTGAATGTTCGCAGCTTGTTTCTATCACAACAAAGCGAAACATAGTCGGTATATATTTTATGATTAACGCAAAACACCTATTGATAAACTAAACTGGATACTATATTCCCCGCATTTGGTGTTAACTGTTGAAGATGGCATTTGCCTATCTGGCATTTACTATCACTTGACCGACGACATTCCATTGAACTATAGTAATTGCACGATACATTTGTTGAACTTAGAGGTGATTTGTTTCACATCTAGGTAAACACTACATATATTTTTGAGAGTAAAGTTCTACTAAAAGCAAGAATCCTGAGCTAACTAGCGCGGCTCGAGGCTCGACTCGTTAATGGCATGACCCGAAACCACCATCAATTCTGCAATAATAGGCCATCTCTCCTAAACCAAGGTTAATCCTGATCAACAGATCAGACGGGGGTTGTGGCCTGCCGTCGCCGCCGCCACCACTGTCTTGGTTGTGAGATCTGACTTGCAATCCCTGAACAGCGCAGGCAGTACTGGCCTAGAAGAGGGTGAGGATGAGTATATGTACACAGACTAGCTCATCCCGAAGCCGTGTGCCGAAAGCAGCGTGCAAAACCATTTGACAAGCAATAGATAGATGGATGTAGAGAGTAAAGATAGATAGATAGATATCTTGCGAGACCACTACGAGAGACGAGATCAGCGAGAGAAGTCAGCCGCGAAGGCTGGGCGCGCCGGCGGCAACAACAAGCTCCGTTTCTCCGTGCTCGCCTCGCAGTGGCCAGCTTACCAAGCGACCGACCGACCTTTCTGTCTGTCTGTCTATCTATCTATCTATCTATCCGTGTATGAATGTCTGTCTGTCCGCATTCATCTCCGCTGTTCCCGGAGTCCCGAGTTTGAAAACATTTCGTTTAAAACTTTTCGTTCTTCGCTCGACCACCACCGGCTGGGTGCGTCGGGTCGTCGAGGTTATGTGCCCTCAAGTGGCACGCATTACGCCGTCGTGCTACGCGTCGACGCGGAGAAGTTAGGCCTGCGACCTACAGAGAGAGAGAGAAAGAAAGAAAAGGAAGAGAGAGAGAGAGAGGACGAGACCAAGAGAGAAAGATAGATCGGTGATGGGTTACCCCATTCCACACTTAGAGAGCAGTTGGGGATAGGGGGTTGGTGGGCTCGCTGGCAAGCGCAACGGGCCAATGTGGGGTAGGACACGGCCGGGGGCGGAAGGGGGTAGACGTGGAGGACACCTTCCTGCCTACCTGTTGCAGAGAATCAGGCGGTCGAAAGCTTAGCGGGTGAAGCACGCGCGCCCGCAATCCTACTGACTCGACCCGAGTCGGGATGGATCCCTTCTTCCTTCGCCCCCCCTCTCGTCTGTCTCGCTGTCTTTCGCTCTCGCTACTTCCCCCCTCGCTCTCTCTCTCTCTCTCAAACGGAACGCGTTTTCTCCTTCCTACACTCTCGGGTTCGTTCCTCATTCAGCCTTTACTCTTTACCTATCGATAGAGACCTTTCTCCACCATTCACCTGTCGTTTCTCATCTCTGTCGTTTCTGCTGTTTGTGCTGCTTGAGCTTCCGTTGCTGCTGCTGTTGCTGCTGTCTCGATCGCTTCTCCGTCTGAGGAGGACTACTACACCATGATTTCGACCTACGTACGTGGCTCTCTACCTTCGGCTGCATTTTCTATTCATCACGGTGATTAATTGAGATTTTAACGGTTAATATGAAAACTACTAACGAACCGAACCAACCAACCAACCAGCCAGCCAGTCGGCGAACAAATGAGCGCGCGAGCGAAAAGATTCCTATGAACAGGCTGCAGTAGCCAGTATGAAGAGAAAATGCATCAGTTAGCCTCCTTCTACGGCATCAAGGCAGCAGAACAACTTCGTTGTGCTTGCTATCAAAATCCACCATGTGTTGCAGTGCGATTTCAACTTCCACCACGAGCTTGATGGAAGGCCACAAATCACCGCCAGTTTGGTTCTGTGGTCATCGTTCTTCATCGAGTCTTGACGTTTCTCTCCTCTGCTGCTCTCGTAAAGTGAAGTGTGCCGATCAACGACGCATTGACCGTGCATGCACCCTGTGCACAGTCACGCACGGCTCATCTGTGTACGTAAATACATATATATATATATATATATATATATAAGCTGCCAAACCTGCTGTGTGGTGAATATATGGGACCAATGGGTTGGAAAATAATTCCTAATGTTTTACATTTATATTATTTTACAACAATGTATTATGTTTATTGGTACACTGTTTATATGCATTCGCAATGTTTCTCCCTGTTATACAAAACTGTGTTATTTACTCCAACTTGAATAAAGCACTTTAATCGTATTTGTCTATTTACAATTTTTTCAGGCTTACAATTGGAATATCCAGGAGGCAAATTTCAGCATTTTGACACCTACGATTCATCGCTCTTTATCGAGGTCAAAAAGCTGCCGAAGTTGTCCGGGACATTTGCCCGCGTGTACGGAGAAGGTGTCTTAGGCGAGCCTTCAGCACGGAAATGGTTTGCGAAGCTTAAGAAAGGTGACTTCGACCCGGACGATATGCCTTGACACAACGATTTCTATACCAAATTGCAAGAGAGATGAGAAATATTGCCTATGCGTCTATATGAAGCAAATAGAGAAAGAAGCAAAGGAAACGGTGGATCCAGGAGATACGCCAAAGCCGATAATCAAGCAGAATTTCTACCTAATGAGGACTATGATCTGCGTTCGGTGGAACTGAGAAAGTATGGGGCGTTGGGAAATGCTGAAAAAGAGCGCCACAATCAGCAAGGAGCTCTACATTGCTAAACTGCGCCGCGTAAATGAAGGATTCGATTGAAAAGACCCGATCGACAAGGTCACACCATACTGCTTTACAATAACACCAAGCCTCATGTTGCACAAGTAGTCAAAATCGCCCCTTAAGAGCTCGAATGGGAGGTTCTTCAGCACCCACGAACTCTTTGGACCTTGCACGAACCGACTATCACATTTTTCGCTCCATGTAGAACCATATGAGGGAAGTTACCTTTGACGACGAAGTTGACCTAAGAAGCTAGCTAAAACACTTCTTTGACATCAGACCGGGTGATTTTAATCAAAGTTTTAATAAATCATCATTGGTGCAACCAAAAATAGTGCAATCTTGAGAAGATGCTTAAAGAAAATATACGCATCTTGCGGGACAATATGACGGAGACGGGCGCCTTATATGTTTAACATTTTCGGAAGGGTAGAGTTAAAATTACAAATATTAATATTATTTTATATATGGTCTGCAAACATTTTGGTCATATCTACATCAATTTTGTGTTCGTGTCTATAAAGCCTACCAGACGTAGCCAACATATGAGAAAGCCTTTAAGGGTATCGTTTATAGTTACTATATGCCCTTATGTTTAGGAAGAATCAAATGTAAACGAGGCCTTAACAACTATACGGGTTATACGAGTGGGAAAACGTCTATGTACATTTAAGTGCAAATGCTACAGTAGTAGAGAACGCCAATAAGGTATATGCTGGCATTATCCCGAAGCCGCATTCACCAAGAGTACAGGCTTTACAAAATTATAAACACTTACTTGAGCTAATACGGCTATACCAGAAAATTTGCCGTTTTCGACCCGTGGATAATAATACCTTTATTGGGTTGGCATGACAACACCTTTGAGGGCGGATTAATTTCGCCACTTAACGAAAAATCTGTCTCTAGTCTAGGTAAACGATTAGCCGCAGCAAAATATGTAGTCCAGACGTAGATTTAGCTGTAATAGTAGGGTTAGCTGTGTCATCTCAACCGTAATCCCTGTCAAACCGTCGATGGGATCAGGTACCAACCGTACGGACGACATTGAAGCAACGCCGTTGAAATTAAGTCACAAAACTATTTCATTGCTACTAGCCACGCTCACCCATTCGCCCATTTCGGCAAAGTGTAAATATTTAATCTAATAGTTTACCATTTTTGCTGTCATTACATTGAACGACACAAGACAGGTATGTTTTTGCTCTACAATTCAAGAGCAAATAAATACACAACAATAATAATTAAATTATGATACGTTTCCAGCTACACGAACCACACTGCCCGAACATCCGAGAAGTGATTTTGCGCCTTTGCGTGTCCTAGCAACGGAGGAGCAACAGGATCGCCAACATCGAGATCTGTGTTTTAACAGAGGAGTCATTCAGTCATGTTGCACCATACAGCAGATCGTACAGCACTCGAGCTTCAGTTTCGGAATTGGCAATATTGCCTTGCTCGCTAAACAAAGATTTTAATTTATATGTATTACGCGTATGCGTTCTTCGAGAGGTTTACATACGTTGCTTCTGCTGCTACGGTGTACATTGACTTGTTTCACTCAGCCGGATACAGTCAACTAAAAATGGCAAAGAGGAGATCCGACCACGAACGCAGTAGCTAGCAGGTGTTCTTAATTTGTAAAGAAATTACACGCAATGACTAGATAGCCATGTCAGTGACATTTAAGTTGGTCAAATATATGCCTAGTAAAATGGTAGAAAGAAAGCTGGAAGCCCATAACATTATCTTGCAATTGTAACAACAGCAGGTGTCTTTACTAGTTAGCTAGCTAGTCGTAACTTCATCTTATCAGCTACGTATATATACGTTGTTGTATTGTCAAATTGATAATTATTAGTATCGGTTCTGTTTAATAAGAGGCCAACTTGAAGTTCATGTTGCTCCCGATAGAGACTTCTACCACGTAACAGTACTAGGCGACGCCCGTAGGGCCGCGACGGAGTCGACGACGATAGTGGGGAGGCGATCTGGACCACTGGACGATCTCCAACTCCGGCCTATTGAAGCAGCTCTAACTTAATTGAGTTCGCTACGCTGTTACATGGCTAGATTCGAGAGCCGGATACAGACGTGCACTACGAGCTCACGCTGTTTTTGCTAACTTCTAATCCTGACAGTGAGCGGCTTCGAACAGCTAACTTCGAGACCTCGTCGTCTTTTTATTCCTTTGGGGACACAAAAAGGCAATGGTTAGGACAAAAGACCGTTATGCCCGGGGACACCAACGTAGCAAGCGAGGCTTCTGTGGAATCCGTTGTGAAGAGTCGACGGGTGAAAAAATGTCGATAGTACGTTTGGGGCCGTAACACATAAACTAATTTGATCAACCCTGTAGCAGTGCGTACACAGCTTTTCGTTATAGATATAGACGGGGGGGGGGGGGGATTGTAACATACAGAGGTAATATTGAATAGACAGACTTAATTTGTAATCTGCAGGGAATGTTAATGGCGTGCACTTTTGCCACTACGTTCGCGTGGCCGTTTAGTTCGGCATTATTTAGCCTTGCATTGATTGTAATGACTTCAGTCCAAAACGGACCAAAATTATTAGCTCGATTGTTTACGGAGAAAGCCACCGACTTGCGAAGCTAGACCTACGCACATTGCATATATGCACGCACAAAATCACACCCACATATATATCTCCAACGTGCTAGGTCGAGAGATACTCCACTCCCAAAAACTGGCCAAGCACTGCACATACACTATGTCATACCATGCACTACATGCTCGTACATGTACCTAATAAATATATATGTGAATGAGCGAGAACGTGGCTTAGAGGCATCGATCGGCCGGTCAGGGTTATTGAGGTTTCGTTTGTTGGCGGTTGTCTTTGTAGAGATAAGTTAGTCGGGTAGACTTGCTGCCGTATCTATGTGGGGCGTCGGTGAGTGCGACGAGGCTGACGTAAAGACAGCGTGTTGGGCTGCCAATAGAAGGCTAGCAATGGGGATCGTCGAGAGGGGAGAAGTTAATCGCACTGTAGCTAGCTATCTTGCTGTCGGAAGATCGGATCGGGGGTAATATGAAGACGGTACATGAAAGACGACAGAGAGCCACGACTCTCCGAAGTGCAGTCTTCAACAGCGAGCTCAGCGGTCAGGCAGAGTGCTGTTTGTAGCGCTGGGCAGGGGAATTTTGGGCGGTAGGAGGAGGGGGTCTGCCCAGGAAAGGATTCGCTCATCGCCCCGTAGAGGCTAAAGGAGAACGGGGGGGGACAAGGTTAGACAAATCAAGCAAACTTTGAAACTCAACTCTACGAAGCGGAGGCGGTGGCCGCGGCAGCAGGGCGCCACCCGCAGATATTGGTCGACTACTGCTTCCGGTTATAGTCGGGGGCCGTCCGTCCGTGCACTCCGGTGTCGGCTCAGCACCAGCGAAGGGGCCTGACAGGGAACGCTCCTAGATCCACCTCGCTCTGTTCTCCCTGTCAAGCCTTTCCATTCGCAATGCGTCCTTTGGTAGAGTCTGCGATTTTCGTTTCTTTAGCTTGGTCCCGGTGCTTCTGCTTCTCTTACTAGGCGAACGCGGGAAAGAGGAGAAGGAGTTGAACGCAGCGCGCTCCCGCGCCCGAGCCAGTCTACCAAGGGTTCGACTACGACGCAATCTAGACACTGTTCTTTGTTGGCCTCCTTCAGCCTCTGAAACTGCCGCCGGCCGACTCCGAGGTCTTCACTCTGGATTCCTCCGGTGATCTGTCTTAGTCGTGATTACTCTGCGGACGCCGTCAGCTTATCGGGCTATTACTGGCCTATCGGGTAGCGTATAGCACACGATAACTTTGTCGAAACCGCCTTGGTCCGTTTTGCCGCCTCTACAGTTATGTTGCGACCTCCGTGACTAAGCACCGACCGAGTACCAGCCAACAATCAAGCTCGACTGACAAAAAGCGCGTCTTTCTTTTTCAGGCTGAAACGCTAGAGTACACGCAGCAAGCCGTGTACGGCGGCACAATCTTACTTCGAGGACAAAGCACTTGTAAAGCTTCAGGGATTTGTCATTATATATATATATATATATATATAATGACAATTTTTTTTGTTAGTAGTAGTAGTATCAAGATTTATTTATATAACTTTGCTATGTTAGCACTTTGGAGTGGACAATTCCACGCGAACGTGTGATTACGGGTTCTCTAACCCAGGTTTAGCCCAGTTCAACAATGTGCCCCGAACAGACGCTGCATTTCCTCGTTGAACGTCGAGCGACAGCCTCTAACGCAAGAATTCGGATGCTCTCGAGTCTCCCGTCGAAAGATTAAGGCTTCTGCCTACGCGTTGAATCAGTTTGAGCGTAAGGGGGCCTGCAGTTCCCATAGTCTCGAAAGCAAACGGACAAAATTCGTGCGGATAATCTACACTGGAATATTTTCTGCATTTGTTAGCCTCAGCTAACCTGGAAGCATGACCTGCTCGGTCCGCACCTGCACCGACCATCGAAGGGGCTAATGAGTCGGTTACAGTTGCGTCCCAAACAAGCATGCGGCCACGCTCAAAGGGCGTCAAAGTCAGGCCGTCAGGCCTTTTTCCGTTATCTCGATTACGATATAATGACAAATGTTCTATAGTTTGTGCTGTTATTTATACTTCGCACTCGTCTAAATTAAAACGCCCTAAAAGCACTTGCAGGGATGTTTTTGCCGGAATGTCATTTAGTAGATTTTTGTTTATAGTTTAAAAAGAGTAATTTTTCACACAACAAATTGCCTTATCTATATGTATCCTATTTCAAAAACATGTATGATTATTGCAGTTTTACAGCGTATATTTAATGATGTGCCAGTCTACAGCGTTCCTCTTGCATCTTTCGAATAAACATGTTCTTTAATTAACGAGACGCGAAATGATCTTCCAGTCCTGCTAAGCATCTCAGGGGCAATCTCCTACGTCCACATCAAAGTTAGTTGACCCGCGTAATTTAGACGTCAGGAACATCCAGTATTAGGCAGGCCCGTAGGAACGTTTGAGGTTATAGCTCACAAGGTCGGTTCCGTGACTGCACAAATACTTAAAGAATGCTGCTAATTCTTTACTCAGTGCTACACCCTGCAAGATTTAAAATCGTATTGCGCAAGCACTAAGATAAAGAGTTTGTATGCATTTACGAGTGGTATCTTTTAGTAGAACATAATAAAAACCCATTACGTGCTAGGGCGCGATACAGAGCAGCTATGCTTGGCATTTTGTTTTTAACTTTTATTTTTTTAAACTTAATGAGGGTTGGATGGTAATGCACCATCTTTTTGTTGAGACATCTGTGTTCCCCGTTTTTTTTTCGATCATGGTCGATTTTAGTCCACTCCGGCATTCACCTTGTTTAAATTGGGAACCATGAAAACCAATTTAGGAGTGGCCGGTCTGGGTCTCGAACCCAGGCCTCCCGAATGCAAGACAAAGACTTTTGCCACTAAGCCATCTTGCTGGGTAAATTTTGCAGATGCTTGTTGTTGTTGTGACGGAGACTGGCGTTAACGATGACCGTGTTTGCTGCTGTTGCATTGCTGCACACTCAATCGTGTAACAAGCAACTGTGTGTTAATTGCGTGATGATCATTTAGCCCATGTTGTTGCCATTTTAGCTACTGCCGAGAGAAAAGCGAAGCGAGTTTTGAATCGGAATGGGGCGGAGGCGGCAAGCTCGGAGTTCAGACCGTCATCAGGCAGACGAACTGCTCCAATCATCAGACGACTCAGTATCGCCATTATCAGCATCGCCATCCGCATAGCTCTCTGCTAGCCTCCGTTGTTGTTGTTGCTTTCGTGGTCGTGTCGCGGTTGCGATCGGTCGTTACTTCAGGTCGTTGTTTCAGGGAAAGGGGGTTGGCGCCCTATTCCGACCCGAGCCGACCCGACCCAGGCGTCTGCCTGTCTGTCTGTCTGTTTGCACGCCCCCGCCGCCCATGATGTGGTCATCAGCCCTCTATCTATCCGCCCGCTCCGCCCGCTCCGCTATTAAGCAAGCTTACGCCGCACACGAAGAACAATCCGTTCATGTTCTAGCCAGTACGAGAAGTTCATCATCGGCTTGCCGGCGTCGCTGTTTCGCTTTCATTCCTTCGTTCGAGATTCAGTCTCCTCGGAACTGGTGGCTGCGTAAGCCGTCGTCGCATGGTCGGCTCATTTTATGGCTGCACGCCATCATCGCCCGCCCGCGCCCCCCACGCACTGAACCCTACGGTAAAGCCAGTCGCGGCGACGCTAGGACCACGGGACGACGACGACTCGGCTTCCGCTGTCCATCTCTATACGTCTCGTATGCCTCCGCCTCCATCTCTACCTCCATGGCGCGCGCACACGGCTCCTTGATCTTAAACTCGTGCCGGTGGTTCTATCGCTGACCCGCTCGTTCGGGTTTCTTCATGCGTTTCCGTCCGGTTTCCCTTGATTTCCTCTCTGCCATTCAGCGTCTCACTTACCTTGCTCACTCACAGGTACTTTCCTTGTTCCCCTCAACTCTGCCAAGATAATACGCCCACGGATCTCTCTATCTCTAAAAAACAAACTATGCTTCTGAGCACGCTTGTCGATGATGACGCCAATGATCGAACTACTAACATTCGACGCGACACCCAACGGGAGTAAAGCTACTTCCGTCGATTATATGTACATCGATGCGAAACGTTAGCCTCGCCTCCACCATGAGAATCGGATTGGCGGCAATATGCACTTCTTAGTCCCTGCTTCCCGGCGTGCAGTAACAACGGGCAAATTGACCGTTCTCCGCTTGACCTAAACAGTACATGAGCACGAAGTCATTGGTTAATACATGCGACTTAATCAAGTAAATTCATTTGTCATTATTAAGTAACTAGGTAACGTGCGGTTACGTGTTGTCAAGTCATCGACACTAAAAATCCGTGTACTGCATTAAACACAGCACAATCAAGCGGTGCACATTGCAAACTGTTAATTTGCGGCTTTCCTGTCCGTACAGACATCACAGCTAAGTGGTTTCGTGTAAGTCTGTATGTGTCCTGTGCTTAAACAATCTAAAAGTCATATCTGAGACAGCAACTATGTTAGACGCTTTGAGAGGTAAAGTTTCCGGGCTGACCCTCAGCCAAGATATAACGTCCACGAAACTGTTTTTCACATTGCTTCTTAGACGGACCCCCATAAATACAAATGTGCAACGGTTGGGCTCGAACCCGCGCACCTATGTGCCTCCTCCGGTTTCGAGGCGAGGACTTAATTCACCCACCACGCTACCGGGCTCGACACGCTTTGAGAGGTAAAACTGTCTAACTGCTTAAAGACCTGTATCAGCGGCACTGTCTGTACATTATACCTAAAAAGAGTTTAAATTTGTCGAAAAAAACATGTGTCTGGCCAATAACGTAAATCTCATTTACCAATAAATGAGTCTGCTTATTTATTCAAGTTTAAGAGGCACGAGATACACGCGACCAAGTCTTCGCAAACGTAAACCTATCGGGACAGCCTTTTCCAAATACGTCGCGTAAGATGATAGAAGAAAATAGAGCGTCACGATAATGGTGATATTAGCGGCGTCGATGTGATGCCTATCAAAACACACAGTTAGCGACGCAGCAGCAAGGCCAGGCATAAAGCCCTTTATTACGAAGCATACGATAAACATAAACGGAAAAAGGAGATCGATATATATATATATATATATCGCCTAGAAGAAGACAGCGTAAGCGTTGTGCAGGAAGTTCCAGCAGAAGGATGTCGCCGCAGGTGCTGAGCGCTCCTCTTCCCGCATAGAGTGTATCGTCTAGGTTCGTTGCTGTTAGGAGGCGTCTGCAGCATCGGCATAGGCGACTCTAACAGCAGCGTCAAAGTGATCATCGTGGTCGTTGGTTGTAGCGGCAGCAGTCGCTTTGACGGCAGCTCCGGTCGTTATAGTAACAGGAACAGCGGCAGCAGCAGCAACAACAATAGCAATAATGACAGAAGCAACCGTCAGTGGGTATCTGTTGTTCGTGTTACCTTTGGGCTTCTACGGGTTCCTTTGTGTTGTTCCCTCGATGCTCCTTACAGAAGACGACAACGGCGGCAACGGTGGGGGCGGCGGCGGCGTCGAACGGTACCGTAGTCGTCCTCTGTGTAGTTGAGGGAACTAGGTGCCTGCCCTCGGGGCGTGCTCTATGCTAGTATACTCTGGCTGGTTGTCCTCGTGTGTTCTAGTGTAGCACTATAGAGATGCTGCTGTGCAAGGGCCCGTCGCCGCCAATAGCCAGCAAACAAGAGAAGTGGGCCGATTTGCCCAAAACAGGGGTTCAAGGGGTTGGTTCGGGCGAAGGTGCCGACCGCAAGCTTCTGTTCTGCGAAGCTCTGCTGCTACCACCCTTCGTCGCCGGGTCTGCCGCAGCAGCCATCAGCCAGCCGTTCATATGGCTTTCTGTGCCCTGTTGATGTTGTCGCCGTTGTTTCGTTTGGCGCTGCGCCGGCCTGACGGGATGGCTCCTGGCGAAGTCCTGTAACTGCCCGGGGCGCTGGACGGCCGCGACCATCACTGATGCCGTGGCTACCACCGCCACCATCAGCATTGTCAGCTAGGAAGGCAAACCAGACAGCAAGCAAGCAAGCACAGAGGGAGTCGAAGAGCATAGGTAGTGAGGTGAGTGAGGATTGAGGGGCAACGGTCGGGCAAGAGCTGATTTGGGGTTGTAGATGGGGCGCGGGGGAGGTGAGCTTTTGGGCCTCTTTTCAATCATTAGAATGGCTTAGGACAACGGGTTGGGTTACAGCAGGCCGCGCCCGCGCACATGCCAGACGGCCAAAGGCTAAGGCCTTCTTCGCGTTCTAGTCCAACTTCTGCTGGTCCAGCGTGCCCTTTTCACCTCCTCCTCCTTGTTGTTGTTGTTGTTGTTGTTCTCTTTCCTTCATCTGCCTTCTCCTTTTGTACCACTCTGATCCTGCCAGCGGCGGTAGTAGCACAGGGCAAAGGCTGCGCGAACGGATGGACAATCGGGTAGCACTGCTGCTGCTGCTGCCAGCGCCTAAAGTCGACTGCCAGCGGCCACACCACCGTCATAGAGTGGGTCTACAGCACTATGAGGCCAAACATAAGAGTTTAGTGTGTGGGCCATCGAGATCGGTCTCTAAGTCGGGGCCAAGAGGAGTGAACAAGATTGAGCGAGAGATAGTTATATCGAAACAAAGAAAGGGAGCGATAAGAGAGTCAGAGCAAGACGTGGAATGAAGGCATATAGAAAAGTTTAACTGGAGGATATGGCTAGAGAAAAGAGAGGGACGTAGAGAGAAAGATAGCAAGATCAGATCAGGAAAGATAAATGTGGTCCAAGGGAGAAATCGTGGCTGTAAAGCCGTGCGTGTCACGAGAAGTAGGCAGTAGAACAGATCTGAAAAGTTTCTAAAGCCGGCCTTACACTCTCCTTGTATGTTCTTCTCTCTCTCTCTTCTTTATATACATGTTCTCCTGCTTGGGTTTCTCCTTTCATGCCTGCTTTAACTAACCACGATTATCCAGCTATGTGGCTTTCACCGCGCGCCATCGTCGCATTGCCTCTTCTCCTAGGCCAAGCTTCCGAGTTTTGATTCGAGGAGGGTCAGCGGCCTCTACTGATCGCTGCGACGTGCTGGTGGTGTCGTCGTGGACATCGTTACGGCTCGCCTAGAGAGTGACCAGGCTGAATCTGGTAAGCAGGCATCACACGGCCGCACACGACGCCGGCGCTCGGCAAAGGAATAAAACTAGTGGAAACAAGTGTTCGTGGCGGTTTGTTGGATAAACAATCATTCATTAGAGCAGCTAATTTCGGTACATGTCGAAAGAAAACCCAGACCACGATATTTGAACACGCATCGTACGAGAATTCTGACTTAACATCGAGTAATAATAATAATAATAATAATAATGATGACCGCTATGGTCACAAGGAAAAAGCCTTGTATGGGATGTCACGGTTTCTTGCACAGCGGCCTCGTCGTATTTATGTCACAGCGCAGTCGAATCTGGATGGGTAGCAGAGCGCGCGGATTCTGAAAACGAAGGAAGTATCTCAAGCTATCAAGAAGTTACCACTTTGTGCCCATTGCATTGGAGACACTTGGCCCCATCAGCTCAGGTACAGCGAAACTCTTGAAAGATATCGGAAAACGCATAGAAGACGTTACGGGTGATCGACGCGAGGCCATGTTTTTGAGACAGATGATGTCTTTGGCCGTTTGTAGAGGGAACGTGGCTTCAATCATAGGCGCAATGAACTGACAAAAGAACAAAGCAGGCCTGGTTTAAACGTGCATACCTCACAATTGTTATAACTGAATAATAATAAATCAATAATAATAATAATAATAATAGTAAAAGCTCGCTTTGTTGATCTGTACATAAACACTTAAACCCAAGCAAAGCCGACAAAAATGGAACAGTTACAAACAAAATCATCGAACAAGGCAGAGGGACAGAATGCGTGAGAAGCGTCTTGCATGACAACATTAGGAGAATTTTCTTCTCTGATCATCTGAAGTAACTGCCTAAGATATGATGCCAGGTGACCAATAAAACCGGGGAAAAGCCTACTGTGGCTAGCTGGAAAGGATAATATGTTAAATTGGCGTTTCAGTCAGCTCTCATCATCTGCGCCATCATGGTGCAGTCCACTGGCACCCATCCGTACGTATCCCCGATCCGGTCACTGCTGTCTGTCTGTCTGTCTGTGCTTTGGTCCGAGCTCATGAGTTCTTTAGGCTATTCGGAGGAGGCCGTAACAGGAAAATGCACATTCGCGCTTGCATGCGGAGAGAGGGGCGCTCAGCGGTCCGCGTATACACTCCTTAGAGGCCTGCACGTGGCATACGCCAGAGTAAGAGAGTGTCAGATCAGAAACGTGTGACGAAGGAACACAGGGCGAGAACGAAGCGCTGCCAATAGCTAACGAAAGAGAGATAGAGATAGAGAGAGGGGGAGAAACAGAATACGGTGACGAAGATCGCTCCGGGCTCAGAGGGGAGCTCATCAAGCCAAACCATTTGAGACAACGCCTCGCACATTCGCAACGTGCATTCCTCGGGCGTTCAACGTTCGAAGGTTTTCACCCATTGTCGCGCCGCGCGCCTTCACGCCATCATCACGCTTGGCAGGCAGCCAGCCAGCGGGCCAGCCCGGGGATGCAGGTTCTAGTCGAAGGCAAGTTCTTCTACATTAGTCGTCGTTCGTCGTCGTTGTTCTCCAATCCAACAGTATGCCACCCGGATAACTGCTAACTGTTGATGCTGCTATGTGCGACAGACAGTCCATAGCGTAACGCCATAGAAAGTCCACCGTCTCGCGACTATCACCGCTACCACCCACGCAGAGGCAGGGGCAGCGGCCGCCTTCGCCGATCCGAGGGCCGACGTTGTCGACGGGGCAGGGCGCGCCCGGACCACCCGTATCCAACTAAGAGAAGACCGCCGCGAATAGATGTTGAAGGCTGGACGACGACGACGCCGCAGCTCGACCCGAAGCGACACTCTGCTGCTCGGTCCTCAGCGAAGGTGGATGAAGGTTTGACGAGGTGCGGCACATTGCGACGACTGAGTCCAAGCCAGTATAGATAGAGAGAAGAACGAACCGAATGACGACAATGATGGCAGGACAACGAAGGAAATGGAGCTAGATACTAGGTACACGGTGTCGCACCGTGTTGATGTAGGAAGGGTGCCTGCCGAGAAGAGAGACACGTTAGGCTTCGGCTGCAAATTACATTTAGCAGATGCACGCGGCGCGACACCGAGCCTGAACGAGATGAAAGACACACGGAGAGAGATAGAGAGAGAGAGAGAAAGGGAGAGGAAGTAGATGAGCTGGGTGTTCCATTTAAAGCGTTCAGTGCTACGTATCTATGTGCTGATGGGTGATGCAGTTGAAGACGAAAGCATCGAACACGCGCACGAGGTGGGAAAAACCCACATATCACGTTTTAATGCGGCGCATGCAGAAGCAGCCGGCGACGGGTAGGCCATCTAAATTGGTTGCAACCGACAGTTTCTCTATAATTTCGTAAAGATTTTAGCATTTTGGAATATGTGGCCTTAAATTGTCCATGTAAAGCTGCATCGTAATAGGCGGTGAAGCGTACGCAGTGTCTTTCGTTAGAAAATACCTGTAGTATTTGTGCATGTTCTAACCATGCACTTATGCCGTAAGCAGGAAATGTGTTCTATTGCAATTCCTTAGATTATCCCGGAGAACATGTTATATGTATATACAATTGTGGCATATATATGATAGTATTATATTAAGACCATATATATATATATATATATATATATATATATATATGACACTCGTATATATTATAAGATCTACTAGTAACCTGCGGCATTTATAAAGGGTATGTTTTTTTGCCAA
>QVRM01005400.1:0-40000 GCA_003439945.1 Dermanyssus gallinae | reverse complement strand
CGTGTTCTTCTCATTTGCGAATCCGACTATGATGCGCCGCAGCCTCCTGATGCCCTGCCACTTCCACTACTGCTGCAGCAGCAGAAGCCTGCTGAACCTAGACCGATGTTCCAGGTCGCAGGTTCTGTGTCGAAAAATGGTCGCTATGCGTTTCCGAGCCTGACGGGCGGGAAGGAACCCCGGGTTGTGATTGGGGGTTCCGGGAAGCCCACCCACACTGAGTGTCAGCGTTAGCTGCCAGTGACCTATGTGAATCCTGTCAGCCCAAAACCTCCCTTATAAAAGAAATAAACACCGGTGTTCTACCTGCAAGTACGTGTGTGTGCATCATGAAGATGTTGACGTTGTAATCCTCAGGTATGGGTGCCAATATATTAATATGTATTATCAAGCATACAGGATGCCAGATGTAAGATTTAGAGGTTTAGAAAATTCAAGACTATGTTTGGCTTAACATAAGCGACAATATCCGATTACACAACGTTTGCATATTCGTCTTGCACGAAATCATAATATGCGTAAGCTTTTAAATTGCTCCCTAGCGTAATACGGACAGACGCAATACTACTCCTGGGCCTTGCGGAGCACAAATGCCTAAGCCCGAAAAAAAAGCATGAAAAAAAAGAAAGCATGAAAGCATTGCGTCTGGTTATTCTACCCAAGGACAGTGTCCAAGACTGAGACTGTCAAGAAAACATTAAAAAATCTTTTGCGGATAGTGAAAACAGGTAAAAAAATTGGTTCAAAATAGCTAACGCACTTTCCGTTAGCAAAGATCATAGCTCAAATGGAGTAATGGCGAATGCCTTACTTCGTTTAGTTTTGTAAGTTGTATCAACGAAGTTTACGTTGTCATGAGCCTTTTAGTGCTTTCAGTTTGTATGCGTTTACTAAGACATGCAGTCGCTGGATCCTATTGTTGCGTGCGCAACATAACTTTAAGTAAAATTGCATTGGGGCTCTAAAAACAGATTTGTGTCTATAAAGCATTTACACGACAAGTATTCAGCCAGACAGTAACCATACAACACCTATGAAAGAAAACGGTGACGTGAAAAATCATTTTACTGGTCTGTAAGAGCAGCTCGCATGGTCAAAAGCAGTGTATGCTTTATAATTCGAGACATCCAAGCGGGCGGTCAGTGACAGTTCACGGTCGGTGTCTCTCTCTCTCTCTCTCCTTCTGTTTTCAAACACAACCGCGGAACCTTCACAAATGCATAGGTCAACAATAACGCGTAAATTCAACGACGACCACCGCAAGGCGGTGTCTACACATGTATTGTATATAGTAAGTCATCTCGTGTTCCTCGGGCTGAAGCGCTACAATAGAGCCCGATCGCGAGCCATCGTCCTGTCAGAATGCGAGGTTTGAATGGTGCCTTTCCGCGGGGCCGACTGCCAAGCCCAACTAGCGACCGTCCAAGCAACCCGAATCGAATATTCTTCTGCAAGCGCACTCGGTCTTCGCCACAGTGGTGGTGGCTGCCGCGTACCTCGGTCGAGAGCGTCGAGGGAGAAGAAGGCATTTCTCCGTTTGTTACACGGTGAACTGAAGTCCAGCTATAACACTGGCTAGCCTAACCTTCCACTACCTTTGTATCGGGCCAATGTCCCCAAACCCACATCACCTCCATCCTGCTCGCACCCCCGGGATAAAATAGGTGAAAGGGAGGCAGGGGGGGGGGGGAAGTGGCTTTTCGGCGTGTCCTCTCGTTCACCATTCGTTTGGTTTGTGTTCCATTCGCTGAGTCGACCCGGTCTCCGATGGAATTTCTTCATTTGGATTGCTACCGTGGCGCACGCTAGCCAGCGGTGGCTGGCTGGCAGGCAGTGGCAGCCAAAGTCGTCGGAGTTCCGTTGGTCAGGGGCGTTCGCCTCCCCCCGTCATACCACCAATACTACAATCACTCTACTAGCTTCCCCTGCCAAGCGGGTGACGCTCCGACCACATATAATGCCATCGTCTACCCCCTTCCTCCCCCCTACCGTAAACCCCGAAACAACCGACCCTGGAATGAAACAACTCCCTTTCGAGCTGGCCACCTTTTGATGTACGTCGGCCTACTTCCCTTATTCTCGTTCTTCCTCGCTTACCGTCTCCACATATCCCTCAATTTCTCTCGTATTTGATCGCGCATTAAGATCCATGCTTGCGTTGCGACTCGACAACGGCGTACCCATTTAGAGTGTTCTCGGATAATGAACTGGAGAGAGGGAGGTCCGGTTGACCGGCTAGCGATTCTGCCGCATGCCAAATGGGTCACTGCGGCGCTGGCTACTTGTCTGCAGATCATCTCTGTGAATAAGAAGTAAGGAATGAACAATGCAAGGAATGGCTGTACGAAGCAAATACTCACAATTCGAGAGATAAACGTCTATTCTAAGGATTCACTCTGGACACGAAACAGCGCTTGGTGCAGGTATGTGAGCGCCTGCGTTTAATTGTAATCAAAAGCCTTCCAGCAAGGACGTGAGCCTGTGGTAAGTTGATAGCAGCCTACCAGCCTAGGACAACCAAGATGACTGCCAATATTCACACATTACATGTGTGATATTGTTGATGTGTCTAAATAGGCATTTCTGGGTAGGAACCCAACACTAGTGTTATAGAAAATATTGTGATGATTTATTAATCATTTACAATACGTTTGCACACTCGGCAGTGCTCGCCTTAATAAAAATGGTGGTAAAAAGGTGTCACGTGAAGTTAAGAGTCACTTGTCCGTGTCCTTGCTTGATGGTAGCCCCCGCTCTTATGGACCCGGTGCGAGCGGTATATCCTCAAAGTTCCTTGCAAAGTTAAAACGGTGAGATCCATAAGATTCCTCTTCGTGACGCCGAGCCCCAAGAGCGTCCTCGCAGATTCGGAGTCCCATACACCACTCATAGAGATAGTGATGGATCCGAATCTGCGAGGTTTTTGCGGGTCGGGGAGCGCCGCTTTTAGGAACTCGACGTCATATTTGGCGATCTTGTCTTGCCGTGCTTTTGCCAGGTCCCGGTTCGGGCCGCAAACCTCGGCATCTAAAACCCAGACCTCGGTAGGTGTTGTTATTACGAGGTCGGGCTTTAGACCCGGTGCGCCCGGTCGACGGAATACTCGCTCACGAACCACCTCATGACCCCTTTCGCGGAGAAGACGGGCCACGCGATCACAGACGTCGTCATGTCTCTTTATGGTTTGTTTGTGTGTTGTATCGCACATCTGAGCGACATGAGCCAACGTCTCAGGCGCATGACACCCGTGCCTACAACGTTTGTTGTAGCCCGGGCGTCCCCTGGCCAATCTGGCACGCGTTGGTAGTGCGTTGATCCTGAGCTTTAGTAAGTTTAAATACTCCTTACCAGATAAGTAGGGCATACCCTTAATCCAGTAATGTACAAAGGGCGTTTCGTGTGCTTTTTTAAAATGTGTCCCATCGAACGTGTTGTGTAGTTGTTGAGACCAGTAGTCGATCTCTTGTGTAGCGGTCTCAATGGAGGTTCCCAAGCGCTCGCAATATATAGACACAGTGGAGTTCTCTCTGTAGGAATAGCCACATGATAGACTTAGCAAACAGCTTCACACAAAGTAAATGCTATAAAGCAAAATGCGTAAACGAAAGATATAGAAACGCAGCTCGCAATATATCGGAAAATAATGTTACACATTTATTTCTCTAAACTACAACTAAGAAGCGTCTCTAAAGTCTTTTCACTATACGTTACAATCAGTTAGAGATTTTTGCTAAATAGGACTACAAAGCTATCTGTTCCAGGGTCTAATAGTTCTCGCCGTCATTCTGGCCCTCTTGTAGAACTTCCCCGTCTTTGCTCAGATATGTTGCATTTTTATATAGGCTTTATAACAACAAATCCTCATGACAGCGTGTACAGACACAATCAAAGATTGTAGTATCTAAATGCGCCACCAAAGTGTGCTATCTCTCTTTTAGTAACGCATTAGATGTACATGTCTTAACATGTTGAAATGCAGAAAATAGATCCCCACATCCGGAATCGAGCCTTCAATCGAGCACAACAGAAACTTGTGGAGTATTGCGTACTAGTTACCTAGACCACGCGGCCCTATTTCCCCCCCTTCTGTAGGCTTTCAACAGTCTTTCTAAGAATTTTTATAAGGAAACTAGCTTAAATGCTGATATTATACTATATACAAATACGAAGCCATTCATAGCTGTAAGAGCTTGTCGATTTTTATGGCTGCACGATCACATCTACTTACTAATTGTTGTCGTTGTTATATATATATATATATATATTTATACATACATATATATCTTAAAGTTTGCTCGTATAGGAGAACGTAAGTAGATTTGCTTATTTTTGCACGTAATAGTGCCCTTGTAGCGGACGAAAGCTCGTCTATTGTGTACGCTAGAGCGTGCGAGCGTAAGAGTCGAGATGTTGTTAGACCTAGCACCACTAGGAAGTTTACGACGCCTTCACTCGGCGTTCGACGACAGCGCCTTTTCCCTGGAGTATAGACGGCGAGCATTCCTAGCTCTTCTACGGAGGCTGATAGCCTTTTGTTGGCGGCGTGCTTGCTTCCGTTGAGACTGTTATTTCTGCTGCTGCTGCTTCTGCTGCTGTTACTATGTCGCAGTAGAAACAACCCTGTCGCCTTTTATGGGCACAGCGGCTTAGATCTCGTCGTCGTCATCGTTGTCGTTGTCTGACGCCGGCGCCGACGTAGGAGCGGAGCATCTTTAATTTTGTCTAATTGATCTGGTTTAATTTGAAAGGATGGCTCCCTTGCCTGTCTACCTGCATTCGTTCTCTTCAACAGCAGCCTTTGTAAGAATCACCACCTCATTCAGCTGGGCGTACCCAGCTGCTAGTGAAGCACACCCATGAGAGGGAAGGAGAGAGAGAGAGAGAGAGAAAAGGGAGGGAGAGAGAGGTTTTGAAGTTGCCGCGTGCAAACGCCTATGTTCCAAGCGACACTAGAGGCGAGTCTGCAACATTCGGTCTCGATTCCTCGATTGCTACAAGAACAGTCTTTACCTTCGCCGTTGTGAGGAAGGCGCAGGCGGTGGATACGGTCTCTTAGTACGCCATAGCTGTAGGCCTTATTACCTTATAGTTCGGGCGCTCTATGCAGCTGCTGAGCGGGCAAACGCATGCTATTGCATTTGCCTGCTAGCGCAAACAGCAGCAGCAGTAGCGGCATGTCGACAAAAAATAGAAACATAGTAGTAATAGGACAACAGCGAGCACCGACAAATGCGCACCGTGTGTTGCCGAGATACAGCGATTTGGGCAGCTGACGCGCTGATATGCTCTGTAACAGAGGTAGCTGCGAAGAGCTGTGTTCGTACTGTATTCGTATGCACCGCAGCAATGTAACCACCGCATATCATATCGGATCCAGTACGCGAATTGTTAATATTTTTTTGTTTGTTCTGGGAGGTTTCGGGAATGCATGATGCACATGCGCCACTAGCAGCCTGCGTGACTAGTGTGAGACTCGCAAACCCACTAAACCCGGATTCCTCCCCACACCCCCCCCCCCCCAGGCTCGGTATTACTTTGGCATTACATCGAAGGAATTGTTAACATAGACAACTATATTCTAGCGGGTTCGTGCAATAAGAAGGATATCCTTAGTTAGCCCAGAGAGCGAAAGAGAGTAAGAGAGAGAGAGACAAATACAGTTGTATGGAACGTGCGTGCTCTATGTGCGTGTACGTGAACCACTGATATAAAAGCCCCCATCAATGCCCCGTTGCAGGAAAATTCGAGTTCATTGACAACTGAAGGCACTAAAAAGGGAGTGCGTTGTCTGGGAAAAACTAAAGAGTTCAGTTAGAAGTGTTCAATAGTTAGATAGGTTAGTAGTTCAATTTTGGCGCGCGAAATTAGTGAAAAAAACGGGTGGAAAATTGCAAAATCATTTAAACGATTTAGTTTGCTGCAGGCTCCAGATGTGTAGCCCAACAAATAGATTTTTAGAGTCTACTCGCCAATGCAGCAATTTATCTAGAGTTGTTAGTTGAAATGTGTATATCAGGGCATATTTGGATAATGGTAATAAATACCATAAAATTGAACACGCCTCGTCTTAATTTTTTAAACTGCTTGAGTCAGCACTCCGGCTGGAAGACCCATCGCGTTGCCTGGGAGACCTATAGTTTTTCTTCCAAGGGAGCTGTATGGTCGGCTTTCTAACAAATAGTCAAAAGGGGTCAACTTAAATAATGCCACTGGCTTGTCAAAAATGAATAGGCTCGATTCACAATAATCAGTAATTCATATAATTATTGGGCTCGATCAATATCTTCGGTCGCGTATTAGCGTCTAGTTTCTTATGCTGCGCTCTTTGCAGAAGAAGGGACGCAAGGTAATCTTTTCAAAAGTCAATGCAGTATAGCGCAGTGGGAGTGACACCTTTAATAATAAGTAATATTGCTAAAACCTGAGACTGATGTTGTTCTTTCACGGTCGGCACCTGTGAACACTGCAGTGTATAATAGACGGCG
This sequence comes from Dermanyssus gallinae, assembly GCA_003439945.1. NCBI lineage: Eukaryota > Metazoa > Arthropoda > Arachnida > Mesostigmata > Dermanyssidae > Dermanyssus > Dermanyssus gallinae. The sequence goes on along the minus strand of QVRM01005400.1, from coordinate 33,515 downwards.
TCACGTGGTGCGTAGAGTCCTGTATGGCGGCCGGCGCTGTACTGGCGCGATAGGGCGTGTTTGCCTTTTGATGTTACGAGAACCGATACAGGTTGCTAAGATGAGCGGCACAGACCGTCGTCTTCCGCAGCCGTGGAACAGACACCAGGCCAGAAGCGGTATGTGCTATTGTCCAGCATTGTGCCAAGTTGCGGCAAGGCGAGATCCTGAAGCTATTGACCACTCATCGGGTCGAAGCAAGTTCATAGTCAAGTCTTGTATGTCATCGTGTATACCTGCGATAAAAGAGAAGCTTGCTTTCACTTTTATCGCAGGCATACGACAATGCTCCACTCTACGAGAGATCCTTGCATTGAAGAAGCCGGTAGAGAACTGCCAGCGCGCTCCAGATTTTTTTAGGCCCGTACATGGTGCCCGTTCGATCACTTCCGATGTACGTTCGGAACCGATGAAAAGCGATTAGGTGGCTAAAATCTGTGGTTGATCTGAGGTAGCACCTGCGCTGACGGGCCTTGTAACTTGGGCCCATGCGTTGCCTCCTAAGCGCACATTGAGTAGACACTCATCGAAAGCGTAAAGTATGCTGTTAATGTGCTACGGTCGTAATTCTGACTACAATCGCATTTGAAGCTCAGCTATTCCAATGCAGAAAAGGGCAGGATCTCACGGTTCAACCTGCCACACCCAAATGTTTGACAGTATAGCCTTCCGTTGCCAATAAAGGTTGGACAGCAAAACGTACATTTTGCAGGTTGCGGCATACAGTCAAGTTTGTTACCGAATTTAAATGGTGGTCACTTCGCAACGCAGCATTAAATGCGTTTAGAAATCTAACTTAACCAGAATTTTATTGTTTGCTCTGTGTGATTTCATACACACAGCAGTGACATGTGGTGCAGCCTTGGCACCGCTTTAATACCACAGCCAAGAATATAGATCTGTACGTCGTTCAGCCGAAGCCCCGACGACGAGTCACCTACGAGTCGAAGAACAGCTTGGAACAGCACGCAAACTATTTTACAAGGTATTTCCTTACACGTGCAAGCAGATAGCCCCCGGTCGGTGTTCACAATTCGAAACGACAAAGTGCACGACGGATACACGCAATAGACTGAGGGTTTTCTTTTCCTCCTGCTTGCTCCATTCTCTATTCTATTTCTCTTTAGCAGCACATAGATAGTGTTGGTAGGGCGGACAAGGGCGAGTTGGGGATTGGTGGGGAAGCGGGGGCGGGGGGGGGGGGGGGCGCAACCCGTATGGCAGCACCATTTAAGGAATGCTGTCCAATCATAATAGATTTCGGTGGAATAAAAGCAAATGTCGCTGGTACAAAGGCGACTCTTAATTCCTTTTCTCTTGTCTCATGTCTACGACGAGCGAACGAGCGGGCAAGCGGCCGACCTACCTGCGTGCCTGCCCCACGGTCTTTCCTTTTTCTGCTACTGCCCCCTGGGCTCGGCCCGTCTCCGCTTACAAGCCATTTTCCTTCCTGTCGGACAGCCGCATCGTTGTCTACGCGCCAGTATCGTCGTCGTCGTCCTAATACCTCTTCAACGTTTTCTCCCGCTACGGCTGCGGCTGCTGCTTCTGCTCACCAGCTTCCGACCGGCGCCCCCTCTACCCTCTCATTAAACATTAGCAGTAGTAGGACAACAAGGCGGAGGGCCGCCAATGAGAAAAGACTGCGAGGGAAAACGGACATGACTGGGTATGCGATAGGGCCCATTGGTTGCTGACATAGAAACGCGTGCAAGATACATAAGGGGAAAGCAAAAGCAAGGCGGTAGAGAGAGAAAGGTTGGGGGTTGGGGGGGAGGGAGAAAGAAGAAGAACAATAGAACACAGACCGTATATACGCATGCATATATGTATAGACAACTGGGTGATGCTGGCTGGCATTGTAGGCTGACCAGGAAGCCATCGTAGACTGAGACGCGCGTCCGAGAGGGAGAATAAGAGAAAGAAATCGTGAAGGGGAAGGCTCTAATGGGAGTTCAGATGGTTTCGTCTAACCGGTGTTGTGTGGTATTCCCGATGCTTCTGCTGCTGATGCTGTTGATGTTATAGCCCTTTACTTCCCTTAGACAGGTTGTTAGGGGACGACCAGGCATAGTCAAAGACACGTTCTACGGTGAGCCTTTTAGGAATAGCTGTGCAACACACAATTGCTGTGTGCTGTTAAATGTAGAAACTTCTTTGTGTAAATCTTGTCACTTATCGTGTACTCACCTTGTTGCTGTATAAAATGTGTTCTAGCAGTATTAGAAAATTTGTATATTTTAAAACGATAATTAGGGACGCATAATTATAAACGAGCACACGCTTTGCTAGTATGATGTGGGTTGTGCTGTAAACATTGCAATCGTACGTTATCATGTATACCTAGTATTCCGTATATATCGATCATGCTAGATTAAGCTATGTTGGGTCATTTGTAACTCGGGCCTTATTCATCCGAGTCAATACCTGATCAGAAACGTTTCCCTTCCTGCAATAAGCGACACTTTCTAAGAGCATCTCACGATGTGCAGAGGAGTTGCACACAAACAGTGGCTCCGCGCACCAAGCCCCTTGAGGAAATTCGCACAGAACATGAACTCGGAACAGGTTTGGCTGTTCTCGCGGAACGGTGCTGCTGCTGCGGGGGTTTGTCCGACGGATTGCCTTGCTTTTAAATTCCGCCCGGTTCGCTTGTCGGAAGGGATATGGCTCTGTGGAGGGGAAAGGGGTGACAAGGGAGAAAAGGCCTTCAACCTTTTCGTTGCACAACGAAACCAGCAGTCTGGCTGACTGGCGCCGGGGAGAAAGGGGTCAGCTTTATTCCCTGCCCGCCTGGCTGGCCACTGCCGCTAAGCCAACGGCTAGAATAATGACCAGCGAAACACCCAAGCCGCATCGCCAGGCGTAAACCGCCCCTGGCCATCAGAGCGCCAGAGTGTTCGTTCCTACTGCTGGCAACAGCACCACAACGATTACTAATACTACCTCTCGTGCTGCTGCTGCTTCCATTAGGGATTCGTGCGCTAGTACGTCGAGTGAATGCGCAACTAACTATAACATGCCTGCGAGCGAGAATCTCCGTTGCACTAATCACATTTGTTTAGAGAGTCTGTCTGCGCCTGCCCGTAACGAAACGAAAAAGCTGTACGGCAGTATCTAAGGTTTGTCAATGGTCGATATCGAACTCATCTTCCTTCTTCGACGATTACCGGATGACACTCCACACGGTAGCATCGGCGGCGGTTTCGTCGCGTACCCATGCGTTCCGCTTTAAACACCGGAAGAGTCAATGTGATTGCAAAGTTGTTAGTCTACAAATATATGGATATTGGATGGATTGGTATTCGCTTGACATGTGCAACTATACCTAAGTACACATGTAACCTTTTTATATTCGAGGCTCTTAGAGCGACAGCATAATTCTGTAACAAACTACAGGGTCGGCCAGCACGACCTCTTCAATATGTTTGGGGGGTTAAAATCATTATATCGGATTTAAAAGCAATATCGCTACATCTACTTAGGCGTATTTAGACTCACTGACTTTCCATCCTGATTCAGTGTGATATAGTTATTAACGTATGTGAAGTTTAACGAAACATAAGTCCTTGTGTCAATAACGCGTCACAAGCGTCGGCGTCGCAGAGATGGATTATGTGCTTGTTTCACACAAAATGCTCTATATTTAGCGAGACGTAAAAGCCGGACACGTTTTATACGGTATCGTTGGTTTATGACTATAATCCATGAAAAAAAATGACTAAAATCCAACGCGTCATGTTTTAGTACAACATACTTGACAGAAGAGAGTCAGAAATCGGCGCGCACAAGCAAGAACACGCTACAGTAAACTGTACACTAGAACATCAAGTTTATTCAGCGTACTTAAAACATTTGGTCTTTAGCAGCACCTATTTATGCTAATAAAAAAAATTATTGATTCCAGGCACAGGAATAGAACTACAAAATACTGCTTACCGGGTACGTTACCGACACTTACATACAAGAAATGGTCACTTCGCTTTGAGGCACTGTAGTGTACAGCGGGTGCATACGTAACCGTTTCACTTTTAAAAACAAAATGATCAAGCCTGTAAGTTGCGCTCTTCTAGTCAACACAGACGCAGTCAAGTATTTGCCAAGCATTTAGAAACATTGCCGATCCCTGCATGTTTAAATATTGTACGCATGTGGAATGATGTGTTGTAAATCTGTGCTGTGAAAAGTAGAGCATCTGGTTTACTTTGCATATTTAAATAAAAAATAAGTGGTCGTTTACTATATTTTCCGAAGAAAACAAGCTACGATACAAGATGAAACATTTCTACATTACTTTGATTACCAGTGTTTGATGAAGGTGTAATAACGATAAGCTTAAAGCAATGATGAAGTAGAGCTTCATTTTTCAAATAGTAACTTCAAAAGCTCAAACAGTGTAGACATCGTAGCAACTGGAATAAATATTTTCAGGATTGAAGCTGAAGGCGGTAAGACTTTAAATTCTAAAGTAATCTAAAGATTTCAATATTAAAAAAAAAAGTAGTCCGGATGTGCTGTGTTGCATCTGTCAACCACCGATGCAGTGATTGTGCTATCAGAGGGCAGTTAAGTGTAACAGTGCGCTTGACCAGAAGTTCAGCTAGTGGCGGCCTCGGCTTTCTATTACGACACATATTCGACTGATCCAATTGTTCGTTGGTCGATTTGAATTTGTAATAGCGATCTGTTTCGGGACAGTACAAGAAGTGATGAATATGGTGGCGATGCTCTAAATATATATACGTACATTTGGGTTCTAACTAACAACACCGCCTATATATACATAAATCGGCGTTATATTTACATATAACAGCGTGCGGGATCAAACAAAATCGCTGGTGTCTTAAATCATATAACTCGCTAAACGCTTTAGAAAATACGAGACATTCGCTACGTTTGCACCGGATAGTCGGAGCGTGTACGACCTAAAGGCTAAGTTAGTATCAACGAGAAGAGGCTTTGTTTTTGAAAACCTAATCGTCTTTTCATTTCAGACGGCGATATTGGCCATATTGACAGTACTAATTGATAGTACTTGTAAAATTGAACAACAAAATAACTCGAAACATAGTGTAATACGCAGAGGGACTCGATTGAAGTTACCCACTCTAATTTATTGTTTGAGACAGTGTCATGCCTTCTGTGGCTATTTAGGGATGTATTTCTTGATGGTGTCGCACATAACTTCATGAGCAGACTGCGGAAAAGTATAGACGCCAATATATGATGACATTCAAATGTCTGGTTAATTCAATCTGTTCTGTTACCTGCAAACTGCAATGCCATCTTATGCCACAACAAGCTATTTGGGTTGTAGATATTATCATAAGGACTTGAACATAGCATTTGGCGCGCTTATTACAACGCCGAACAATAGGGATTAGCGCAAATATAAACAGATACGATAATAATAATTTACAATAATCTAGGTAAACACATGGATACATTAAACTATCCAATCTACCTGAGTGTATACAAAGCGCAACAATCTCAGTTTAGGATCTACCTAGATCACTGGTCTGATTCAGACTGTAAAAGTCTGCTGAATGCATTGTTTTACCCCACGGGTGAAAATATTCTTCATCGCGAGGCATCTAATATATTTGAGAATGCAGGTCTAGAGTTGAGGGCTATGTGTGAAATACAATAAAACTAAGGGCACTGTGAAAGTTGTAAATAGTTTAGCTGATGTTCGAGAGAGGGTAGAAGCTAGTGCAAACGCGGTTTTTGTAGGGACAAACCGCGAATTTTTATATGCTAGCATAGAATTTCGCAGCATGTATATTCTTCTACGTAGGTTCATTCGACTGAACAAATCACGGACTGATTCCCCTCGCCTTCGAGAAGAAATGGCTTAAGTGCAGCATTTTGCATTAATCTGGCTCGCAGGAGAATTCCGTTATAGCCACCACTCCAGAAAAGAACACCATAGCATAGCACTGGTAAGAACATGGCTTTGTACAACCGAAGTAAGTGGGGACCCTAATCAATTTCATTCTACACAAACGCAGATATTACAGCTTAGCACTTAGGTGCAATATAATCCAGATGCAAATGCCACCTCATGTTTTCCTGGAGAACGAGCCTCATGCACCTAGTGGTCTGCGGAACTCAACGTTCTATGTCTTAAGTGGAAGGTTGTCAGGTATGCCAGTAATGAATAAATAAAATAATTTCTTTAGTGTATTAAAATTTTAATTATAAAGTCAACATTTAAGAGAAACTAGTGTAAATCAGTATCAAAATGTTGATGATTCACTCCGAACAGTAGTGTTGTGTCATCAAAGCAAAAGTTATAGCAAACCACGAACCACCTCTCTCCGCCCTAGCCATAAGAGATAGGAGCTATACCAGACAACAGCCAACGTGGAGCAACCCAATTGAGCGACCATCTGGAACCGAAATGAACGATCAAGACAATTAAAGGCAGCCGACGCGTCAAGAAAGACTGCGAGACAAAACTTATGTACCTCGACCGAATTGGGCAACCACTGCCATAAGTGGGCAAACTCAAAGTCAGTCGACTTACCCCTTTGGAAACTCGAACTAGTAAACTAAAAAAAGCTTGATTGACCCTATTTGCTGAATTAGCCTGACCAACACAAGTTTTTTTTTATCCTTTGAGACATAGTCAACGACTCAGTTCGGCCTTTTATTGGCGACGTGGTCTCATTCACAGTTTTTAACTGGAGGAAACACGGCAAGTATCCTCTAACCGTGATAAGAAGTTGCCAGACTCAAACGAATGATTTATAAAAGTAGTCAGAGATCCTGCAATCGATAGAGCTGCTAATTTTGTGGGCACACCCATGACCCCTCGACTCCAGTTTGCCTTTAAACGAAGATGAATACCAAGAACCTCGAAGAGAAGAAGAATACCAAGAAACAGAGACTGCAGAGAGTAAAACTTCATTCTCATTTTTTCTATACTTCATTGAACAAGGTTTTCGTATTCCTGCTTTTCTCTAGGTAAGCGACCGTTGTATTTATTACTTAACGTGGCAAATTGATGGTTTTTCAACCGGGTCTTCCAAGGTTTTATCGTCGTCAACTAACAACGCGGATGGTAAGTTCATCCAGTTGTGTCGCCCACCACAGAGTCTGTTTGTGAATTTCCACAGAGGTGTAAAGGGTCGCCACGCAAGAATTCGATTACGACAAAATGCTATCTTTCGGTAGCGTAGATTGCACTGACGTAGCAGCGATAACTGTCTACATAGGTGGTTTGCGAGTTCACCGAATGCATCTTGCGGTGCCTGCGGTACATCTTATTAACACTGCGACGTAGCCGCCGTAAACCTGAAGAAAAAACCCCGCCTTGCACGAACTATCGGGGCAGCAAGATCCACAACGTCAAAGGACTTTTTGTATATAGAAAGCAGAATATTGCTGAACGCGTCAAATGCTGAATCTACATTGACTGCATCATGAAACGCTAAACGCGAGACAGCTTGTAAGCGACAAAGAAACATATCAATGTTAGCCTTATTATGACTTTTACGTGGGTTTGGGCTAGCTTGGCCAACGGTCTAGAAGCCGGCGGAGTTGTCAGAAAGAGATAAGAAGAGGGATAATGATTAGACACGAGTAGAGTTCTGAGAACCACAGGCTGAATGGTGGTAAACTTTGAGCAATTAGAAATATCAATCCAACCTCTGCACGTGCCCGGCGCGGATCTGGTTATGCGATGCACTACAAGGAAGAAGCTTCTAGCCGAAAAAATTATGTATAGTCGCTAGGCTACGGGATTGAAATACGGTCGACATTTGCATTGCCCATATTAATATCAGAGGGTAAGGGTACATTTCGGACAAAACACTGCCTAGAGTATTCCGCAGGGTGCCCCTACAAGACACGCGGTTAGTAAACCTAATAAAACATTCAAGGACCGGCTATTTTCATCAAAATCAAACATGCCACTAGAACAACACTATTAGGACTACAAACAAAAGACGAAAATAATCTACTGCAAGTGGAACGCGCATAAATGCCGACACCGCGGCCTAATCTCCCTAGGCCTCTCTATCTGGCGCAACTAATTCGAAACTAGCCGTGGAGTGAGACGCCTGAGATCGCAGTGCTTTAGCTACGTTTTAGTGACCAACGAGTGCGCGGCGTCCGTTTGACAAGGCGACAAAAGCAACTCGAACCACGAAGTGAGGCTGACTTAGATTCAAAGGCAGGCTCGTGTGGTGGACTGTGGCAGGCGATACACTTGATAACGTGATCAGCTGCTTTCTCTCTCACCCCTCCATTTTTTTTCTATAGTGTTGCTTTGTCTGTGGTTCTCGATGCTGCGCCCCATAGTTGGCCCTGTTTGCCCCGATTGACTTCTAACACAAGCATCGTTTGCACCACTCATCGTAGTAGTAGTAAGCCGGCTGGCTGGCTAACTGATCGGCCGGCCGCAACATAAGCTAACACAGAAATTGTTGGAGTACATAGCTGACGTTCCCTGTCCACATCTGATATAGTGGCGCTACTGCAGTTTCTGCTGCTGCTGGTATTGGAGCGACTGCCACAGCTTTCAAGTTGTGTAAACTTAGCTGTTACGTAGGATGGCAAAGTGTAGCTTCAATGGTTGCTGGCGCTGCCTGTTCGACATCTCAGTCTTCTACACCAGCATCTCCCCCCCCCCCGCCCGCGTTTGCCCTTTTTCAGACCTCTTCGGACCCTGCGGTCCCCGGGTTGCAGTCCGCGCACTCTGTACTGAGCTATGGCAAAGTGCCCTGTGTTTGCCTGCCAGCCTACGCACCCTTGACGCTCCCATGTGCTCTCGTCTATATGCGGGTGCGTGTGTGTGGTTATCGGCAACGGATCTTTTTGCACACCTTGCTTCTGACCCCTTACTCTACCACCACGCCTCACGCCCAGAAGCCAGAACCTCAAAGCTACCTTACACAGGCCGCCGGCCTGCTAGTTCTAGCTAACACTAAGCACCTTACGACGGCCATACGCGGCCAACCACCATCACACATCTATACCCGCCGTGTTTACCCCCCCCCCCCCCCCGACCTCTTGGGGACTCTCTCTCTGCAGGCCGTTGCCCCTGTCTCCGCCGCCCCGTCGCCGCCCATGGGCGCTGGCCGATTCACTCGGTCACTGTTGACTATGCAGCTCCTGCAGCAGCAGTAGCCTTCTTCGTAGCAGTTCGGTCTGTCTGATTCCTGTTCATCAGGGCAGCAGTTGTCGTTTGCTCTTGTTGTTGCTGCTGTTGTTGTTATTGTTGCTGCTGTTGCTGCTGCTGTTACCACCGCTGACGACACCGGCGATAATGCCAAGGAGCCTTCTATGGTGGTATCACCGTGGTGGCGGTCGTCGTTGTTCGCGGCTACCGTCGGCCTGCCATGAGATGCCGCTGCGGCGAGAAGCGGGGCGAGGACAAGACGGCTCTGGCTTCGTAGCCGGTATATAGTTAGTGTAGCTAGACGTAGTGCGTCTAGTCGTTCCTCATCGTGGTCCTTGTTACGTTGCTAAAGTCGAAGGTGGAGTGAGCGCTGAACTGGGCTGCACGGGCGGCGATTCCCGACGGCGGCGGCTGCACCGCCAGGCGCCCGCCAAAACACGAAAACGATGAAGGGAGCAGCGCACCCCCGGAATGGCAAGTCGAGCCACGCCGACGAATGAATAGAGAAAGGAGAGAGAATCCTCGATACAGCCTCGTCGGCCGTACGGAGACAAGAGAGGAAAGCGAGAAGGGCGGGGGGGGGAGGTGCGCAGACCGGGTCAGCAATTGCAGGGGTCAGCAATTACCAAAATGAGAAGAAGCAGAATGCGATGGTTAGCAGATCACAAGAGGCAGCGAAGAAGGACGCTGGTGGTGTGTAAGTCTGTTACAGTGTGTGTTTGTATGTGTGTATGTATGTATGGGTTAGGAGATGAGTTTTTGTCGACGACGACGGCGAGAAGCCGTTCGACAAGGGAGCCCCGAATGAACCTCGATAGCAGCTACAACAGCATCCGCGGCAATAAGAACCGCGGTAGCAGACAGAACAGCAGCATCCGCAAGAATAAGAAACACAGGAGCAACAACAACGACAACAACAGCACCGTAGTCTGTTCATCGTGCGATAATGCGCAGCAGCTATCTGTGCTACTGCTACTGCTGCTGGGACTACTTCCACCGCTGCTGCTGCTACTATTGGATACTGTAGAGCGACAAGATGCTATTGAACGTTACCTGCGTGAATTGAGTTGCGTGTTAAAAGGCTGTTGATCCTTTGTAGGTGTAGACATAGGTTCCCCTCCTTATATATATATATAATATATATATATATATATACTAGTTATTGGCATCGTAAAGGAACTGTACTTTTAGGCTTTGCCATGCGCGTTATTGACACTAACCAGTCGTAGGACAAGTGAACGGCAAGTGCTTCACCACCCTTCTGCATTGAGTTGTACGTACTAACCACTCTAGATTTAGCATTTCTTCTCCTGAAGCTTTTATTCAACAAAAAGTACAGCGCGCAGCAAATATATATATATATATATATCGAACAATAATTGGGCTTAGCAGGCTTTCCTGCACCCCAACCTCCACTTTACATATATATGTATATATATATATATAAATATATATATATATATATATATTGATGGGCTCATGGTTCGCTCATGATCTGCGTCTTGATAGATAGAAGCGTTAACAGTTTTTAAACATCTTACTATTGCCCCGATATGTCAATAATTAATGTTAACTTGATTGGTTCCCGGCAACACTATCCGATGTGAAGCAACCGTATTACCAGTTGCCTTGCAACTGACCCTTTGAATCCCGGAGTGTGGTCGTGTTAAGAGATAAAACGTGATTTAACTATGTGACGGCCGTGTCAGTTCATTCCGGCACCCGCAGTGGGTTCACCGAGTCTCTCACGTCAGTTTGACAAGTAGCGCAGGTGGGACCCCTTTTTGGTGCACTCTCGCTCCTCCTCCGCTCTAAGGTTGCGCTTTGATTGGCTGAAGTTGAACGTCGACGAGAAGTCCGACGCGAGACGAGACTGAAGTCTGGACTTTTCACCGGCTGCCGACGGCAAACGAACAAGACACAAGGCGTCAAGCAAGCTGAATGCGGCAGTGAGAGTCGCGAAGATTCGTTCGAAGCCATCGCCCATATACGCTGCGCAGGTCGCTGAAACATGTCAAGCAGAACACGGTGGTGAAGATGAAGCCGTGGAAGTAGAAGAAGAGAAGAGAAGAAGAAGAAGAAGAGGAAGAAGCAGTCGAAGACAACGAAGTCGATCGTTAATCCGGAGTAAGCCCTCCCTCGTTAAGTCCAAAAGGCACACACATGCACTCGTGTATACACGACCGCGCGACGCTCGGACACGCATATGCCCATGGATCTATGCGTACGTATGCGTATGTATATATATATATATATATATGGGCATACCCCCAGCAAAGGCACTAGCCAAGCGTGCGCTGAGGACAGGAGATTTGTGCCGCGCGGGGGAGGGAGTGGGGGTAGCGCGTGGACGCCGCCCCAGTAAAAGGGCAGAACGGGGTTTGGGAGAATCGCTGTTGTTGTCATCGCCGTCGCCACAACCGCCGACTACGTTGCCGTAGCCACGGTCATTGTTGTTGTTCTTGTTGTTGCTATTGTTGTCGTCGTCGTCGTCGTCATCGTCGTCGTCGCCTGTCGACAAGGCTGGTAAGCCGCCTGTCCACTTTTCTTGCCGTGGTCCTCCTTCACGATCTCCTCCATTGCTTGCATAGTCTCTTCGTTCGCCTGGCGGGCGCGGGGCTGTTTCTCCTCCATACTGCTGCTGCTACCTCTTCTCTTTCTGCCGCCTCACTCTGTGTCTCGATCTTCTCCGAGTTGATAGTTGGACGACATGTCGAGTTAAGTGCGTCCGTCGTTGCTCGCTGAGGAGACGCCGCTACGGCCCGGCGTCTCCGTGGTAGTTGCAAAACAGCAGCAGCAGCACCCCCAGCCTTAACAGCAGCAGTAGCAGAAGCAGACGTCGTAGTAGTAGTAGTTGCTCTCACAGATTGGCGGCCGCTAGTCTCCTCGACGTACTAGTAAAAAATGCATAAACTTCTTAACTATGCTTTGTTGTTGTCGTCGTCGTTGCCGTCGACGACGACAACGCGCCACCGAATGGGTGGAGGCTTACCGCCCATCGCCCGCATCCCGTATCCCGTACATCCCGTCGGCTCAGACGTCGGACAGGCAAGAACGACAACAGCGACGACGACGACGACGGCGACGACTTGCGCACCTCTCGAGGACGCAAGACGATCGACGAAAACCAGTGGAAGAGGTAGGGAAGAAGCTGACACAGAATCAACAACAGCAGCAGCAGCAGTAGCAGCAGCAACAACAACAACAGCAAGAGGAGGAGAAGGATTCATTCATAATCCTCTCTTCTTGCGTTTGCCTCGGCTTAACGGACGCCGCAGTGTCGAGCGCAGTGGCATCATCGCTGCAACATCCCGCTGCTATCCCGCGCACACGCCATCGGCTAAGTAGTACGAACCCAGTAGCGACGAAGTGCAAAGACTGTGTTTATAAAGTATGTTGTGTTGTTGTTTTTATTGTTATTGTTGTTGCCGTTGGTGCTGCTGCTGCTGCTGCTGAGCATCAGTTGCGCTGGCGGTGGTGTTTGTGGGACTACTGATGCATCGGCCTCCGTCACCGCGAATGTTATCGCTGCTGTAGTTGTTGTTCTTGCGTCATTGTTTTTGTTGTTATTGTTACTTTAGAGTTATTGTTGTTGACTTCCTCTGTTTTGTTGTTGTTGTTGTCGTTGTTCGTTGCTAGTTTTGTTAGCCGTAACCATGCAAAGAAAGCGAAATACATATTAAATAAAGGCCTAACTAAAAAGTGTATGTAAAAGCTAGGCCAAGGCAGCGATAACGGGCAACTAGAACTTAGAGAGGGAGAATTAGATGATTTGTTTATTTACTTTTTGTAATGAGATGACACCTAAATTGCTCAGTTGTAGTTAGGTTTTTGTAGGTGAGGCTCAGATATACTTATATTATTTTGACTAAAATGCAGGTTTGTATATAATTTGATCTCTATATGTTTTAAGAGACATCTTGGATCTACGGTCCGGAAAGGCGGCCTTCTGTAGATCAAACACAGCTCCGGCAGCAACTTTGCACGATCGTCTACCTAGCACTTTTAGGGCAATCTTATGTACGAGGCCATTGGGTACTGCGGGCCAAGTCTCAAATACTAGATAGGGCATCTATAGGCTTGTCGCTGCTAGATAAGTTCCCAACGGATTACCTTAATAAGCAACATGTAAGTCACGAATTATTAGTCTCACTAAAACTTATGGTTCGAGCAACACATTTCCCGTGTCGCTACGCTATTCAAATATGCAGACAGTTTTGCGGCCTTTTGGCATCCAGGGATACATAGGTATTGCATTTAATTCCCGAGACAAAGCAAAGAAAGTTGGCGTAAATAGGGCACACAACATCCAAGCAAACAAACTATCATTAACAACGATCACAACGTTCTAAGCCGAAAGCTACAACCGTTTTTTGTCATATGGCTGGTTTCAGACTCCATAGGCGATTTTGAACTTTCTAGACAACGACCTTTTAATTTCTCTATATAAACTACTTATTTGCAGTTAGTTGACAGCACTTTTATTACACATGAGCTAGCGCTGCAAAATTGATGAATATTTTGCGATAAGCGCAAGTTTTTTTATCTTGTTTTATTCTACGACTAAAATATAGACCAGCCAAGCCTATCCGCTAAAGATTTAGCTCGTGGGGCCCTACTTCAAAGTGTCATAGGTTTACTTAGTCGTAAATAAGACAGATAGTAATTCACCTGGCTCCTGTCATTAGGCACTTTGATATAGGGGTTTATGGTATGGTAATGCACTATCTATTTTTATTGAGACACCCCGTTTTGTGTCCGTTTTTATTACAACAAAGCTTCGGCGAGTTCTATGATTGTCTGCTGCACTTGAAGTAGCTACGCACTTCCCAGTACATGTCGTTGTGACGGACGTTGTTGTTCTTGCTCTCTCATGCCAGAGGAGAGCATGCCGTCATGGCGAGGTCCTTTTTAACACGAGTTAATTATTAACGAATAAAAAATTAATCCATCTAATCTAATGGACTTTAGTAGAGGACTGTAGGCGGTCAACGGCGGCGCTGAACACACTAGTATGCCGGATTTAATCGTCTTGTATAGCTTACTAGGACACCGCTTGACGTGCACATTCAATCATGGCACTTATATATATATATATATATATATATATATATATATATATATATGTGCACACTTGAGGTTGGGCCGAAACAGCCGGTTAAATGATATACACCTACAACAATGCCGATTAGGACAAACAAAACTGACGCAACGACATCGTGGCAGTTTTAAATGTTCTGATCTCAACTGTACTGAAGTGCTAGACCTTATGCAATGCTACTTCAACATCACGGATTTTCAGTGATTTGCTTTCGACAACAGCAAAATCGTAACGCCAGCTTTGCAAGCCGACCAACCACCTATATCTACTGTCTGTAGCGAGCGTCCCTGATTGTAGTCCTGGCGATCAGAGGTGGAACGGCGTCACTCCTAAAAGGGTCATACGCGGTACGTGCCCAGATACTGGATAGGTATAACCCAGCTCATCTTGCCAATAGTAACCTGAAAGCATCCATAGAGAGGTGCAGCTCGAAGAAAACGGGCTTGCCGGTGTTAGACAAGTGCTGGATCCTCTGGGCGACCCCAGCCAATTGATCTGAAAGGGCGCTCGCCACTTCTCCTGATAGTCCATAGTACTGTTTTGTATGAAGATCTGGGCTATCAGAGAGCTGAAGCTTAAGGGGGGAGGTGCGTTTAGTGGGTATGGGTCTCAACGGAGTAACATCCAACCGTTGGGGTCGAGTCCCACACTGCTAGAGATAGAGACTCGTAGCGATAGTGCGTAACTGCATTTAATACCACCTCCAAAAAAAAAAAAATCTTGCCAATAGTGTATCATGTTGACTCCTGTAGCAAATGGCGTTGTCACTGGCAATGGCACGTCTACGGTTATATCAACTTATTGCTCGTGTAACGCTACTGGCAAGCAATTATTGGCCACTTTGTCTACGTATTATTTGTATGCACATCTATGTACTACTAATATTACTACTAAAAAGTAAAGTTTTCGGGCTGACCCTCAGCCAAGATTTAACGTCCACGGATTTGTTCTTCACATTGCTTCATAGACGGACCCCCATAAATACAAATGTGCAACGGTGGGGCTCGAACCCGCGCACCTATGTGTCTCCTCGGGTTGCGAGGCGGAGACTTAATCCACCACGCCACCGGGCTACTAATATTGCTACTACTGCTTCTACAACTACTACTACTACTGCTACTTCTACAAAAATCCTTTAGTTTCCAGCTCAGTTTTGCTACACCGATCAATGGAGGATTGAAACTGCTCTACGTATGCCATATTCAACCTCAGCGACGATCAGGGTATTCGCTGTTTGCTACTGTGACTAATAAGGGCATCTTCAACCATTATCGACATTGAAAGTGTCCCGCTCAAATAGCCCGCTCAAATAGACTCGCCTCCTTCGATATTTGCACCCTCGCTCGTCTTAGACGGGTTTCCTTCCTACTCTCATCTATGCGGCACATTTCTGTTTCTCCCATAACTAGGACAGCGGTGGCAGCAGCAGCAAAAGAGGGAGGTGTTTCCACAGCCCAAGTCACCACCAATCGCAGCGTGTGTCCGTCCCGAGTGTCCGGTTGGCGGTCCGGTCGGGGGACCGAGGAACAGACCAACCTTGCACATTATCTTCGAGCAATCTCCCACTAGCCCGAAGCCCGTGCCTTGACCCAACCTAACGACGCCTTGGCCTCCCAGTTGGCCTATCGGATGTCCACCTATTCTAATGCAACGCAGTAATACACCGACAACCCAACTGGGTGACCGGGTGGGTGAGTGCGTAGGTATCTACACACTCGCTTGCAATTCAATCGATGGTATGGTAGGCCATTGGCTCTTGGCCACATAATTTTCGCCTCTTGACTTTCCCAGCAAAGCGCTCCTGGGATACACGGAACAGCACACAGCCGGCCGTTGGCCAGTGTGTCGTCTAAGAAGAGGCTCATTTTCAATGATTGGCGGCCATTTCTTTGTTGAACGTTCGGCAACAGTACACATAGCAAAAAATAATCGTTTTGTAACGTAGATAGTACATTTTGTGTTCAGTCCTGGAAATGTTTTTGCATCTCCAGCATCCGTTAGCGCTTGCGATGAAACCAAGGTTTGCATCCGGTTGCCTAAAGTGTCGACCCGCTTCAATCGGTCTTTCTGAAAGACTCTTTCTTCAAGCCCGAGCTGTAGTCTCCGTTGTAATTCGCACTTTCCTGCTATTTAAAACATATTTAAGCGAACACACTGTTATTAGTGGTTAGCTTGAACATGAAACGGAATAGTCTCCAGGATAACCGATTTTTGAAGGGAAATGCTAATTTTCAGAGTTACGCGGGTTTAATTCTAATCCAGCGTTTTTAAATCATAACGGCTTCCAGAATCACTACACATACTAACCAATATCATAGATGCCAACGCTTGGTCTTCTTATCTATTTCAAAATTATTTCCGTTTTTAACGTATACACACACACACCTATATATATATATATATATATATATGTTTATGTGTTAGACGACGGATTTGGCGTCTTGTGCGTGGCCATCTAACGAGTCGGCAATGCTCGAAAAGTGTCATTCCCTCGAGACGGCCAGTCAAGACGGGTGGGTGGCCTTAAAGTGCGAACGGATAGACCGAACGATCTATGTATGATATGTAATGATAATGATGATGGGTAATGTTGACGTGTTGCTCATTCATAGAGCAGAGGCTTACGTTATCGTCGTGTCAACTTTGCGGTGACATCACATCATCAATCGTAGATATGCAGACACATTGTCATTGCTGGCCGCTTTTTGGGATCGGCAGGCGCATGCTTCATTTGAATAGTATTTAAGGCTCCCAGGCCTACCAGGACGCCGAGTTCCTCAACAGTCCCAGCTGTGCCCGCGACTGCCTCCGCTGCGGGAATTGCCTGACTCGTAGACCGGGGCAAGGAGCACGGGACACGCTCGGCGACAGGCCTTCTTCTTCTTCTTCTTCTTGAGCCGTCTTTCAAAGTGACATCTGCCTGTTGAACTCACAATACGCTCCCCCCACTCCGCCGGCCGAACGCCATATTTGGTAATGGCTTTAGCCTTTTTGTCTTTACTCAGAAGAGTTAGTCGCGTTGACGACGTTTCGTCAGCGCTTGTGGTAATTCGCGGCAGTATAGACGACTTCCCAAGAGACTGTCGTCGCCAGCCTCCGGTTGAGTCGCTTGCATATACATTTATGAATGTGTGTGCATATATATATATATATATACCTGCATGCATATAAACGATTAAGTCTCTTACCTGAAGCTCTCTCTTATAGAGTTTATTTTCAGCAGGGCGCTTAAACGTGCCGACAGATATTCCAGCGCTTGCGTTGGATGCGCTTGCTGCACAAACAGTGCGTAGTATTCATCACGATAGAAACAAACTGAGCTGCGACCTGCGTTCAAGCGGCTGCCGTTCAAATATGCTGGTAGTGGGGTAACGTTACAACTGTGGGGCGCTGTGGACGCGTGCTCTTTCTGTGCGTCTCTCTGCGTGGTAAGCGCTCCGGACCCGCTTCGAGAGTTGGCCTGAATCTCTTAAACCGGAGGTTCGCAAGACACTCGTATGCCTCGCAAGTCGGATTTCCGCCTACGTTAGCTAGCTTACACTGGTTCTAGGTTGTTATCCGTCTGTCGAGCCCGGTGGCGTGGTGGGAGGAGACCACATAGCAGGTGCGCGGGTTTCGAGCCCCACCATTGCCCCGCATTTGTATTTATGGGGGTCCGTCTGCGAAGCAATGCGCAAAGCAGCATCTTAACGTTAAATCTTGGCTGAGAGTCAGCCCCGAAAAGATTTGTTTAAGGTTGTTATCCGTATATTAAAATACGTTCACCGTCATTTGCTCGCCCTTGTACGAGACGTGTCAAGTGTAGAAGAATAGTGGGCAAAGACGTCCACCATTGTGCTCCAGATCAGTAATGCACAGACGCTTGACCTTTAATGTATGTGACAAAATATTTATTGAGTAACCCAAGCAAGTTTAATTGGAAGCGAATTAGGCCAATTATTATTATTAATAACCTGGTTACCATCCATACTTAATATCGTGCCCTTTATCAACGGAACAATACGTTGACTTAAAACGCTTTGCTGTGATACCTATCATTCACAGGTTATATAAACGCGCGCAGCAGTCGCACATACTTACAAACATGAAAGCACATTTCCCTTTGGTCGCCTATATACATAGATATCCTTTATTGTTTAACGATATTTTCTTAGGGCGTTGTTGGTCACCATCATCAACCAAGTAATTATCGCTGCTATTTGCGCTTGTGCAGCCCCAGAATCTACGCTGGCTGAAGTCTGCTGGGCTCCCTGTAGCAGTGATAGTCAGCAGTTGCACCTACCAGCTGCAGGCAAATAGGTTCGAAGCACAAAGGTGAAAGTTTGGTCGGTGATCGGTCGACGGTGCATGACAGGATTTGTTCATGCGGATACAGCTTGGGCAATCCGTACGTACCGCACACGGCGGCCAGAAGACCGCCGGCTTGTCACGGCTAAAGCCAAGCGATGCCCTCGAACGCCAGCGTGGCAGACGGTAGCAGATAATCCTAACTTGCTCCCGCCTTTACATGCAGCAACCCCCCGTCTCCGCCCCCGCCTCTACATGCACCAAGCGAGCCTGTGCGGGGTCGATTGGTCACTGCCTAACTGACCAGCCGGTAGCAGACGCCATAGCAACCACATATATATATATATATATATAAGAGTATAGATTGCACCGAGAAAAATGCAGAGTAACAGCGTAGGACGACATAATCTTTCGACGAAGTGCTGCGCTTAGTAGCAGGCAAGCGAGAAGAGGTGGCGACATTTATCCGCTTTACAGCGAAAAAAAAAGAGGACTGCTATGGGGTGGCGTGACTCGAGGCGAACCCGACGACGGGAAACAAGCCATCGTCCGCCAAGACAATGGCTTGGTCAGCGACTGTGTCTACCTATGAATTTAGGATAATATTAAAACAGGATTTAAACAGGCACATGCTGAATTTCTCGCAAAATATATATTTCTGCAGTTGACAATCTATGATGATGATGATCGCAATGATACACGCCGTAACTAGGTGTCCAGCATTTTGTCGTCTTGCATGACATGAGGAGATTTTTTTGCCGGCGTCTAAATGGCAACGTGCCATTTCTTCGCATTTTTTGGACCCGAACATACGCAGGAGTAGCTTGGCTGGCTGATCCTCTACTGGTCCGAAGGTTTAACAAAGCCCTCCTATCGCTTTTTCCACAAATATGCAGGTCAACGTCTTGTCTGCAACTATGCGTCCGAAAATATGTGTATAAACTGATGGCACTGGCAAGCATGAACACGTTGGATGTAAAGTGCACGACCTGAAATATTGTGTATTTACCTTATTGTCATTGGAGGGAGCGCACTTAGAACTCTGGCGCGTGGATTTTTGTTTAGCAAAGAATAACTGCTTAACACATTGCAATGAAGTATAATGCCTATATGTATATATATATACAAATTTTGATTCAACTTATTGTCAATAAACCGAACACACATGTTAACGTAGCTTGTATTTCGTATTCTCAATAAACCACCCACAGATGCTAAAATGGCTCGTGCATCATTCGTCAATACAATATGGCGTGATTCCACAACTCTGCATCTGCTAGCAGCCTTGGCTTTTCGGTTGCGCAACACCTACAGAAATGTTTGGGTCAAGTTCGAAAAGGTCAAATGTTTGTAATGGTAATTTAATAATCGGCCGGTCTATTCACGAGGTCGAAAGATCCTTTTCGGTGCGGTGACTATGGTCGTCGCTAGCTTGTTATTGTTGCCGAATATTAAGTGGAGCGGCAATAACAAACTGTCACCGTTGCCCGTTTGTATCGCTCTCTTTCTCTCCTTATCCTGTTTCTTTCTTTCCTTCTCGTTGCCCTCCTTTTCGAGTTGTTTCAGATTTGTCGTTGCTTCGCTCGTATTTGTCGTTTTCCTCCTTTAAGCAAGCACGGTGTAGCTGGTGTAGTTTGCGAACACGAAACCTGCAAGGAGACGATGCCCATAATCACCACCACCACCACCACTACCGCTACCACTACCACCTCGAGGAAGGAGCGTCAATCGAATGCAAATCAGAGCCCTCAGTAGTGCCGAAGATGCCAAGCCATGCGGAGGCTACCGGAGGCCATCCGACAGACCCCGACCGACCGGGGGGGGGGGGGGACGGGCGCTAGCGGTCGTCATGTTTGCAAATACTGCATGCCTGCATACACCCCCGCCCCCCCAACCGAGAACTATTTCTCTACTGCAGCCTTCTTCACTGGTCGCTTTGTGCTTGCACGCTGGTTGCATGCACTCTTTTCCTGCTTCGCGAGCGGTGGCCGATCGTTACGGCGCGAGGCAATGGTGTGCAAGCCTCGCCTTTCAACGCCCACGCTCCTTGCCGCCCCCCCCGTCCCAGCGCCCCTGCCCCTGCCCCGAGCCCTTCAGTTGCTCGTTCTTCTCGCTCGACTACAACTTGGTCGTTGCGGGCGTTTCCTGCTTCGTTGCGCCTACCCCTCCCTCATGAGGCCTTTACTAGTCGCAGTAGCAGTAGTAGTAGTAGCAGTAGTAATCGTAGTAGAACTAGTAGTAATAAAAGTCGTTGTAGTAGCAGTGGTAGTCAGCAGGTGTTGTTGTTGACGTCGTCGTCGTTGTCGTTGTTGTTGTCGTCGCGGTTTGTCTTCTTGTCACCGTCGTCGTCGTTGCTATTTTTGTTGTTCCTGTTGTTGGTATTGTTGTTGTTGTTGTTGTTGCTGCTACTGCTGTTGTCGTCGTCGTCATCATCATCATCATCATTGTTGTTGTCGCCGTCATTCGTGCTTCTCGAGCTGCTGTTCCTCATAGACCACCAGACGCCCCTAGCAGCAATTACGGATGCGCTGTGGCGGAACTAAATTTCATTTACTCGCCCACTGCCCTCTTGCCACATCACTGTCGCCCTCTTGCTCCTCTTTCTCGTCCCGTCAGCTTCCCGTTACAGGACACCACCAATTCATTCGTAGCTCTCTCATGTTCTAGTGTCTGCATCCCCCCTCTCTCTCTCCACTCTCTTTCGCTCTTTCTCTCTCTCTCCTTCTGTGTATCTCTCTGTTTCCCCAACTCTTTGCCTTTCGCTGTCTCGGCTAAGCCGTTGGGTGGCTTCCATCTTGGGTAGAAGCTCTATCGCTCTTGGTCTACCACCAGCCCACCCACAAGTCAGTTCCCAGTATTCACTCACGAGATCTTTTCGGCCGGTCGTACTTTGTTCGACTGCTGATGCTCTCGCAAGCAAGAGCGTAACGAAGGGTAGATGCACCGGGAGGGCCCCGGCTCGCCGACGCCTTTACCAGCGTCTGTCTAGAAGGCGTCAACACTGGTAAAGTGTAACCAGACCTCCCCCCCCCCCCGACTTTATCCCTGACTTTGATTCTCGCCACAAGCCCCCCGCCCCTTCGCGCCCCATTCCCTTCCAACCAATCCCCCTGATAGCACTGCGTAAGACCCAACGCAGCCAACATCCGCTTTGCCCTTGTATCTATCTGTCGACTGGTAACGGCAAGCGAGCCAACTACGCCATGCTTCAGGGCGCACCGCCGCTCTCAAAAGCGTACGTACGATCACCAGCTAGGCCAGCTTCTGCCAGCTTGCACCGTACCCGCCTCCAACTTACTGACCCGTTACGCGCCCTACAGACACGACGGCAAAGTGTACGGATCAGTAGCGCGACAACCGGAACCGTAACGGTACTATGTGGACCTTCGTTTCCTAACCTCAACTTTTTACACGCATGCATCTGCTTGGTGGACCAACTTCATTCATTTCTGAACAGCCTATGTATGTATACATACATATAAAGACCACGGTTACATATATATATATATATATATATATACCTACTCGTGGTCATTAAACATCTTGCGTAAGCCAGCACACGTAAATGTGCCATATAGACCCTACAACTGGCCACTGTGTAAACTCAAATTTATCACACAGACAATTGATTAAAATAGCCTGATGAAAAATGTGTAGACGGCTGGTCTAGCTCGCAATAAGAGCGTCTCTTAATGTGTACCGCCCCGTATTCGGATAATTGTTTGTAGCTGTCGTATGAGAGGCAATCATATCTATCTAAGTGTAGGTCAATAGTAGCATCAGAAACAATATAAGTGTATATAGTGCCAGGCTACCTAACTTTGTGTCGTCGTCACGAGCGTATATGCATTAAATACTTTGCAATATCTAGCTGTATCTGTGTTAGACTATCTTCCGCATGCATTGGCGCTTGAGCACATTCTTGCCTTCGCCTAGTAAACAACAATTTCCGCTGCGACTTAGTTAGCATTAGTAATTGCGCCTTAGTGAAGCAGTACAGCTAAACATTTGCATTTACCGCAAGTTCATGACCGTATACTATAGCAATAAATGTCACTTTAGCTTCTAATTAAATAAATTTCCCCTTACTGAGTGACAGGGAGAATAGGTTGTAGCATTTCAAGAAACAGGTGTAATCGATTATCAGGAGCGTCGGATTTCCACGTCTAACCAGGGCCACTTTAATAATTTATACGGAACAAAATTCTTTCGTGGAGTAGAGTAAGAGCACACACGAAGAAGATGTTCAACAATCTGGTTATTTAATTCGAATTAAAGCACTGATCTGAATAGGCACCTCCCCCGGATTAACTCGGCTTAAAGGAATTGGATAGCCCGGGATGCAGTTAATATTTGAAAGACGTGAGATACAGGGAGATACAGAGGCAACGAAACTTTGCTTGTCGAAGCAGCGAGGAACTGTCTTATCACCTCATATCAGGCTGTCCACCTGCTACTGAAAAAAATCGTCTAGGATTGCCGCGTACAGTATTTTACGAATGTTAAACTTTGGGGTGAAAAACTAAAATCGAACAGGCCATACGGGAGGCCGGGGATAACATATCATTCTCTAACCTTCCTCCCTTAGCCGGCAAATTATTGAAATCATTTACTTCCACCAATATGCACAGCGCACAAATACATGTACAATCTACCTGTTTTGTATACACAGTCGCACTAGCCCTTATTATGATTTATCTTTCGAATAACCTAGAGCCACGCTATGTGCACATGTTTCTGCCGTACATAAATCTAGGATCACAGAAAAGCCGTTCGAATTTGGGGCTCCACTGATTAGCCAAATCATTTGAATAACGTCGCTCAGAAAAACGGCCGCAAGGTCGGCGGCACGACAATTTTGCTGGAACTTAACTTATTAACTCAGGGTGGGTCTTCGTGAAGTTGCCTACATGCCACGTATAAAGGGCTACGGCATTCAAGCCTGGACACGCTTTCCTGATAGGGCAGCACAACGGCAAACCATGCGTGTCCTGCCGGTGACTGGCAATACGAGACTTGCAGGCCAGCACGAACTGGGCGGCCAAACGCTCTGTCTCATGCATGACCCGGTACCGCCCTTACAACTTCTGATCTAGCTAGATGGCAGAGAACGCGAGCCATGGTGATCGGAGCAATGCTCGTTCACCGAGAAATAGAGGCAGAGAAAATGAGAAAGGGAGAGAGAGATGGCTGGGAAAGCGAGAGAGAGATAGAGCGACTGAAAAGTACCAGGAAGACAATGGAGAAGAAGATGAAGAGGAACTCTGTGTTAAATGTAGTAGCAAACTTATGGAATGCAGCAGCATCGGGTGGTCGCGGTAGCGGCTAACAGAACCACGGCTCTGTGTATGGGGTGGGGGGTGTTAACTATTAATGGAGTGGCAACCGTCCGGCAAAGGGCAAACGGGCGCTGCCACGGCACAAACAGCTTTCTATGTCCTTTTTCTTCATGTTACGCAGTCGCTCTGGTATGGGCCTCCGCTGATGCCGGTACCGGCCCAGGCAGGCATAGCAGCTTCTCGTCGTTGTCGTTGCTGTCCTACACTACTCCCACTAGAAAGGGATCCATATGTCTGATGAGACGTCTGAGCAGAGCCAGCAGGAAAGACGACGACGACGACGGCACATTGTGATAGTGGGCCCGCGGAGGCCGGCAGTCTGGGCAGGCACGCACAGGGGAATAGAAGCCGAAGGCGGAGAAGGAGTTACATGTGCTACGCTCCGTATCATTGCCTTTACGTACGCCACACAGTAATGGGCTACTTGCTGGGACAGACGATACGCCGAAATTGCAGTTTGGTCGTTTTTGCTCGATGCCTGCCACAAGAGCCTCTGCTATTGGTTTTGCGGCAAGCAGATACGTGAGGGTCGTGTTTAGAACAAAAAAGGGTTGCCGGAATAAATGTTGCCGTGAAACCGTTTCGAGCGGAGATTGGGTTTCCTATCGTCAAGGATCTGTACATAGGCATGACAGTGTAAACTGTATGTTGGTGCCTTGTAGATGGGCATGGGATTTCGCATAGGGATTGATGCGTAATATTGATTTTTTTTACAAACATCTTACTCGACTTTAATTTGAGATAGGCTGACCATACGGACAAGTTGTTATTCACTGGTATAATCGTAGTAATTTTTTTTCGTGAAACACATTTTACTTAAATCATAGCGAGGTGTAAACAATTGTCTCTCAGTGAACGTGACGACAAACTACATCAGCCCTAGGTCAGGTGTTGTCCACCTGGACAAAATGTCAAGCACCGCCGTGGAATTACCACGTTGTACCTGTATATCTAATGACAGCCTTTGCCGGAAAAAAATACCAGCGCGTAGGTCTCCCGTGGCCAATACGAGACAAATACATACCTTGGTAATAACTCCCTCAGTAGTTTTACCTGGGCACCCTAAGGTCTCAAAGGCAAAAGGTCGAATTGTAGTAATTGTTCCAGTCATTTAATGGCACACAAAAGAAATCGTTGGCATTGATTTACAATGTAATGTAGTGATCTTCATACCGTAACATTGTTCTCTTTATAGCGACTAAAACGCTTGAACATTGCTATTAGATGCTACACGTCCTTCTAATTTTATGTGCATATATATATATATATATATATATATATATATTATATATGCAGAGCCAGCATATCAGCTCTTACAGTCTCGGAACTGACCGATTCCCTGATTCGAAACCATGTGCGCATGAGTCACGTGGCACACAAAAGTGCAGCACCTCGAGGGGGTCTCATGGGGAGCTGAGACTCCGCATTGTACCGCTTCTGTTTCTCTCGCCGTTCCGATTGCCAGTCATTTTCGCCTGGGAATTTACCAAGCATACACGCTGGTAGATGTAGTAGCAAAAGCAAGGTGCACGTCGTCATCGACGCACGACGAACTCGAACGCAGATTACAAAGCATTGCAGGATTTTAAAAAGAGGCCATTTTCTGTTGATTGCCTACCGTCATGCGGCGATTGGGCCTAAATCTGGCCCAAGCATTATTGATGGGCGGGTGCGGGTGGTGGCGACGACGATACCGGCCAACCGCTAGGTGCCAGCGAGAATCATTAGCGTTTGTTCATTTGCACGCAACCACTGCGCCCTTTACCAGTAAAAAAATGCGAGAGTGTGAAAGGGTGCAGCAGTAGAGAAATTCAGATAGAGAGAGAGAGGACTACAAAGGGGAGAACAGAGGAGACGATCCTTCGTATGTCGTATGCGACAGGCCATACTGTGACGTCGAACAGGGAACAAATATGAACGGGCAAGTAGCATTTGACGTAGGTCGTATCGCCAACAGCAACCGTTGTTTTGCAACGGCGACGACCACCTTTCGCTGGCCGAGGCAGAGGGGCATGGGACACTTAGGTGGTCTCACGCCGCGTCGCTTAGAACGGTCCTTACCGTTCTAGTAGGGCCGACGTACAGCACGTGGGCCAATGGGCTAGCCAGCCTGCTCCCTTCGAGCATTGGCAAGAAAGCATTGGCCTAGCCGAGGGAGCTCGTGAAGGGAAGGGGGTCGGCCAATCAGCGGACAATCAGCTGCTAGTTAGTTGATGAGCAAACGGGGGTGGTCTGTCTACCTAGACGACTGGGTTGGCTCTGGCAGGTTTTTCGAATAGCCGGCGACGTGAAAATAGTGGCAGTAGTGGCTCTGCGCGCTGGGTCTCGCGCGGTCGCGTCTGGGAAAACTCTGCCCTTTTCCGTAGGACGCTGGCAAGGCTGGTAGCGGAGATGGCGGTGTACTTTGGGGAGCATGCGCGGCATTCCTGGGACTTGCTTCTGCTGTTGTTGCTGCTGCTGTTGTTGTTATTGTTGTTGTTGCTGCTGCTGCTGTTGTTGTTACAACTCCACGCAAAAAGAGATCCTTTGCCGTTCCTACTGCTACTGCGGATTACTACTAGTCGTTGTAGCTGTCGTGTTATCTCGCCAAACAGAAAGCCTGGCCGAGCGAGCAGGCATGGTAACGAGTCAAAGCAACGGGGGGGGGGGCACGCCAAGTTCCCATATGCCTATCCGCCTAGCAGCAACGACCGGGCTCTGTAGCCCCGCCAGGCGGACGAGGCAGGAAAAGGTCGAAATGGATTTCGCGCTAATTAGACTTAAAACATACGAAAAGTAGCTCCTTTGCTCCTTTCTTTCCAACAACACCAACAAAGAGTCGTCGCATCAATAGTAAACGAGGCTGGCAACAGCAGCGACAGCAAAGATAGCAATAGGAATAACGACAGAAGCAAAGGACGCAGCAACAACAACAACGGTAACTCAAACAGTGTAACTAGCTGTAATGGCCGCCACTCCTTTTGCTTCGAAATCTGCTCTTCTTTAGACTCTGATAGTCTGCTAACTACTTGGCTAGGTGGGTCCCGTTGGTTGCAACAAAAATGAATTTCGAATTGGCCGACGCTCACGATCTCCGCCTCTTCATGTTTACCATCCTGTGCATCTATCCCTTCGCCCCTCACCTACTGCCTGCATTACACCTACATTCGTTTACATCTTTGCTGTCTGCGTTCCCCATGGTGCATATCTATATATACATGTACATACCTCACCTTAAGATCACCTTCTCTCATAGAACCTTCGCAGAGCCCCGTTCCGTGGCAGTGGCATCGGCGGTGGGTGGCGAATCATCTGCTCAAGTCTCCTGGGCTCCCGCGTAGGAGCTTTAGAGCTAATACGATGCGGACGGCAGGAGACGAGAGACGACCGACAGAGAGACAGAAAAGCAGACAAAAAGGCAGACAAACGATCGGCGATGATGCCTGCTCCCTTTAGCCGTTAACCGAGCCGAACGAGGAGACGGCCATCTAAACGTTGTCGGCGTCGTCGTCCTCGTCGTTGCCGTGAGTCGCCGACTCAACGGGGAAGTGACGACTTCGGGCTTGCACGCGCGCCACGGGGCGGCCGCCTCAGAACACGGTAAAGGCAGTACAAACGAAACAGCGAGTACCCATCAAGCACCGGCTTATGCCCCGCCCTTTCCCGCGACTTCTCTATTCTACATACTTCTTTTTGCTGCCGCCGTCAACCCTACTCCCATCTCCAGTCTCAAAATGCAAGGGCCTGATGTCTCGCCAGGACGCCGTGCTCGACGACGGCCTCTACGACGACCGCTAACAACAGACAAGACCAAGCCTGTGGTAACCACTAATAAACCAACCAACAGACGACCAACCGACTAACTCTATCTACGAAGACAGCAAGCTCAAGTAGTAAACAACGGGGGGGGGGGGGGGGGGGTGGAAAGAATGCAAGGGGCACATGTATTTGTGTATGTCTGTACGTACGTGGGTGTTTGTGTAAGTGCGTTTTTGGCCGCAACTCTCTGGTCGAATACTACAACAGCAATAACAACAACAACGACGACAACAACAACAACAGTACTTCTACTCGTGTTACAACATCATGCATGCGGTGCATCAATGGCGCCTGATGTTGAATCGCGAACGGCAGATACACTCATATGCTTATATATATATATATACATATATACGCCAGGTCTTCATCCTTTTCCCTACCGTTGCCTGCAGAAGATACTCCCAAAGCGAGCCTATAAAGGAGCACCGAAGGCTATTAAGAGTAGAAACAGCAGCACCAGCAGCAGCAGAAACCGCCGCCGTCGCCGCAGGTAGAGAACGGATGCAGGGATGCCTGCCTATGGCTGTACGTTCCGTTTTTCCCCTATCAGTGTTGTCCTTGTTGTTGTTGTTGTCGTCGTCGCATACGTCGAAACATGGCGCGCTGTCGACGGCAAGTTTTCGCATTGCCCACTCCCCCCCTTCCCGCTCGTTCCCTGGGGAGTGGCGAGATGCAACGAGATGAAATTAACATCGGAAAGAGATACAAACTTGCCGAGGTTATATTAGCCGGCGCGGGATCACGCCCTAATAGAATTTTGTAGACCCGTATCAATGCCGACGGCAGTGCGAGTCTAGTCGAGAAACTCTTTCAGTATATCATCGGCCCCCTTGAAGCCAGAATGCTATCAATCACAATGTAGTTCAGGTAACTGTTGATGTTCGTTTCTATTACGCTGTTATAGGGGATTTTCTCTTTTCCGGTAGCCTATATATAGGAGATTTTCTCGTTTTATTCCGGTGGCCTCCTGCAACTGTCCTCATCGGAAATGATTTATTCACCGCTGTATCAGGAACATTTTCGAACATTGTCTGAAAGGCTATAGGAGGGCATACTTTGGATACCCTGCAACAAAGCATTGAAGCGACGTTTTCAAGAGTTTCAGTAGACCATTGCTTGCCTGAGAGCTTCTCTTAAATTCGAGAAAATAATATTCAAGGTAGAATTTGTTGAGCACCGAAATCTGCTGGCTTTTCAAGTGTACTAGAACCTTCGGGTCTATTCAGGGACGATGGAAAAGACCTGACGGTGTCACTCTAACCCCCTTTGAGCGTAATCGCATGCTTGTTTGGGACTCAATTGTAACCGTCTCATTAGCCCCTTCGATGGCCGGTGCAGGAGCGAACCAGGCAGGTCGTGCCTTCCAGGTTAGCAGAGGCTAACAAATGCAGAAAATACTCTGGCCTTTCTTATTCTCACCAGTTTTGTCCGCTGATTTTTGCGACTGTGGTCGCAAAAGTCAACGGACAAACTCTCAAGTAAAAAAAAGTGCTCTTGTTACTACTACCAAGATCTCCACATGTGACAGCTCCAGATTACTTTACAGCAAAATCCTTCGACGCTATCACATTACCTTCCTATTCTTTAACTGTACCGATGCTGCACATCAGAGGTTGAGTATAAGTACAATGCTATAGTGCCATCCATTTTTGGGACTACTTGCTTTGTTGTGCAATTGTTTACTCCAAGATGCTAACAAAAAAGTTATATAAATAAATGCTTATATCGCTAAAATAAGCAAAAGGTTAGGTTAGAGTTCTTTTAAGACTAGTTTAGTGGATACGCATCTATAAGTATAGTTGTCAACGAGGTGTAGCGAATAAGATTATTGGCGACTCCTACACCGCGAGTGGCAAATTTAATCCCAGTTTGACATGCACTTTCAAGGTGATCACCTTATAAAAGTTGCATATTTAGGTTGAAATTTAACTAAATAATGTATAGACAAAGGATATTCCGTTTTCCATGTGTCGTGATCACGGTACGATCTGATACAAGGCTCCACTGCGGCGAGTGTCCAGATTGTTTTTACATTATGAGGTTGGATATGTCTGCCCATCGGCAAGGCTGTTTTGGTTATAGACACGTTGTACGAGCCACCTACAAAACACTTTATCTGACAAAATATGTTTTCAATAAACAGTCATACATGAAAGGAATGAGTTCTGCTATGGTAAGGGCAAAAATAGCGCATCGACACACAAGCCGATCACACGGCTTCTGACATATCGCTGCTCTAGATATATCCAGTATTGCGTATGCTCGTAGAAGCTTGCCGAAAAGCAAGAAGAGCAAGGGGCGCTAGAGTAATAAATAGTGCCCACCTTGAACCTATACGCCTGAGACGTTGGCTCATGTCGCTCAGATGTGCGATACAACACACAAACAAACTATAAATAGACATGACGACGTCTGTGATCGCGTGGTGCGTCTTCTCCGCGAGAGGGGTCACGAGGTGGTTCATGAGCGAGTATTCCGTCGACCGGGCGCACCGGGTCTAAAGCATGACCTCGTAATAACAACACCTACCGAGGTCTGGGTTTTAGATGCCGAGGTTTGCAGCCCGAACCGGGACCTGGCAAAAGCGCGACAGGTCAAGATCACCAAATATGACGTCGAGTTCCTAAGAGCGGCGCTCCCCGACCCGCAAAAACCTCGCGGATTCGGATCCATCACTATCTCTATGAGTGGTGTATGGGACTCCGAATCTGCGAGGACGCTCTTGGGGCTCGGCGTCACGAAGAGGAATCTTATGGAAATTACCGTTTTAACGTTGCAAGGAACCTTGAGGATATCCCCCTCGCACCGGGTCCATAAGAGCGGGGGCTACCATCAAGCAAGAACACGGACAGCTGATTCTTAACCTCACGTGACACCTTTTTACCACCATTTTTATTAAAGCGAGCACTGCCGAGTGTGCAAACGTATTGTAAATGATTAATAAATCATCACAATATTTTCTATATATATGTATATATATATATATATATATATATACATACATACATACATCTACTTACACACATTGAACAAAATTCTCATATCTTTGCTGTATGAAAAGCGCTCGCCTATGAAAGATTGTTCTTTTTCACTGAGAAACTTGAGAATATCCGAATTGCACTCAGACAATTATTTACTACTTGTAGGACTTCGCCTAATAGTACCACCACTAGAAGTAGCATTAAAGTATTGTTATTGTTGAAGTAGTATTAAGGAATGGTTCCAGCTCCTCGCCTCTTCCTGAGGCCATTTAGGTGAAAGGTTTTTAGTGGGTATTATGCCAACAACATCGGCATAGAGTCCCACATTACCCGCTTTGGGTGTGCGTAAAAGCATTTTTCCCTCTCAGCAAAAAATAAAAAAGGTACCACTACTAGACAATATGCATATCCGCAGTGTGCAACTCATTCTATTTACGGTTTTTGCGTAGTTCATGATTACAGAGCGATGACAATGAAATTAGCCGCGCCAAGATTGTGAACTCCGTAATGCTTCTGTGTACTTCAGGCGGCCATTTATAGGGAGATAAAAGAAGGGGGCTACGCGTTTAGATCGGCTTAGACGTTGCTGCCGGCTGTCTGGCCACGTGCTAGCCGAGATGAATGCTCTATATATGCATATAGACAACACAACTGTAGCAGAAGCGCTTTACTTCAACCACCCAGCCAGCCGCCACGCCAGAGCCCCAATCTAACCGTAGCGTTAGCGATCATTGTCGTCGTCAAGGGGGCATTGGGCACATTGGGGGTACCGACAGCGACAGCGGCAGCAGCAGCATCAGCATCAGCATCAACGGCAGCAGGGGGAAATAGGGGGCAAGAGCAACCGCCCAAGTTACAGCTCTAGAGCCCACAGCCTTAGCCAACAGGGGTTCATCACCAACTAGCCTTGCCAACAACATCCCTCCTGCTATCGAAGGGGTTGCGGGCGCCTACGCCTGTGGCCAGCCGCTTCTTGCGCCACCATTAGGGTGGCGGTGGTGGTGGTGGTGTTTAAGTAAGTGAGCCAGTGCCGGCAGACGAGCGCTGCTGCTGCTAGCTCGTTCTGTGCTTTGCTTATATATTCAGTAACGACGAAATGCAATGCCGAGCTACCTTCATTTGTCAAAGTCGTCGCCAAAGAATATCGAACTTCTTAAAGGACAGCGAAGCATCTCACGAAGATACGCTGCGTAAGTCGAAGAGAGGCTATCGCCACCGCTAGCCGCGATATTGGCCGGCGGCAACTACTCTCGGTCCGTTGCCGAAGCGAATCGAAGGCTACGACTGCTACCGGACTGCAACTACAAACGTCAACTAGAACGCTACTCGTATCTGCTTACCTACCTACCTACTCGTATAGAAGAACGTCAACTGCGTAGCTACGATAGAGTAAGATCCTGCGCACTTTCATAAGGAATAGGCCGCAGTTAGAGTAAGCTCAATTTTGTTGCTATTTGTCTGGCGCACCATGTATAGCGGTGTCTCTAACGCGACGACGTTCAACTGCAGTTTTCTTTTACGTTCTGCAGCGCAAAAACATGCCATATGCATATATGTGAAAATACTCATGTATGTAGGTATATATATATATATATATATATATATATATATAAATGTGTCCTTGACCTTACTTTCGGGCTCGACCAAGATGAGGTGCCGCGTGAGAATAGTGGCATATATATACAGGGTGTTCCTATTTGTGTGTCCAAAACGCTAGGGTATGGTCAAACTCGGTGAGAAAATCATTTTTGCCAATGGGTGGAAGCCGGGAAAACGTTTTGTTTAGGAGTGAGGATGAAATTTATAAAAGCAGTTATTCTGTCTTTTTTCTCCTACATAGTTGTGCAAAATCTACGTTTGCGGGAGAACCAGTCAGCGCACAAAGGAACCGATCATACCGGCGTGTTTGTCGGAAAATTCTGCACAATAAGTATACATTACTAGCTTGCGTAGCAAAAAGCGAATAGCCAGATTAAGGAAAGTCATAAAAAAGTCAAAATGTTACGTTAACGCTTTTTTGTGCAACATCGTAATTTTTTCCATTACGACCAAAAATGCACGTCCAAAAGACTACTCTCAGGCAATAGCAGATTTATAATGCCCACTACATTCGTACCAAAGTGATGGTGCTGCGTTACGTAGTTGCCAAGTAACTAAGCTTTTTCGACAGTCATAGTTGTTATGTTTCACGTTGAAGTTTTCACGTTCAGAACCGTATCATTTTGCCAAGACGTTTCCGCCCCCTCTTTCCATTAGAAAAAAATATTCTCTTGCTGAGTTCTACCAAACCTCAAATACGTACCTAACTTTCTCATACACCCTATGCAAGTATGCATGCCTTCGCTTTCGATATGACTGTCGAAAAAGCTTAGTTACTTGGCAACTACGTAACGCAGCACCATCACTTTGGTACGAATGTAGTGGGCATTAAATTTGCTATTGCCTGAGAGTAGTCTTTTGGACGTGCATTTTTGGTCGTAATGGAAAAAATTACGATGTTGCACAAAAAAGCGTTAACGTAACATTTTGACTTTTTATGACTTTCCTTAATCTGGGTATTCGCTTTTTGCTACGCAAGCTAGTAATGTATACTTTATTGTGCCGAATTTTCCGACAAAACACGCCGGTATGATCGGTTCCTTTGTGCGTTGACTGGTTTCTCCCGCAAGAGATTTGCACAACTATGTAGAAGAAAAAAAGGCAGAATAACTGCTTTTATAAATTTCATTCTCACTCCTAAACAAAACGTTTCCCCGGCTTCTACCCATTGGCAAAAATGATTTTCTCACTGAGTTTGACCATACCCTAGCGTTTTTGGACACACAAATAGGAAACACCCTGTA
>QVRM01005399.1:0-76919 GCA_003439945.1 Dermanyssus gallinae | reverse complement strand
TGGGACGAATTGCATTGCTGCGCGCTCTTGACAAAGCCACGAAGACCAGATCGACGCGACCGGCGGCGGGATAAGAGAAGAAGAGTCATTTGTCACCAATGAGGTCAAACCTGGCAATCGACACTTCATTTTCAGTCCTAATCCGAGCAATATATCGCTTACTAAGCACGATTCTTTCTACATTCTCAGCTGTAAGCGGCATTTCACAATAGTAACAAACAAAAACACATGGCGATTTCCTACTGTTGTTGTTGTCGTTGTTGTTTCAACAAGAGCATCGGACGCTATAGATAAAGGATCTGTTCTAGAGTCGCATCGATCCGAGATAGACCTATTGATGTCCGTATATCAGTAAACTGACATGGACACCTTTTATCAAGCCCCCCAACACCCCTTGTTTGTGGGGTATGTCTCGCCAAACAAGACGCGTAATATGTTGGCATTCTCGGCATTCGCTGCGGCAACAGAACCGTTTTGCCATCCATCTTTCTCTCTACCTCTCGCCTCTATATAGTAAGTCTGAGGCAGCGGTGCATACGCACACAAACTACTGGAACTCTTAAAAGAGGCGGAGAATAATGTAAGAACTCCTAAAATAAGATTTTCTTAGAGAACATTTCAGAGTCGTTTGCCTCTACAGTTGCCTATTTATTATTTTTCTTTTGCAACTTTCTTAGCAATGTTGCTGGTCACATATTTTAAATTCTTATTGGTGGCACAACATACAGCAGTCGATGTGGCCATTCTTTCATGACACCTGATCATCAATGAACCCTGTGAACTTTATTACAAATCAATTAGCGTCGTCATGTCAAGGGACAAACAAAAAAAAATAAATATATATATATATATATATATATATATATATATATATATATCATAACATAAAGGCACTTTTCTTACCTAATAGAGGGTGTATGTACAATGACTAATGATGTGACACAATTGTTTAAGCACAGCGCACACTAAATGAGGAGATCGATTGCGTTGGGTTGAGCCTGTGCGGGTCCACCTCCAAGCAATTCGCTATGCAAACAAACCAAGTGCAGTGTTAATATCTCAGGTTGTTTGGTTTAGTAATGTATGAGTTTCTTGTGAGTACGCACATTGTTGCAAATGCCTATCAAGGAACAGAACTGGCCGTCGTCGTGTTAAAAAAACGTCTCCAACGCCCCTAGCCTATACTTCCTTAACTAGTACCTTTGGCAGGGACTCCTACTTCGGAAGGTGGATCATAGGCTTGGGAAGTGTATGAGAATTACATAAACGTATGCAGACCTCAGAGTCAATCATCTATGTATACTCAGTAGGTATTAGAGGAGAGCACATTGATTATATGGATGCGTAGGCAATAAAAATGCTGCCCCGGTCCAAGCGTCCCTGATATAAAAAGGTAACATGTGTATATTGGTATACATATTAAGCAAAGATAAATTATATATATGTATACATATATATATATATATATATATATATATATATATAGGTAAACATTTCCTCCACTTGTTACCAAGTAGTGACTATAGGCCGCATAGCATACTTTTGTTCTAAAAGTACATCTTCAGATAGATAGATTGCAGTAAACAATCTACCGCACTGAGCACTTGATGAGCCTATATCACCATGGAGCGCCAAACGCCTCTCGGCAGCGTTTGGTGCCCCAGTGATTCGACCCAGTTGTGTCGAATTCCTATTCGGCAACACGTTATACGTTAACGGCAGTTAAGTAATAAAGCAAACAATTCTCAAAAGCTGCTCGCGTTCCCTGTCACTGCGATCGCGTACGCTAACGGCCGCAGCGGTGAGCAGTCGATGATTTTACTTTGGCTGACTACGGCAATTCATCTAGTCAGCTGGCACTATCATTGTCTTTTGCGGCAGCGATTGCAGCAATCCGTATCGATCCGCTGCTGCTGCTGCTGTTGCTGTGGCTGGTGCTTGAAATCGATCTATTTATTTGCGCAGATACCGGAATCTTCAGCCGGAGCAAATGGGCCGGCTGAAGGCGTCGGGCCGCAAAATCATGTTCATATTTTTGATTTCGGTCGTAGCCCTCGGTTTGGCGGTGGTGATGGTGCGGTGGTTCAGTGGTGGTTCTGTTAATGTTGATGCGCTGATGCCGCTGATGTCGTTCATTGCTAACTTTGCTCGTTGGTTGACCTTGGTAGTTTGCCTTCGCCTCAAACACTGGGGCTTGAGCGGGCGGCTAATGGCGATGTCCTTCTGCGCGATGTCAGGCCCCCATGACTCAGCGTCGTCGACACCTGGCACATCAATCGTGGCCATTTGAGTCGTTGTGTCTGACCAACGCCGAAGACGGTGAAGTTTCTGCTTGGTCGTAAGACGAAATAATTGCAATGCCGCAATACTTAATAGAAAAAAAAGCCATTGCGGCTGGCTGCCAATTAGGTATCGCCCGGCCGTTGAAAAGGTAGGCTATTGAGGTTTGACTTGGGACTGCAAACACGATTACTCAGTGTGGTGTCCATTCCAGTACTTCATAGTATGTCAGTGTACCACGGTGTACACTAAACAGTAGCGGTATTGTCGCTAGAAAGACCGCAGCTGTCACAACAATGTGAGCTTCGGACGAGGCCCGTGTTCTTTGCCCACCCTAATACTGACAATATTCACTCCAGTTGTGGCAATAAATTCACACTACTGCTTCCAGGTATTGTCACGCTACTAATTCTAGACATTGTCACGCTATTAATTGCAGGTATTATCACGCAACTAATTTTAGGTATTGTCACGCTACTAATTGCAGGTATTGTTACGCTACTAATTGCTGGTATTGTCACTTGTTATCACCTATTGCAGAGCTTTATATTTGTTCGTTTATCTTGCTCACTACTGAAAACTTTCAATTAGCCATCGTCGCCCGCCCGCCGTTCGTATGTCTTTCTGAATCGTATGTCTTTCATCGTGTAGTTTCAAAATCGCTAGCCATAAACCACTGCGTGTCCAATCAAGGTACGTAGACACATTGAGTAGTCGATCAATCGAACACGCGATCCACGTGTCAATGGCAAATTCGCTGACGGACTGGGTCCCCAACGCGCTTCTGTGCCGGTACGGTAGGTCTGCCTGTGTAGCCGGGTGGGTGAATGGATGGAAGTGTTGCGTTGCGTTGTTACTTCGCGTGTCCTGTGACATGGCAACCTGAATGAGATATTGTTCAGTCGACTACTCATTCGTTGTCTGTAACCAGAAGAGCATTTTTCATACTGTGCTTCCCTCTTTCTTTCAATGTCGTTATTTGTGTTCCGTCTGTGATCATCATCATCATCTATTATTATTATTATTATTATTATTATTATTATTATGAAGAGAAGAGGCCTGGAGGAACTGATGTCTCTATAATGGGTTTAAGCCGTACATTTACCGGCTGGCTAAGATAATAAAACGGATAATTATCATGATGAAAATATTTCATCATCAATATGTATTCCATAATGATGATGATGACCACGATCACTGTGATTACAATTAATAATGATCGTCATAATCTACTTAATGTGCTGTAAGCGCACACAGTGGCTCATCAGCGACGCGCAGGCGCGTTCCAGACCCACTGTCATTGTTACATAATCTTAAACGCGATTTTTTTCTCCTTCTTCTTTTTCTCCTCTTCCTTCTTCTTTTCACAATATCATGGTGTTCTCGCCGTGATCTCCTCCACCAGACAGATTGGTCTCTACTGACGGACTGTTAGTTAGCCTTCTTCCTGTTCCGCGGGTGTTCACCACAGCAGGATGACGAGGAGAAGAGCGGGTGGAGGGCGTATGTATGCTGGTGTGGGGTGACGTTTAACGCCACGTGGTCGGGGCCCCCTGGTTTCCCCTCTGCCGCCCACTACCGCCACCGCCCCCCACAACGACCGCGACGTCAGTGACAGAAGAGCGTTGGTGGGTCATTCCGGATTCAGAATTCGCGGTTCTACCATTCCCGCTACGTCTTCGACTGTAATCGTCATCTCAAGTCTGATTAACTTATGTCTTGCGTTTTGCTTGATAATCATGATGACCGAACTACTAAAGACAGTCATACCCAGCAGACCGATTGAGCCGACAAACCGCAGTGTCGTCTATCGACGGCACTAGACCAAGCGCGGACAGCGAGCGGAACCATCCCTGCACACCTATAGCACGTTGCTGCGTCCGCAATGGCACAATGCGTGCGTGACACTCACGCGATAGGACCCGGTGGATCTGACGATCGCCATTCCTCCCCCCCCCCCCTATTACAGGGGGCATGTCCGTCTGTGAACGAATGAGCCAATAATGAATTAGTGGTTGCATGACATGTTGACAGGGCAGATGATAGGGCGACGACAGATACACGCGTAGTGGTCAACGCGGCGAGATTACGGCCTTTACGGTTAGAACTTCGACTACGCTGTACTGCTGCTGCTGCCGCTGCTACCACTGAACTACTGCTGTTGCTGCTGCTGCCGCTACGGGGCGGGCCAATGCCGACGCCTTCGCCGTCTACGGAACAGATCAGAGATGGGAAGATACAGAGAGAACGGGGGTGGGTGGGAGGCGAGGGGAAGGGGAGAAAGAAAGGGAACGTAGGAAAAAGGAAGAGAGAGATGGTAGACGGGGGAGAAAGGGAGAGATAGAGAAAAGGCTTGCTTCTAGTGGATGATCGTCGTTAAGGGTGCTATGTGAACCATGATCGCTCCCCCCCTCCCGGTGATGATAACGTTCGCGCCGCCGATAACAACGCAGCAAGAGATAACGGCAAAAAACATGAAGCAGCGGTGACAACAGCAACAGTAACAACTACAGCTACAGCAACAAGGACGACAACAACAACAACTGAGAAAAATATACAGTAAAAGTAACAACAACAATAACGACAACAACAGCAACAACAATAACGACAACAACAGCAACTGCCACAGCAACATCACGAATCACGAGCAACAACTACAACGACATTACGTTGGCTCAATGCACGACCATTGAACCAACCGCATATATACAAAAAGAAAAAAACGTATATACACCTCAATCAACAGATTTACGATATTTCATCATCATTATCATCGTCATGATTCATCCTCATTATTATTTATTAAACAACTTTCACCATTTTCACATTTACATTACAGCTCATTTAAGGTCAGTTACATGATGCGAGCGATTCTGTGCGATCACGTGTTCTTCATATTATCTCCAGCATACTGAACAGCTAGCTACCCAAGAACTAACTTGCCAGTTCCCGCAGACACCCAGCGGCGGCGGCGGGCGGGCGGGCAACCAGCAGCAATCACTGATGTGACTGTTAGAGCCAACGGGGCGCTTGCTTAGGCAGTGAGTGTATATATATATATATATATAATTTATAAAAATACAAGAAACAACAGGAGAGGTACGGCCGCAGTATCTTATGATGAAAATGTGTGCTTCTAAAGAAAAGCTCCACAATATGATCTACGTACGAAGCGTTGCGCAATCTCCGTTTTGTGTGTGGGTGGGAGTGCCGGGGCCACCGATTAACGGTTTACCAGCCTATTGAAGGGAACAGCCCAACGCTCAAAATTTTACGGAGTTCACGCAGCGTGAATGCGAGTCCCGTATTCTTGCTTTTTCTGTTTTCTTTTTTTTTTGGCATTTAAAGATACCTTGTATGGTGAATCCATGATGATCTTGCTATGCTAATGGACAATATCATCATTTACGCGTATCATGTATACCCTTACACAGGAGATTTGCTTCGCTGCAGATCTCAGTAGATCGCTAAGCGCAGAGCTGAAAACAACAGCACGCTCAGACGATTTCCCTTCGCGTAGCTAGTTGCTTGTGAACAGCCGTGTTGTAGTACGTGACACGACATCATAGCCGGACGATAAATCGCAGCCTATGCTCACTAAGTACAGGCTAGTGGGTCGATCTCCCAGTTCACGAAATACTATAGCATAGCATACCACTTTTATTTCTGCACTGCAGCAATATTATCTCGTGATAAGTCCGCTTCTTAACATATGTTATATGTATGGTAATGAGTCAACCCAACATTAACAAGGCAAAATGTCAGATCTGTAATCTGGAATGTTATTGCCTGCTGTGGTTCAAAAAGTATGCGTTGCGGCACTAGAGTGTTTGGTCCACCGAAAGGATGTCGTACTGATAATTTTTGCTGTTCCGCACGTATACGCGGTTGTTCTGCGTGTATATGCGGAACTGACGAACAACAATAATTGAGTGTGGACATAAGGATTTATGCGACAGCACCATTGAGGAGCACTGAATGCGGGGCTAGAGGGGTGAGAGATTGAGATCTAACTACGGCCCTTGCAGTCCACATATCTCAACGATAGACGATTCTAAGACGCGATAGATACCACGCCGCGGTATGTCCGGCGGCTTTGTCCACATAGGCAAAACGCTAGATTGACAATTGTCTCGAAATCCTTTGATTTAACAAAAACATATTTACTTAGCCCCGGAGTTAACAATAAATAATGCTTACCGTAAACATGCATATCATCTAGTTTTGTGGCTAGTATGCTCACTATCGGCATACCTTCGCTGTTACTAAACTTACAGGCGCAGCGCTTTCGACAGGAATGTATTAACCCCTGCGCCGAATGTACTTTCATACAACGGGTAAACGAACCTATACTGAGGTCTATTAGAATATTCGGAATTTTGTTAGCCAGGCGATTGAGCTAAAGTTGCACCTCATATATGCTTTTCATAGCTTGCTTTTGCACCGAACATAGAATGGAGACAATATTGCGTACGCGTAAATTTATCGATTGCCAGCTGTTACGTGGAAACTCTGCAGTGTACCGCTGTTACAGAAGATTAACTGCGCTATTTAAAACACACTGCAGTAAATATACCGGTGCGCCTAATATCGAGACTATTTTCGTATCACCATCGGCTGGCCGTGAGGTGAAGCCATGCCTACGACTTAAAGAACACATCAGGTTTTCAAAGTGTCTAAACGTTTGTATATATTTACGACCATCGCTTTCTTTTAGCTGGCACTTCGCCTTTGATTCTGACACGACATGGCCAGACAAGTGGGTTGTTTTTCCGGCTTACGAAATTACCTTTTTGGTAGATAGGTTACGTACCCCATGCCATCGGGGAGTCCCACACTACCTACGCGCTTCTACACGCCCGGACAGTGATATCTGCGCAGGGTGTGCATAAAGCATTTTCCCCCAACCTCATTAAAAAAAAGATAGGTTACGTGATGAGTGGACTGAATCCGGCGATCTTTGTGACTCCCTCTCTGTGACAAATGCTTGGCGAAGTTAGCCCCACTATGTATCAATGTATTTTTGGTCGCCGGATTCATTGCTTTTTTGTTGCCATCTAATTTGATAATCGAATGAGTTACAAATAAACAAGCAATCCGTTTCTGAGGGAGAATCTTACGATACAAAGTTTCTGTTAACGTGGCGGCGTGGTGTTAGGTAGCGGATCGATACACACGTATGTACGATGAAAAATACGCAAGACGCAAACCAATCGCCTCTGGATTAGACATTTACAAATTTCCTCTTTACACTTTTTATGGCTTCAAACAAGCAGAAGACCCGTCACAGAAGACATATTCGTGCCAGCGTTCAGATCATGCTTCAGGCATCGCTCGGATGCTACAATATAGATTTAGATTCGTTTCGTTGTTCTAATTGAAGTTTCCAGCTGACCCGTCTAATAACCAATGTTTAGCACCTAGGCCCCTCACTAAGTGTTTGCAAATTCTATGATAAAAATAACGAAATGTTTTTAAATTAGAATTATTATTTAGATAACGGCGTAATTTCCGCTATGATCAATACATTTGAACTGAGGCAACTAATATGTGCATCAAGGCACACCTTCGAATCGCGATTTTCGATTTTTCCAACTCGACATCTGAATTTAAAGTTTCGGAAAGAGGAAGAAATCGCACGGTGACACGGCAGGTGACTAAGTTGCGTGCTCCGCCAGCTTGACTCCAGACGTGGCGATAGTGTTTCCAGCCCTGTGGCCTGGCTCGTTGTCGTAGTAAAGAAACAGTCGCCTAAGAGACATCTGGTGAGCGCAGTGAAAAACTTTTGGTAGGCATTCTATACTATATCAATCGCTTGTCGCTTCCAGTTTGCCACCACCACCACTATCGCACTCCTGGAGAAGAAGATGGCAACCCTGATTTTGCCAGTCGACTGCTAGCGTTTCACTTTTATCGGTGGCGACTGATCACTGCAAGTCCTGGGACTTAATAAGAATGTTCCCAAGTCTGCTCACCTTAAACCACATAACAAGTCCCGAGAACAAAGAGCATTGGTTTTCGTTGAATTTTATCAGAACTTTTCAAACCAGAAAAGCGCACGCCATTTTTCGTCCGAACACCAGTCGATTCGAAAATGTGCTCGAACATTTGGTCGAGCAGAATTTTGATGACTCCGAGGTGGCCGTGAAGGACCTTATGGAAGAGCACAGCATTCAGGCACAATGTTTCCACCAGTGATGTATATGCTTCCTACCTTAGGGAATTCAGCGACTGGTTATATGCCACCTATCTTAAAATAAGATTAGTTAGTATAACTATCTAGAATTTTATTATTTGGTTGCTAACAAATTCAAATGTGACTCAAATCACTTAATAGAGAATTGCACCGACCACCCTTGCTATGCTCACTTAATTTTGTTTTGGCTAAATGCTCCCTTCATTAACAAGTGTCCTCGGCATCTTTGCCAGCTGGGTAAGAATATGCTGGTGTCGATTTGCCAGGTCTTATCTAGGTGTACTACATAGCCGAAATATGTCGACTACTGAATGATGAAGCATTCATGAAAAACTCCGACTCCAACGTTTACATTAATTTAAATAACTTAACTTTCTTTTATTTACTTGTTCGTCTTCTAACCGCGTATTTTAGAGGATCTTTCGTGACACATGCTGGTCCTACGAGCACTGCCGTAACTGTTTATTACCGCAATATTTTGTCGACGGAATTCTCTCTGTCGACCAGCACAACTTCTACTCCTAGAGGAAATTTAATATTCAACTCGTTGCCAGTCAATGTCATTGTTGTGATTGCCTCTGTTTTTATTGCTATAAGTCTTAAACTATATAAGTATGTATATATCACTGTTGTCCTCGTTCATCTCGTATTCGTCGCACTTCTTGTCTTTCGTAGCGCGAAACAAAGCGGTACGTGTTCAGTGTTGCTCGCTGTGCAATCGGTAGAAATCGCAGATGGATACTTGTCAGCAAAACTGACATAAAGTAGTACAAAATGTTTGACTGAAATATTGACATATCCTTGTAAATGATCATATATCGTGCCTACTAGCGCTAGCCAACTCCGCTACAAGGAAAATTCATATATACGGAAATTCAACGTAAACAACGCTGTGATATCTATTTTTTACAAGGTGTGGTCCAACTTTGCAGCTGGGTGCCCGATTACCTCGCCAAATGCCCATATCGAATGCTTCCCCGAAGCTTAAAAGCTAAATGTCGGTTCTCTCCATGAAACGTATAGCTGATTCGAGGTCGACAGGTTTCGCGGTTTCTGCAAATCTCTACATACATGTTTCATCGATGCATAGCTAGCGCGGAGGGGGAGTAAGGACGATTTAAGTCCTAACGCGAATAGCTGCAAGTCAAAATAAAGAAAATTGTTCATTCGAGAGACAACAACTTAGCAGGCAAAACAACTATAGCCATCGACTCTTGGTGGTGTCACTAGATAGAAAAGCTTATTCAATATATGTTATGGTCATTATTAATGTACATCAATCATGTATTTAACAATTCAACGCAATATACACACAGCTAGTAGTAGAATTATCGCAAAAGTTCATCGCGTCTGCACTAGGAACGCTCAAAATACATATATACATTGATAGGAGCGCAGTTCAAGACGAAATCGATTCGAATTTTCAAAGGAAACGCGTTTTCATAATGACAATAGCTACAAGACACGCACGTGGAAGTTGTGCGTATAATTTAACATTATGGAACTTATGCTTATTGATACCTCGATTCAATGATTCCACCAACGCCACTACGCGATACTTTACTATGAAGGCACACTTAACCCGTGGCTTAAGGCAAGTTGTAGTACCTCATGTCGGTCTTTGTCGGATGACCCGGTATATTGTTGTGCTCGTTTGCTGGCATCCTGGACTAGACTGCAGTTGGTCAAGTTCGTCGTAATCGCATCCCTCTTTGCCATATTTGAAAAACTATCAACAAAGTTTCATCGAAAGAGGCATATGTCGCGAGGGAAAAACGCGAAACGATTTCAACAAATTTTCCTTA
Source organism: Dermanyssus gallinae (assembly GCA_003439945.1). Lineage (NCBI taxonomy): Eukaryota > Metazoa > Arthropoda > Arachnida > Mesostigmata > Dermanyssidae > Dermanyssus > Dermanyssus gallinae. The sequence goes on along the minus strand of QVRM01005399.1, from coordinate 66,638 downwards.
TTATGCTTTATGCCGGGCGCAGGTTTGTGGCCATTGTTGTTGCAGCTTTTTGTTGATTTTCCTGTCTTGAGTGTCCACTGCTGACTTCGCTGCATTGCTTGTTGTTGTTGTTGTTGTTTTTGTTGTTGTGTATTTTTGTCTTTGACTGTGCACTGCGGCCGTTGCTACTGCTGTGCTTGTTGTGGCAGTACTCAAGCCTTAATCCAGTCTATGGTCTGTAACGTTTTGCGTTAGCGCCTGCTCTTAGCTTTAGTTCCTTTTCCGCAGCAGCACTATTTCCCCTCCTAATTGTTTTCTCTTCTCTGCACGGACTGTACTCGACTGGTGACAGAGACAGTCAATTAGTATCGCCATCAGCGTCGTTCGGCTAGTGTTCGTTGAGTGGCTTTCCTCCATCGTTGTCGATATGCATTTCTCCGCCTACCGGCCGTCATTAGCGCGCGAGAAACAACAACTTAGTAGTCGGCCGGCCGCAAGCCGCCTCATTGCATCGCGATGACAACAGCTACAACAACAACAACAGCAACAACAACAACAATGGCAACAATAATAACAACAACAACAACAAAAACAGCTACAACAACAAAAACAGCTAAAACAACAAGAACAGCTAAAACAACAAAAACAGCTACAACAGCAATAACAACAACTATAGCAGCACAATGATAACCGAAAGCTTCATCACTTATGAACACACTAACGACATTGCTCCGACGATGCTTGCTACTCTCTGCTAGATGCTAGTACTAATACATTACTGTTTCACTGCTACAACACATTAAAATAATACGAAAAAACGAATTACGAAGCTGAAAAGTGATGACCACGGAAGTTCGAGAAGCGGAGCACCGCCGCTACAATCACCGCTTATCGTACGCTCGAGGATGAATGTATCAGCTACCTGCCTACCTGCTTACCAGCCTACCCAGACACATACGAGTATGTGCTGCAAGAACTGTTACTGATTGAAGTCGTGTATACTGTACATATGTCCACCCCCGTTCTGATCGTTCGAAGCTGTACGGCTAAACAGCTGGACGGCTTCTAGACAATGTTCCGTTCCCGTGCGCCGGCCGTGACGCATTGCCGTCGTCGTCGCCTGCGTCTCCGCCATTGACGTCGCCTGTCAAGCGAAGGCAGCATTATGGCTCTTTGGTTGGGCGTGACCAGCTCACCACCGGATCGACCACCTCGCGGACTGCTGGTGACAACGACGGTGCGAGCGACCGCAGCAATCGACCGCAGCAATAAGCACCAGAACGCGACACGCGCGGCCGACAAGCCAAGCCATGCCGGGAGGTCGGGTGATGATGACTTCGATGATGCCGGGTTGGCACTTCGGCGTGACGCGGACTGCCGAAGTGGTGCCGAAGGGTTTACGCATAGCCTGCATCTAGCCCTGCTTGATGCAGCGCGTTAACGCTGCCGCCACCGACGACAGACCGACAGACGTAGGAGCACGTAGGCCACGACGTACTGTCATCCTTCCTGTTCATGATCGTTTCGTGATCGTTGATCGTCTTGGCAATCGCTTCCAGAAGCGCCGTGCATCAAGGCGTGTACATATATATATATATATATATATATATATATATATAACGGCCCAAGGTGACGACGTATGCAGTGGTGACAGGTGTGAAGATCAAGATCAGAAAATGTGACTCGCGATTGTACTACAGCGGCAGCGTATGGTGGGCAAGCAGCTCATAACGTGATGGTAGCAAGCAACAAGCGTACATATCCTTCATCGGGAGGAGCATCGGACTGCTCGCCTTCGGACTTCGATCTCTTCTGAGGTCAAAGTTGTGACCACAAGAAGATGTTATCTAATCCGTTCCGCTGTCGACGACGGCGTCATTGTCGTTTTGTTGTCAGTGGTAGTTGGTGTTTTTGTTGTTGTTGTTGTTATGATTATTGTCGTTGTTGTTATGATTGTTGTCGTTGTTGTTATGATTGTTGCCGTTGTTATGATTGTTGTTGTTCCTGTTGTGGTTGATATGATGTCTGTTCCTGTTACCACCCCAGATTTTGTCTCTGATGATACTTCCGTTGGTCTTGATCGTTGTTGCAGTAGTAGTAGTAGTTGTTGTTGTTCTTATTGTTGTTGTTGTTGTTGTTATTGCTCTTGCTGCTGCTGTTGTTGCTGTGGGTGACGGTGTTTGGATGTTTTCCCCGTCTGTGACGCAGTTATCGCAGACAGCATGACCACCGTTGACACTGCACATGAGGAGCGGCGGTATGAACGAACGAAAGCACTTCTCAACATGACCCATGTCATTGTCCCACGCATGATGTATGGACGCTATTGGCTGCGACCCCGCTGACAGGTCGACACAACCAGCTCGTTTGTCGAGTCGTCGTCGTCGTCGTCGTCGTCGCCTGCGTTAGCGGTCACCATAGCGCCTCTTGTTGCGTACGCTGACTACGATAAGCTTAAGCTTACGAGGGGCAACTCGATTCTGGCAAGCGTTCAAATATCCGGCGGATATGGCCGAAATATGTCTGTCAGCTGTCGGTATGCGCGGATCATGGCCATAGATAGATAGACAGACCATAGACCATAGACCCGTTGCCGAGTCCTGTCTGCATCTCTGAACAGCCGGCTGTCTTCGGCTGGCTTGCATACGACAAGCAGACAGACAGACAGAGCCAGCAGAGACCGACAGCTTAGCTATCCAGCTACGCCGTTCGAATTCGGCGCGGTTTTGCGCGGGGCCCCTTGATGTACCAGGACGCCTGGACGTGGCCGCGCAAGGCGAACGTGTACAGCAGTACAGCCGAGCCCAGAAACACAATTCCGTCGAAGAAAAGCCGACTAAACTCGGCTAGAGGCATCGTTGGTGGTTGGAGTTGGGCAGGCGTCGTCGTCATTTCATTGCAGCCATTTTCGACCGTCTAAATTTACGCGCGTACACATGAGAACACACACTTTCTCTCTCTCGCAAAAACAACACCTTTTGCCAATTAGTACTTGCAGGCTTTCCACTAACTGACTAACTACGTAGCGTTTGTCAAACACCGTTGTTGTCAATCAGCCACATTCAGCGAGAGACGAAGGAAGAAAAGAAGCAGGTGGTGTTGGTTGTGGTGATGGTAATGATGATGATGAGAGTGATGACGATGATGATGGTAATCAAACGTCAAGAAACTAACTTTCAAGAAACTAGCTTCTACACTGGAACTAGCTTCTACACTGAAACTAGCTTCTACACACAGGAACAACAACGGTGCGACGCGGCAATTTTCTTCTTGTAAATTAAATATAAGGGTCCATGCGCAAGGTGCGCGCCAACGAATCGGTCTTTGAGCAGGGAGCAGCCCTCGAACCGGCACGAAGATTGGAAACGCTTCGAAACACACACGAGAGCAGAAACGAGCAGCGAGGAATCAGGCGAGGACTACGGGTTTAGGGGGTACGTGTGCTCCCCTCACGTAGCGAGCACAATGTGTGTGGCCCTTCGCAACTGGTACTGAAACACGGCGCACCTCGCACAACGTTCGAGTTGACAAGTCACACGGATAAGAAGACTCTACGTGCCAGCCTCGCATGTGTTTGTATGTCCACACGTCTATCCTCCTCCGGGATCTGTTGTGCGAACAGCGCAACAAGATGAAATAGCCGTGTTGGTACATCGTAGTAGTAGTAGTAGTAGGAAAGAGGGATAGAGCAAGCGTGAGAGGGAGAGCGACAAAGAAAGATCGAGAGCGAATGAACGACCGAACGAACGAGAGAGAGAGAGAGAGAGAGAGAGGTATTGAAACAGCTCTATTGAAGGATACACTTGAGCTGGGTGCGCGCTGAGTACGGCGAATGTACTGTACCAACAACAACAGCAACAACAACAACAACAACACCAACAATAGCAGCGGCAGCAACAACAATAATAGCAACAGCAACAACAGCAGCAGCAGCACAAACCACAGCAATAACAATAGCAGCAACAACAGCAACAAAAATAGCAGCAGGAACAACAACAACAACAATAGAGCCAGCAATGGTAATGACAACGGCGTCGGTAGCGACGTTCAATCGACCAGGCGACGTCGAGAGCGACGGTAGATATGAGCCTGCGCGCGTATTGGTGGCAGCGGGGAAAATGGTCATTTGAAAATGGCCGCCCAAAGTGCAGCTGGCGCTGTCACTGGAGAGCACGGCCGAGCTACGTGAGTGGTGGTGGTGGTTGTCGTGGTTGTTGTTGTTGTTGCTGCTGATATTTCTGTTGTTGTCGTTGCTGTTGTTGGTGCTGTTGTTGTTGTTTTTGTTGTTATTCTTGCCGTCGTTGTTGTTGTTGCTGCGGTCGCCGAGTAGCCGCGATAAGGATTTACACTCCACGCTCTGCGGCGGCAACAACAGGAAAAGCTAGTGGCGAAGTGCCGATCACAATCAGAGGCTGCGGGAAAACGCTGTTGTTGTTGTATTGGCTGGTGTGTGTGTGAGTGTGTGTGTGTGTTGCACAACAACGAGAATACCGACCATTTCAGCCACATCGAATATCTATTTAGCCGAGTCACCGGCGAACGGTTGCTAGCAACTCTCTCAGCAGTCTGCCACTACCGCCGCCGCCGCCCGAAACATCCCGATAGAAGATGTCAAAGTGGCTTTGTTATCATGGCCGTCATCATCCCGGTGGCCATATCGTCACTGTTGCCGTGTTTTCATCTCTGGCAAACAACAACAACAGCAACGCACACAGAACAACAACAACAAAAAATAACAACAATAAAAACCCAAACGTATCAGCAGCAGCAGCAACGACAACATAAATACTTATAAACAACAACAAAAACAACAACGGACGGCTGCAATGCCTCTGCACGCGTACAACCGGCAAGTTAGATGTAAAATCGCTCACCATCCGGCCACAGTGGTCTCTTCTGTAAAAATCTGTTAATGTGACTGCTCAGAGACGATACCGCTCAAGGGCGCCGCTACTGCTTAGAGAGAGATAAATCACAGCAAGGCGAAAATCGACATATCGATGCGGGGCTATCCATCAAACGTGCGTAGGATCGCATTGCCGCGTAGCGCGCTATGCTGGTGGCCGTCTAACATGAGCTAAACATTCGCTTACGGGATGAGTACTCATTCATAATGATATATATATATATATATATATATATATATGAGCCCATCCTGTATGTGGCCATGAACGTGAGCGCATAACATCTGTGAAGAAACTTATATTGTATGTGTTTACATATATATTTTATTCCAGGTGGTCTTAAACATTTTATGCGTGTTGTGCATATATATATATATATATATATATATATATAGTCTCGCATAGCAGTCAAAAAGAGTAAAGCAGTTTCCTGCTTGAATGCTGTCTCACAGCAACAGCAAAGAGATAGCGCCAGGCTCTAGCAAATGTAATCGTACCATTTTTGTTTCGTTTTAAATTATATTTTTTTAGTTGATTTGATCAATGTCAGTATTTGCAATCTATTGAATTGTTATTTACGACTTCAAAAATTATACGAAGCGAAGACTACACTGCTACAAAAGTACACCTGTTTTGTCCGTAGCTTTTACAATGTGTAACTTGGTGCAGGGAATCACTATGTCTCGGACCTCATGGGACATTGCCACCGGATCTTCGGAATCGGTGCGCATTTCCCTAGGCAGTTATTTGTTATTTGGCTTCTAAGGCCAAAGTGCTTCAAACAAACAGAAGAAAGACATACGATTTGTTGTGCTGATTTCCTTAGGCATGTTTCATTAAACACCTATAACACATTAGGCAAACAGGTGTGGCATAAATGGCAATTATGCAATATTATGTCGCGTGGCGGCAAAATCAGTCTCAACGACAGGGGACCTTTTTCTTTTGTTTTGGAAAGTCTCGGAAATGCGTTATGGACTAGTGGTGCCTGCAGCACAGCACAACACCTAGTACGTAACGCATTTCCGAGACGCTCACTACTAAAACCTATATCCTCCCTATCCTCAACAGGCTCGGAATTGTATAGCATTATCACCGACCTATCGAGCGTGTATCGGTAGCCAGCAACAAACAACAACAAGAACAATAATATGAACTCGGATAGCAGCAATTAGCAACAGTAATGACTTTGACAGTGGCTGCTCTGCCGGAGTAATGGTCGATGGGTTGGCAGTAGGAAGTGCAGATATCGTCATAGAGTATACACATGGTAATGATGTCCATAATAGTAATAGTGAAAATAGTGCAACGTGACCATCATAATGATGGAGAAGGTTATGTGGTGGCAACTACTTGACACAATGAATCGGCTTCATTTAGCTCAGCCCAATATAATTCCTGTTTCTGTTGCTGCCGTTGCAGTTACAATAACAATAAAATCACAGCAACAACAACAATAAAAGGAGAGTAAAAGCGCATATCTTGTATTGCAAGAAAGGTTTAGAAGAAATGTTTAAATGAATAAGTACGAAACGTTGGAACGAACAACTAATTAGGTTAGAATTTGAATATGCCGCTTTGGAATGATGTACTAAGACGTCCAATTGATGCGGCAGCGTGTGAACACATGATGGCTATTTCCATACAAACGACGATTGAGAAGCAGCGACCGTGAACGGGAAAGACTGGGTGTCCGACAGACACTTTAATTAAGTCCGAACCCATCGACAAGGTGAACGACCTGGTAAAAAGTAAATGGCCTGTCGTAATGCAAATATTGGCAATGATGGCGGTGGGGGCCAGGATTAAAACAGTGTAGACAATTGTGCACCACAGATTGCGTTACCGAAAAGTATGCGCGCAGTGGGTTTCGAACAAGATTAGCAAACCGCAAAAGAAGCTGCGTATGAGGCTAGCACTGTAACAACTGCTGTTCGGGTATCATAAAACTGCTGCTTTTTGAAAATGGATCTTCACCGGTTAGTGCCATCACTTGCCAGAGACAAAGCGGGAGAGCAGGCAATGGAAACTTGATTTGCCATGTCCTCTAAAAAGTCCTAAAGTTAAAACTGTGCCCTCAGCAAGCAAAGTGATGCCCATTGTCTATTTTGACTTCGACTCTTTGAGGTCCGATACTCATTACCGATTTCTCAAGCACGGAAAAATATTGGTAAATAATAGTATGAGTATAAACATATAGTGTGTGTATCTGTGCTGTAAGACACTCCGTAGCCTACGCAACTACATCACGATCAACCAGCCCAGGAGAGATGAGAGAGAAACAGAGAGAGAGAGAGTGATTCTGCTCTACGATACCGCGCATCCACACGTCCCCAGGGTCACAAAGTGTTCTGGTCAAGTTCAATTGGAAGCAGTTTGAGCACCCGCCCGACAGCTTGGATATGTCGCCCTGTGACTTTCGTCAGCTTAGTCCGCCAAAAACATTTCAAAGGAGGGCACTTCTGACAAGTCTGACAACAAACGGAAGGAAACAGTACAGGATTCGCCCTTGTCTCAGCCGCAGGCATTGTGGGAATATTTCGGCTTGTGAAAGATGGAATAGTTGTACTCAGCTATTTTATGGTGACTTTTGAAAAAAAACTTCAATTATACCCACAGTGACGTTTCGTACCTTTTCATTTTAGTACCCTTCATACTTGAACGAAGTGATAAAGATGACTGTAGAAAGAGCTCTATTCATACAACTAAGGTGGTGCTTACCAGCACTAGTCAGCACTAGAATTTAGTCAGTCTTGAATAGTTTATTGTGTTACAGTTTCAAAAGCGGACTTACAACGTCAAAACGTTTTGATGCTTGAACATATTCTGCCCAGCCATACTGCATCTCCAAGAGTGGAAGTGTGCAGCTTCCTTCCGTATAATAAGCAATTAGCTTTAGTGATCAACTCTGGTTTTATATATAGCCGATGATATTACACTTTCTAACAGCTCACGAGCAATACCGGTAAGAGACATTAGTAGATTCATTTTAGAGTCTGACTTATTTTTCTGCTTGTAAACGCCATAAAGGCCAAGTCTGTGAAATTTAGAAGAGGATGTCGATTGGCTACCAAACCCGTTATACGTTGCAGCGGTCAATCCTTGGAATTCGTCAACTCTTTCCGATATCTGGGACTTCGGGTTTATTATGCTGAGACGACCTTCACTGCTCACATCGCCGAGACAGTGCGCACAGCCCTAATCTTTCTTTATGGAGAGGTAGGCGACGTCCGGCGACTGTCCGTCCCGACAGAAGTGGCACTGTTCGACCTCAAGATTGTTCCAATGCTGATGTATGGTCTTGACAGAGTATGGGAAAATCTCATTCGGGCAAACTTTGGTTTGCTTGAAAAGTGTTTTACAATGTACATGAAGCGAGTACTTTGATTGATCATTCGATTGCGGTTGAAGACCACGCGTACAATACCATCTGAAAGTTTTATCTCGGAATAAGAAAGTGAAGTTGAACAACTCCGACGAGAGGTTGGAGACCTGGATATTTTCAATGCCTGCCTATTTCAATGTCACCTCTGGTCTGGTCTTGCATGTGACAATCGCCACGTCTATACCGGATACATAGTTCATGGCTATTATCACCTGGTCTGTTCGAATACGAGCTTCCACGAAAAGTACACAGGGTGCATCTGTCGACTGCGATCTCATGCGTGTACAAAGTTTTATGTGTCTGCCTGTCTGGCCCTTGCAAAGAGATCCCTGCACTGCCTCTCTCGAATAACAGGCCGCGAACAGCTGACAACTGTATAATTTTCTTATATATAATTGTATATATAAAAAATATATAATTGTTATATGCATACTTAATATGTGTGAATCAAATATGATAATGATTGTTTCTCCGCTTATGCGCTGGACTGACAATACCGGCCTGAAAAACTTCGGTACCACTGAATCTTCAGGCAATCGACGTACATATAGAGCTTGGTGAGTTACATATCGAAATCCTAAGCGACTTGAACTGAAGTGAAGCCTACTGGGATATTGTTTGTCTCAGATTTCAGCTCCTTAAATGCTAAGCCGATATACGAATACAGACTTCTAAGTAATTTCCGACATAGGATTAAGACGCCTGGTGCTACAAAAACGAGCCGTGATTGCAGTTGTATCTTTTCCAGAATGTCCTGTCTACCAATTTTGTGGTGAAATAAATGCTGAATTGAATCTTTTCCAGAATATTATGCAATATAATTAAATTGGTAACAATGGCGGTGTCGCTTAGCACCTGTTGTTAGAGAAAAAAGAGTCGTCTAAAGAAATAACGTGAGTTTATGCTAGTCCGCATGCTTCGTTGTCGATACGCCCAACCGGATAAACGGACAACATCCGACGCTAAGTATTATTTTCAACACAATGGATCTCGTGCTTTGCAGCCGCAAAAGGTTTAATCCACAATGAGATTTAACAGCGCTAAGCGATCATAGCGCAGAGATCGTCGACAAAATTGGCGCGCGTATCGATTTGAATCCTCGTCAGGAGATCAACACACCAGAGGTTCAAACGTTAAACTTTGCAGCGTGATCATAGACTATTTGAGACTTATCATTCTACTTAACGGATAGATTCTTAGGAACGTTAATCACTTGACATAGTTATGCGTTCCTGTACTTCGATAGCGTTTGGCCTGCACACAGAGGAAAGGGGTTTGCACGGTGCCGACGGAAACGGTAGAGGGTCTACAAGTTGTTTCTTTTGTACAGTCGATTCCTGTTGAACAGATTTCAAGTTAAATTCCACCAATGGCAGCAAATGGCGTTACTCCCATAATGACTGTTGAGGAATCCCTAGATATTTCAACATCGTCGGTCGAGAACGTTAATTAAAACAATTTACGTTCAGGACTTTTTACCTATATTATTACTATTGTTCAGTTACTACAGTTGAAAGGTAATTTTGGTTAGAGAACCCGTGACTACACGTTCACGCGGTCAGACAATTGTTCACTCCAAAGTGCTAACAAACAAATATTATACAAGTAAATTGATTAACAATTGTAAGGTAATTGTACAAAACGTTAAGCTCAGCCTATGCCGCTCACTAGAAGTCGCGTTCCTTCTACAGAAAACGAAAGATAGGACTTACGTCAAAACTGTGCTGTCGATCTCCGGTAATCTTTTGAGTCCATTTAGGTACATATTTGAGCAACAAGTGAATTCCCCCTAGCGACGTAAACTCTAACCGGATACGAAAATACATATCCATTTGCGGATATTCACTTATTTTTTCATGGCTACCGCATCCTGGTTAGACTGAATGATGTGTGCAAGTGTAGTGTGGCTGCCGGACATGAGACCGTCACGACTCACGCTAAGAAATTCTCATATGCCCATACTCAGTGCATTATTACAAAACACTTATGCAGCGGGAATAGAGCGGGACTGCAAAACTGCAGTAAGGGAACAGAGGGAAGTGAGAGACAGAGTTCTGACCTCGGCTGTGTCTGCATAGAGCTTCTGTAATAAGTTTCAACGGCCATCAGACAGTATTAAGCCGCATTTGACTAGCCATATAGAATGCCGTTATAAGATAACGGTAACGTGCTTTGGAGCTTGTTAAGCATCAAAGTGGAAATTAGTGTGGATATAAAAACTGAAAATAGTATGTGTCGAACGTTGTGCAGTACAGTAGACGATAAAATTACTGCATTGCGTTCAAACCTCAAAGTGTCAATATATTTTGTCAAGTTATTACGATAAAGCGATGAAACGGCTGTGGAATCTGTAGAATCGAGGGCTTCGTAAAATTATCTCATTTGTTGATTTTGCTAGATGCATTCTGTCAAAGTAAACAGTAAAAATACCAGTTACAGCGGTAATTTTATTGTGAAGTTAAAAGAGGCCTTACTGCTGCGAAAACTGTCCAACTTGTTTAGAGCGTAATCGTCGAGGACAGCATTTCAATGATTTCGTGCCAAAATTGGCTCACCGAGTTTCGTTGCGGCATTTTAGGCCTTCTGGGTGAACCCTGTTCCGCATGGCCTTTTATGGTCGAGGAAGACCGCTTGCGGAACAGTGTAGAAAGCATCCCCGAGCGACTTCGCGTGAAGTTACCATGAAGTTCGGAGTGTGTCACGCAACCATCGTCACTTGCCTTCGCGGCCATGATTTCGTGACGTTGAATCAATGAGTACCTCATCTGATCTGAGTGAGCGTAACAAAATGGGGCGTTTAGCAAAATAATCTGCTTAACTTAACTGGAACCGAGCAAGATGGCTTAGTGGCAAAGCCATTAATTTGCATTCGGGAGAACTGGGTTCGAGACCCAGACCGGCCACTCCTAAATTGGTTTGCATGGCTTTCAATTTAGACAAGGTAAATGCTGGAGTGGATTAAACATTTGCCATGACATGAAAAAACCGTACACAGGCTAATGCCTTACGGAGAATTTTGAAAAACAAAGTGCTAGACGACAATGTGAACCGTCGAATATGCTGATGCGCCCGAGGCCAATCTTCTAAATGACAGCAAAGGGACTAATTCATTCACCTAAGAGTTTGCTATGTGCCTAATGGGACAGTAAAGGCATCTTTTATTCTCAGTTTTCTCCTAGTGGCCAAATGATACACGCGGTGTCGACTGTGATCAGCTCGACTAAAATGTTGCCGCCCTCTAAAGGAAGAGACACAGTCTCGTGACTAGAAAGGACATTTTCTTCTGTCTGTAAACACAAGGCGAGGTCGTATGCGAGAGTACGCAGCCTCCACAAGATAGCAAGCTTCGATTGGGAAGTTTTGCCGCATCCACCGGACATCGCACAATCGGAGTACCACCTATTCAGATGCTAGCAGAACTATCTACAAGAAAAATTACTTCACTAGACGCAGTAAAATTATATGGAGAGATAAAAATATATTGCACTTTTATGGAATATACATATATAGCATTCTGACACACTATAGCAGGAACCGTACCTCTTTTGGAGCTACTTCTAATATTGCTTATCCTACCAGAAGTGCTGTAAACAATGTTGTAACACACCCATATACAAGACTTGTGACAAATTATTCAATGCTCAGTTATCGCCTGGTAAACATAAATGCCAGATTGCCTCATCTGTTTAGATGTGTATTAGAATTATCTACAAATGAATGCAAAACCAAACTTAAACAACAGATTTGTTTAATTTGGCCGGATGTATTCAAATAATGTGTATTTGGATGAGTCCTTCAACACATTTAAAACACAAAAAAATTACTAAACACCGTTATGCAATATGAAAAACGTTGACATACTCACAAGAGCGGGCAGACACGGGCGATAGCCTTTTCTGCAAAATTACCTGAATAGTTATAATTGTTTGATTTTAAGTAATAATGGAAATTTAGAGGAGAGACTCAGGGCCCTCTCCATCCCTCTCCCGCAGAGACATTAGAGTTATAGAATGCTATTTGATTGATTGACGAAACGTACTGTTGATTGATTGATGAAGCGGCTAAATTTGTTAAGAAAGACAGGGTAGACAAAGAGCTTCTTCATCTTCTCGGCACCACCTAATGAAAAGAACGGTTCGAACCTCACAAACAACTGTTAACTTTGAACGAACCAATTCTAAATGAGTAGTTATTTGATTTAGTCTAAGAGAACAGTATCAACAACCATGTGTGTTCGTATGTGTTTGTTCATTCTGCTGTCCCGGGCGCGTCTTCCCGCCATGGCCGCCGCGTGAAGTTCCCAGCCGGTACATTCCGCAGGGCGTCTGCGACTACTGTCTGGAAGAGGGTAGCGGCAACCTTACGTCGAACAACTACCCGCTGAAGTATCCCGCCAACCACGACTGCACGTACCGAATCAAGAAGGCGCACAAGAGCATCTGCGCGGTGCGACTCATCTATCACGACTTTGACGTTGAGCACTCGGCGCAGTGCCACAAGGACAAGCTCATCGTTGACGGCGTCAATTACTGCGGAGACGCCTGGCGAGGCAACACGAGTACGTACACGATCGAGGCCTGCTTCCCGATCTTTTTTCCCCGAGCGTCATGCTAAGTTTCCCTTTGGCTCTCTCTCATCTAACACTCTCTTTCGCATTTAACTCTCTCCCTCTTGCTCTGGTGCGCGAGGCAACTATTAGTTACTAAGCTATTAGTAGTATCACTTGGATATTAGAACTAGCAGTTGTAGAAGATTTTTTGGTTTCTTCCCTTTGAAATAAACGGTTTGTAATAGTCAGGGTGTCGGTCGTCCTCAAGCCGACAAGTCCATGTCGTCACCATACTGTTCGATTGACTCATTTGCATTGGATGAACTGTGGTCGCAGAGGTGGTCCAGTTCTGGAAGCGGGACGAGATCCGACTGAACTTCGTTACCGACAGCTCGGGCGCAGGTCGGGGCTTTTGGCTCGAGGCTGAGCCGGTGTCGTGCTCCGACGGTCGCGCCTCGGGCGGCAGCGGCCGGTCACTGCCGAACGCGCCTGAATGTGAGGAGGTGTTCCGCGACAAGGAGTTCACGATCAACACGGACAACGACTGTACATACTACATTCGAAAATCTCCGCACAGTGGAATATGCGGGCTCCAGTTCAGGTAAGTTGAACTACTACTGCTCCTGCTACTGTCCCTGTTGCTCGCGCAGACGCCAGTGCAGCTCAGGAGTTTGTGGCAATAAAATAATAATATTATTAAATAGAATATTTCGTTTCGTTATCAAACTATTGCCAGTCGGCAAATGTACAGATTGAACTTCTTATATAAAGTTCTTACTTAGTTCCTCGAAGCCACTCGATCTTGGGAGCGTGCCCCGGAATCATTGTTGCGTTGCCGCGCTGAAATTCTACGGCGATGCGCTGCCTCAGAAATACTGTGTATCGTTTGTCTTCGTTTGACTGCTCGATGGTTTGGCCGATTGTCCGCGTTATGGCCATGGCCTCCCGTTCTCGCACACCCTATGTCTCAATGGTTTACGGACAGACAGTATACACTCAATCCCCAAGCTTTCGTAATGGCAAGGTGTGCTCCTCTCCGCTTTGAGTGCAGCACTGCCTACCACCGCAGGAAATCGCCGTATTAGCCATGTCATCTTCGCAAATGATGTGTGGGCGAAACGGCCAAGTCCGTCGGGTTTACAGCTAGTGAGCGTTCGAGGTGGGACTTAGCTTGCGCCGGGTAAATGTTGTCTCACGCGGGTTGCTTACCACTATATTTTTCATGTGGGCCTGAGTCTACAAAGATGAGCTTTTTCCCGAATGGCTCCGTATTGGTGAGCTACTGAAACCTACTTTCAGCAGAAGGCTCGAACAATTCTCAGGCAGGCGAACGTTGACAAGAAAGATCTCGCGTTTTGCAGGTTCCAGAACGCCGTCGGCATGAACTGCAACCAGGACTATCTGAACGTCGACGGTGGCCGCGAGAAGTTGTGCTACTCGAAGACGGTCCCGTTCGATGGCGACATGATGGTTCTGTCCACGGTTGGCCGACCCGGACGCGGCAAGATTCGCGTCCGTCAAAGCAACGACTGCCCTTTGGCGCCGCCGCCCCTATGCGACATCTGCACCGAGCGCATCTCGGACGATCTCACCTCGTACGGCTACGCTGTCAGCCAGTACTATCGGTGGGTACTATGGCAATGACACGACTCAAGACAGTCTTCTATATAAAAAGGCAGCATTTTTATTATCACATAAAATGTGGGTGTGTGGTACAATTATCATGGTCATATATGTATTGTTTTCAGTATACGTAATTCTGAAAGGAAAATGTAACCAATCGCTAAATAGAGTCTCGCGCCTCGCGACCGGAAGAGACACATATGTGTGCGCGTTCGAGGCCCACCGTTCCATATTTGTATTTGTGGGGGTCCGTCAATGAAGCAATGCGGAAAGCAGTCCCGTGGACGTTAAATCTTGGCTGGGAGTCAGTCCGAAAAGTATTATATATAATCGTCAATTAGGCGAGTGCTATTAGAATTTGCATGCGCCCAATTGGCGATCCGCCAAGCAAACAATCCGTTTACGAATTTACCGCCGACTGCGGCTTTTGGAGTGATTGATCGCTGATTCCTTAGGTTTTTGGAGCGTGTCCTAGCAATTTAAATTTGCTTAGTTGACGTATAGCAGATATGTTGCGTTGGATGAAAAGTGAGTCAATACTAGGAACAACATTATCTAACACGCTTCAAGGGCACCTGATGCAGGCATCTCAGGAATATGTCTCGGACGCCTTCCACTAACATTCTGTATTCAGGTATATCAGAACAAGAGATTTATAAAGGCAAAAGTACACGTGAAGGGTCGTTAAAATGAAACAGCGGAATATAGTATGTATAATGCGAAATAATGCCTCCACAACCTTAATAATGTGAAGACTAAAATCAAGATCAAGTGTAATATATATGTTGCCATGCATACGAGAGAGTCAGTAATGTACTGTCGTTAGTTATATAGTCAAAGCCAATTGCACTGTGTTTCAGTATTACGCATTTGGAGGGTAAGTGAATCATTTTATTTTAAGAACTCCATAGAGAAATGCCGTCGTTAGCTGACTGCAAAACAGGATGGGAGTCAATATAGCAAACATGATAATAATAATAATAACAATAATGTATATATATATTCCAAAAAAAAAAAATTAAAAAAAAAATATATATATATATATAAATATATATATATATATATATATATATATATTTATATATATATATATATATATATATATATATATATATATAAATATATATATATATATATTTTTTTATATATATATATATATATATATAAATATATATATATACATAAATATATATATATATATATATTAGGTAAGTCAAAAAGTTCGTCGGCTTTCTGGAACCACATTTTTTAAATTCCCGCGCTCTGCAGCAGGGCCGTCTGAGAGTGCGGCTGGGTGTTTACATTCAGGAGCAGACCCGTGGCGACGCGACGATATACCGTTTCCAACTTTACCGTTTCGTTTGCGGAATTGGCAGCTGTTTGCAATGGAGGACAAAAATACGCATTTTCGACACACTATGTTGTTCTCCTACCGTGAAGGCATAAGTGCAGCGCAAACAACCCGGAGGATATGTGCAGTCTACGGCGAAAACGCAGTACACAAATCCACAGTCGAAAAGCGATTCGCCCGTTTCAAAGCTGGAAACTTCAATCTCGAAGATGAACCGAGGTCAGGACGACCCAATGTTGTGGAGACCGACGAAGTCATAAGCCTGGTTACTTCGAACCCAGGTTTGACCATAAAAGAAATTGAAGATGTATCGGGAGTCTCCCACGGAACCGTTTGGAATCGCCTCCATGATGCAGGTTTCTCGTGCAAGCGGAATATCTGGCTACCACACGACCTCAATGATAGGCAGCTTGAAGGGCGAGTTGATACCTTCACGCACTCCTCCGGAAGAACTCGAATGAGCCATTTCTGAGGAGATTGATAACCGGCGATGAAAAATGGATACTCTACAGAAACGTAACACAGAAAAGAAGTTGGGTCCCCAGAGGTTGTCAGGCCGCAGCTATCCCTAAACCCGAAATTCATCAGAAGAAGGTTATGCTGTGCTGCTGGTGGGACTGTAAGGGCGTCGTGTATTTTGAGCTGCTTCCAATGGGTCAGACGATCAACTCCGTCGTCTACGGCAGACAACTCGAAGATTTGAAGGCTGCAGTAGTAACGAAGCGCCCGGAATTGTCAAACAGGTGGGGCGTCACTTTTCAACATGATAAGGCGACACCACACAAAAGTTTGGCCACCCGGCAAAAATTGGCGGAGTTTGACTGGGATGTGCTGCCGCACTGATTATCACTTGTTCAGGTCTCTCCAGAACTCCCTTGATGGCACAACATTTGAATCTTTGGAGGCTATAAAATCACCTCACTCAGTATTTCGACGAGAAGGACAAGACGTTCTGGGAGAAAGGAATCATGGATCTACCGAGGCGATGTGCGAAGGTTATCGAACAAAACGGTCAATATATCATTGAATAAAAATACTGTTGTCTGCATAAATAAGGCTCTTTAAAATCGGGTAAAAAAGCCGACGAACTTTTTGACTTACCTAATATATGTATATATATATATATATATATTTATATGTATATATATATATATATATATATATATATATATATATATATGCACGATTAATTTGCTATTGTTACAATCACATACAGGCTAGAATGTGTTTGCGACGTTATGGAAGAAAATCGTGAATTGCACTAAAGTTCGACGTGAGCAAGTCACGGTCGTCTGGGGAGCTATCCCAGCCGACGTAGGTCTCGAAATCAAGCTTTGGCTGCATAGCATCCCCCTGAAATACGTCAACAGCTCTACAGAGGCTAGAACAACAACAACTACTCTACCTACAACCTCCTTCTGGAACCTTCTTTATCGATCACATTAGGCCAAGAAATTAAATACCTTTCGCGGCGAGCCTATCTGTCGAGAAGTCATTCCTACTCTCTTTCAAGATCACGCCGAGGTTTTCCAGATTAAATAGACACGGATGGCATCTAATTACCACGCAGTTTATCTCAAAGCGTATGAGCGTAGCTAAATTGGAAATGTTAGATTGAGTGAAGCTTGACTTGGATTTTTTATAAACAGGATCGATAATTGTATACATGAAAATGTGTGCATAAAGCATATTGAAGAGCGTTATACCGTAAACACGATTTATCAGGTTCTGCATATATATATATATATATATATATATATATATATATATATATATATACACACACATTTCACATATGAAGGATACTTGGTCACGGCGGCTGTCCTATCATAACATCGTCATGGAGGTACCCTTACCTTTAACATTCGTAACTAAACACTAGATTAGAGTGTTTATGTTTAGGAACATACTTCTGTGCAATGAAGCAATTATAATGGACCTGTTAATAGCTGAAATCTACTTGTATTTTCTACTGTTTTTGCAAGAGAAACGTTCTCAAAGAATTAATATGAGCGTATCATTATTAAAATCATCTCTATCATTTATAGTACGTATATAGCTCCTAGTGTGTAGATTTATGCTCAGGTATCGGATTTACAAACGCATCTCGATCCAAGTGAGTGATGTTCGGCGCGGCGGCTCAGAGCCTTAATCTGCGTTAAGATCATGGGCGATCTTCTTTTCCGCAAATAATATTCCTTCCTATATACGAGAGGCGTTTATTGTGGCAATGTCGTCCTAATAATGCAAATAGAAATCATCAAGTAATGCACTTGCTGAGTAATTTCGCGCTTTTTCCTTCAACAAATTTTAATTTAGTTGTACGGCCTTTAGGCTTAGTTAGGATTTCATGTTCCTCTCCACATGTACAAATCTGGTTGATGTATTTGGGGCAACTATGCTACACACGCAATTTGGCGAGGAAGAAAGTGATGTTTGTAATAATGTTTTGAACGGCTTTGTACTAGTATCAGAACTAGATGCGTCCAATGGCAACGAGGCCATAATTGAGGTACGTCTGTGCGTTTTTAGGAATAACCTGTTATGCAAGATGACGATCTCACGTCCGTCGCCAATGTTCTGCTCAGTGAAGGTGTTCTTTAAGGACTTTGACATCGAGGAGAGTCCAAAGTGCGACAAGGACTTTCTGCTCATTGAAGACCAGCGAGCTTGTGGCAACGAATTGCATGGACAGTCACGTAAGCAGAATTCTTGAATATCGCTTTTTCTCATGACCATACTCATGCATGTATATGTGGTTCGTGCGTGTATACACATGTGTAGTGTTTGCCTGTTTTATTATAAATCATGATACAACACGACGATATCACAAATGATAAGCAGGCCATTTGGAGACCATCTCCTATCTAGCACTTGTTGTATCTTACTCTGTAATAGAGCAGAATTAAATTGGCGGCACCTGGAAAGGCACGGTGGGAACGGGTGGTAAAGTCTGTGGAGTTAACGGAAGCTGGCTACGTATGTTCCACCGGTCTGATGCACGTATATGCGAGAGAGCGCCTTTCAGGCAAACTTTACCGAAATTTGCCAGTTTATCTGCTTTGTGAGTTTGGTGTCGATTTCGACTGTAGTTAAATACCTTAAGGAAAATAACTGTAACATTTTAGAGATCATACCTTCGTGGCCTCTTTCCTTGAGCAACGAGCTAATAATTACTTTGTCGACTTGGGCGGCACATTTATTATTATTATTATTATTTATATAAGTTCAATTACTTTGTTATAGCACGTTCTAAATAATATCTTCGCTTTTTATCGACAAACAACTACAACGTTTACGTTTATTCTATAATCGCTTGTCGACGCCATGTTAGAAAAAAAACTTTATTTAAGCTGCGGTTGTCTGCTTGAGCGAACGCTATGACTTTCCGGCGCACCGTTGTGTATCGTCACGATAACGTCTTACATACAACGTTTCAGGTGTTCTCGAGTACAACAACGAAGGCAACGTAGAGTTTGTGTTTCGCTCCGACCGCCAGAACTCGGGTAGAGGTTTCCATCTGCGCTTCCAGCAGTTAGCCTGCACGTCTTTGTCAAATCAACCCTCACCAAAAGTGCACAGATGCGCGCAGACTTTTATGTCGAGAGAGTTCACCATACAGTCGCCAGGTAACGTCATTCATAGAGTCGTCACATACCGAAAAGACAAAAAATAGCCGCAGAGTCCAGGAAGTCCTGGATGCAATGATAAGGGCGCGATATTTTCAAATGCCCATACGCAGAATTATATAACATTGACAGATTCTTTATCTACGGTGCAGCTTTACTAACACGCGTTGTACCCTGTACCTTAGAACAATGTATTTAGTTATTCATTCACACACACATAAATATATATATATATATATATATATATATAATATATATATATATATATATATATATATATATATATATATATATATATATATATATATATATATATATATATATATATATATATATATATATATATATATATAATTACTATATATATAATTACTATGTGGACCATTTATGCATGTATGTGTGTCGAGTGCAGGTTTTCCACAGAATTATCCGGATAACTCCGATTGCAAGTACACTGTGATTCGTGCGGGATCCGATATATGCTACCTGGAGCTTTCGTACACGTCGTTCAATTTGGAAGAGTCAATCGACTGCTCTAAGGACTTCGTAGAGATTGGCGGCGAGAAACACTGCGGAAATCTACCCAGCGACCACATGCGTGAGAGGACTTTGTTGCTGTTGCTAGCTCCTATATTAGTGGCGCCTAATAGTGTAAAGGAAAACTGTTCTGTTGTCTTTTTCTTTAAAAAAAAATCACCAACAATTAAGTAAATTAAGGACAATATTTTTGCGGTGTAGAATCGTTCTTGTGGCCCTCGATCGCTGAGATAAAGTAGCTTTCAGAAGTGCCATCGAATGCGAAGGAAAGCGCGTGTATACAAGAATTTAAAAAAAGACGTTTGTTAAAGTTCGTCTAACGGGTCTCAAGATAAGTTAGGTATATATGTATATATATATATATATATATATATATAGTATGCACACACATCTCTATTTTTATTTTTACCTATGGATTCGTATACCTGTGTGTCTGTATGAGTTCTGTCATGTTGACTGATTGCGTTTCTACTTGTTGGATGTTGAACGCTGACCGTGATTGGTGGATGGCCGAACCCATTGGACTTTGCGCGCTGATGCGGTAGACGTCATCCCGTTCGTCGAAGGCGACAAGATCATCCGTTTCCACAGCGACGCAAGCTCGCCGGGGCGCGGTTTCTCGATTCGCGCGCGCCAGCTGGGCTGCGGATCGCGACGCATCGGCACTGGGCCCACGGGTCGGGCGTTTGACGGCGCTCCGTCTTCGGGCGGAGCAAAAGGAGCAGGAGGGGGGGTATCGCCGCCGCGTTGCAACGACGAATCGCCGCTCACCGCCCTCACGTTCGAGATCGAGTCGCCGGGCTATCCGGGCGCCTACGGCAA
Source organism: Dermanyssus gallinae (assembly GCA_003439945.1). Classification (NCBI taxonomy): domain Eukaryota; kingdom Metazoa; phylum Arthropoda; class Arachnida; order Mesostigmata; family Dermanyssidae; genus Dermanyssus; species Dermanyssus gallinae. The sequence goes on along the minus strand of QVRM01005399.1, from coordinate 45,859 downwards.
CCTGCAGGACTGCGTCTTCACGGTGCGCAAGAACAACCCGAACGTGTGCCGGCTGCAGGTGACCTTCGCCGACTTCTCGCTGCCGGCGTCCGACACCTGTCAAGGCGACCACGTGTCCATCGACGACCTTCGAGTGTGCGGCGCCGTCGTGCCCGGAACTATCCGTAAGTTGGTACTCCGCCCCACTAGCCGCAGCAACAACAACAACTAGGCATGCGGCGTTGTCAAGGGCATAGTTGTATAATGACTACTGGCTGGATGGTGTGCTTGTCGGCTGTATTGGAGATATGCTTGCAGCCGTAGCAGCAATAAAAGTTGTTGTTGTTGTTATTGTTGTGGTTGCTGTTGTTGTTGTTGTTCTTTTGATTTTCGTGGTTGTTGTTGCTGTTGCTGTTTTTGTTGCTGTTGTTGTTGTGGTTGCTGTTGTTGTTGCTGCTGACGCAGTGCTTGTTGTTTCTGTGGTTTTCGTTTTTGTTGTTAGCGTTGTCGCTGTTACTGTTCGTACTGACCCTATTACAACTGCGGTTTTTGTTTCTGTGAATTTTGTCGTGGTGGCGCTGTTGTTTATTTTTGTTGTCGCGGTCGTCGTTGTCGTTGTTATTGCTAAAACTGGCGTCATTTTTATTGTGCTCGGATCTTGCTAGCGGTAGTAATGCTAGATGCATGCAAGTCAAGACACTCTGTGCGTATGACGTCTCACCGTAACCGCTCATAGCGGTGCCGGTGATGACGGTTAATCCAGTCGTCCTACTATCAAGGTGCAAACAACCTTAGGTTGTGCGAACGGTAGCGTCAACTTAGATTTTAATACTACAGATGCCGGACATCGGGTGCGATCAAGCCGCCGATAATTCAAAAGTGGGAAAGCGAACTGTAGTTCTAAAGCGTGTTTACCTGATCATGTTCGAGACGTAGACCTCAAACATAGAAGTTCAGTGACATGGATAACGCAAAAGCTCCTAACTATTACTGCGCTAGTTAAGACTGCAATGCCCGTCAGAATATTAGTAAAGCGAAAGAAAACGACATCAATAATAGTAATGATGATGACGAAAATGCTAATTATAGTGATATCAACAACGCGAAATAGAACACTTTGCAAATTCCCGTTGTTGCTAAAAATTGCAACGAATATTAGCTATGACCGTTTGAACATTCTAGTTTCGTGCCGAGTAAATCGTACCGATAATCTGTACCCTGCACTTCAATTTATTTTGTTTGACACATATTTAAATTAGAATGCATGAATATCCGTTAGGCTCTTTGGTTATAGAAAGAGAACAGACGATCAAATTAATACGGTGCTGTTTTTTTCGGATGAATAGTTATGCGAGTATACCAGTACAAAAAATACAATAAAAGTACTTTTATTCCTACAGTCTTATTTCGCAGCATAGCAGCGACCTTTATCTTTGCGTCGTTGGAGTAGACTAACCCAAGTATCATGCTCGTATGCTCAAACGCGCACCTGCTATCCGTCAATGCGTATCTCTATATAGGTGTGTTCGACATGAAGGAGGACACCAAGAAGATCGAGTTCCACTCAGATGAGAAGATCACGGATCGTGGTTTTCGTCTCATGGTCAAGCAAGTCGAGTGCAGCTCGCCGACGCATGGCGGTTCCACACCAGGTGCGGACAGCACCGCCGGTCAGGAACCAGTGCATTGCGATCGGGTCTACGCGACGCGAGACGCTATCATTACGTCCATTGGCTACCCAAACCCGTACGAGAATAATCTAAACTGCGTGTAAGTTTTCCACAATTCATTCGGCTGGCGCGACGGATCTTTGTCGCCTTTCCGTACAATGCCAATATGTCGTTATATTCCAACACGAAGATTCCAACGAAGTAGAATACATAGTCGTTGAGCGGCGAGATCGTTATACTTGCCCATACCATCAGCCTTGATGTAAGACTCACGGCGTGGTCATAGAAATTTAAAAGTGTTAAACACTTAAGTTCGGCTTATTGCTTACGGTAAAGCGAAATGTTTATTGCCTAAGGCGCAACGAGGGTTAACTAACCTACAACGGGAAAAGACAATCGGTTTGGGGATGGTCTGTTTTGTTTCTGACACTCATTGCTAATTGTTCAGACGCCTGTTAATTAGCCTAAGAAGGTTGCTTACTTTTTTGTTTATCAGAAACACTTTGATTGCTCGTACCTGGATAATAATAACACCTAAATGTAGTAGATCTGTAAACAAAAAATTCAAAAAGAGTGAAGTCATTTATATTCTTTGCTATGCAAAGCAAAGACTTAGGTCAACAGGAAGTAGGAATCGGATGCCTGCTGAACGTGTAAAATTAATTAAAGTTAAAACCCGTTTTTAACTATTATATTGTATTTTCCCCTGTAAGCGTATACTTGACACCGTTCGGATACTTCACTTTGGCTAGAAGAGCGCTATGCTATCGCCTAAACGATATCTGTGAAAACGACTATTTGTTTCAGTGTTGAATATACTATTAGGTAAGTCAAAAAGTTCGTCGGCTTTCTGGGACCACATTTTTTAAATTCCCGCGCTCTGCAGCAGGGCCACCTGAGAGTGCGGCTGGGTGTTTACATTCAGGAGCAGACCCGTGGCGGCGCGACGGTATACCGGTTCCAACTTTACCGTTTCGTTTGCGGAATTGGCAGCTGTTTGCAATGGAGGACAAAAATACGCATTTTCGACACATTATGTTGTTCTCCTACCGTGAAGGCATACGTGCAGCGCAAACAACCCGAAGGATATGTGCAGTCTACGGCGAAAACGCAGTACGCAAATCCACAGTCGAAAAACGATTCGCCCGTTTCAAAGCTGGAAACTTCAATCTCGAAGATGAACCGAGATCAGGACGACCCAATGTTGTGAAGACCGACGAAGGCATAAGCCTGGTTACTTCGAACCCAGGTTTGACCAAAAAAGAAATTGAAGATGTAACGGGAGTCTCCCACGGAACCGTTTGGAATCGCCTCTCTGATGCAGGTTTCTTGTGCAAGCGGAATATCTGGTTACCACACGACCTCAATGATAGGCAGCTTGAAGGGCGAGTCGATACCTGTTACGCACTCCTCCGGAAGAACTCGAATGAGCCACTTCTGAGGAGATTGATAACCGGCGATGAAAAATGGATACTCTACAGAAACGTAACACAGAAAAGAAGTTGGGTCCCCAGAGGTTCTCAGGCCGCAGCTATCCCTAAACCCGAAATTCATTAGAAGAAGAATGCTGTGCTGCTGGTGGGACTGTAAGGGCGTCGTGTATTTTGAGCTGCTTCCAATGGGTCAGACGATCAACTCCGTCGTCTACTGCAGACAGCTCGAAGATTTGAAGGCTGCAGTAGCAACGAAGCGCCCGGAATTGTCAAACAGGTGGGGCGTCACTTTTCAACAGGATATGGCGACACCACACAAAAGTTTGGCCACCCGGCAAAAATTGGCGGAGTTTGACTGGGATGTGCTGCCGCACCCAGCTTATAGTCCCGACCTCGCACCATCTGATTATCACTTGTTCAGGTCTCTCCAGAACTCCCTTAATGGCACAACATTTGAATCTTTGGAGGCTATAAAAAATCACCTCACTCAGTATTTCGACGAGAAGAACAAGACGTTCTGGGAGAAAGGAGTCATGGATCTACCGAGGCGATGGGCGAAGGTTATCGAACAAAACAGTCAATATATCATTGAATAAAAATACTGTTGTCTGCATAAATAAGGCTCTTTAAAATCGGGTAAAAAAGCCGACGAACTCTTTGACTTACCTAATATATATTTTTGCACTTTGTGTATGATCAGTATACAGAATAGTGTAATTTTTCTGAAGCAGAACAAAGACGCTTTACCTTATAAGGACTTATTCATAAAGTACCCACAATAGTTGCGAACACAACTTTAGTACTCATGCCTTAATACTAGTACCCAACTATATATGTACCATATATACCCGTATGATACTGACGTGAGATTACGTTTGTGCTAAATAATTGTATATATATATATATATATATATATATAGGGAGAGAGAGAGAGAAAGTATATTCTTGTGGCACATTGTTGAACAATGCTAAAAATGTTTTACTCTAAAATGTTAACATAGTAAAACATGTACTTTTTAAGATTATATATATATATATATGTCAGGTGTGCTTCCTTCTGCATTAGGACATAAATAATCTCTCTCTCTCTGCAAAGAAAGTGTTAGGCAGTACAATTTTCTGTTTGTTTGATCGATGGGTCGTTTTTGGTACGCCGCAGGTACACGATCCGCAAGGCGGGTGCATCGGTTTGTCGGCTGGAGCTCGTCTTCCAGAAGTTCGATGTCGAGTCTTCTACCGACTGTGAGTATGACTATCTTCAGGTCGGCAGCGAGAAGCTGTGTGGCGTATTTACGCAGAACACGAGCGGAATTTACGAGTTCGACGAGCCCGAAAAGGCGCTCAAGTTTCACAGCGACGCGGCAAATTCTCGGCCCGGCTTCCAGATCAAGATGCGCCAAATCGACTGTGGCAAGCAGGAAGAGGAAGGATCAGGTGCTTTTGGTAAGCTCTCTCTCATTTTAGATTCGACGCAACGTCCTTATCTGTGTATATATATATATATATATATATATGTATATATATATATATATATATATATATATGTATATATATATATATATATATATATATATATAAATATATGTATATATATATATATATATATATATATATATATAAATGCAAGTCTAACGCGCAGCGTCATAGTTCTGGAACAAACAATACAATAGAGGACTACATTTGGTGATTGACAGCCTGTGTGCATTACAACAACCAGTAGTCAATAAAAACATATGTACACGTATATGCATGCCTGTTTCACGAACTGCGATATATTTCCTCTTGTATTGTCATAAGAATTGAAATTGGGTTTGAATTTTTGACTCTTAATGCCAGAGTCGCCGACTTTTACTCTACTACGTCCGGTTATCAAGTCCCGCGGTGAACAAAATAATTTCAAAAATATTATCAGTGTGTCACAATAATCTTCACATCTATCCTCTGCTGCTAAAGACTACGCATGGCTTGGTACTGCTCACGAAGAAGAAAAATAATGTTTCATTGCATTTATTTTTATGAAAAAGGCGGTTTTCTACCAGGTGTCCCTTTATCTATATGTCACCGTTGGCCTGGAGATATAGCAAATATATGATTGCCGCGTGAAATCAGATACTTATAGTACGCGGACAACTTAAAACTTAATCTATATGTTTATTTTCCGCCTCATTTTTGAGATGCAGTGGAGTTGCTTAACAGACAGTACTACAAATATGATGTCCACTGTTGACTGTTGTTCTTCAACAAACGAGTGTATACAGCACCAGGTTAAGCATGCTGCGCTCCAGACTATTCCATAGGAATCATGAATTTGCCCAACCTGGGTCAAAATAATAATAGTAATAATCACAATCATAATGAATGATCTTTCTCATCATGAATCGAGCTCTGCAGCTATCAGAGCCAACGCTCGATTCTACCTTGAAAATTGGTCGTCCGCTCCGAACTTATCAACGTAGTGTTTTGTCAGCATCTTGTTATATGGCCAAATCAGGATTTGTTAACAAAACTCACTACACAATGTTTGTTTGAAAAACACCACTCATACTCTAAGCGTGATTCTCCGGCTTGTCTAAGGAGAGATGGACTTGCCCCTTTCCGACTTAATGACAAACGAAATCTTTTCAAATGTCATGCTTCGCTGTCAATCGAGACGAGCACTGCCGCAAATTGTTGCCACCGCTATCATGTCGCTGCGTTTTAACAACGAATTTCATTAACAAATGAATAACAAACCTACGGCCGACTTTTGCAAACCTGGTTAACAGGTTTGCAAAAGTCGGCCATCGACGATAGCTGGTCGCGTTTTATGCTTCTTCCTCTCTCTCTCTCTCCCTCGGGATGAGCCTTGAGTTGTTGAGCGCTTGCTGAGACCGCTTGTCGCTGACGCTTTATCAAACTCATGATTTCTTGCTATAATAAGAGGTGCTTCTAACGACGACGTCCCCTCCGCCTCCCCGCACGGGACTTTGCTGTCGTCGTCGCTGCCTTCGTCACCCAGTCTGACCCTTGACTTGCTCTATACGCTTTGATGCCTGCGCCTCTTTTTCTCTGTCTCTTTATCTCTCTCGCGCGCCCGGCGACGTCGTGCCCTCTTGACAATGATAGAGGACTTTGCAGATCCGCCGGTGGCGAACAGTGTTGTGCCGCGCAAGTGCGACAAGGTGTTCACGTCGAAGCTGTTCGACCTCCGAAGCGTTGACTATCCGTCGGGCTATCCGGGCAACCTCGACTGCAAGTACATCATCTTTCAAGCGAACGGCAACGTGTGTCGGCTCGAGTTCACGTTCATCGACTTCGACATGGAGTCGAACTGCGACTCGGACTTCCTCGAAATCGACGGCGAACGCTTCTGCGGCAATATGGTGTCCGACACGAAAAAGGTGCGTGTAACCTAACGTGCGTTGGTGTCTGCACCCGTGGTCACCGGGACGCCTGCTGTTGTTGTTAGCAGTTCGGAGTTAGACTAGAGAGTCCCGGAGTGCGGCCACCTCACGCGCTTTAAGTGTACGGGAGTCAATTGAAAAATTTCATCTATTGAATCAGAACAGCAAAAAACAATCGCAATTGTCAATTCTTAGAGGTGCAGAAACAACTCGCGCCAACGCTTATTGCCCTAGATGACCTACATTATTGTTTTGATTATTGTTAGAGTATAAAATAATATAAAACAAGCTGAGGCTGCATGCTACCTGTTCACAAGTGGTAACGTGTCTAAGCAACTTTACGTACTATGCACATCCAGCAACACCATTTCCACACTTCGGTTATTATTATTATTATTATTATTATTATTATTATTATTATTATTATTATTATTATTATTATTATCCTAAAACACGCGCTTTTCATTTCAGTTATTTCACAACGGCGTTACATTTTTCTAGATACATACAAAACGAATGACGCCTGATGCGCCTCTAACGTCTGTATCACGGTGAGAGGTAGTGCAGAGATTGCTGAGATGTCTGACAGTAAATTGTGTGGTATTTAGAGCAAGACCGACGTCGGTGCTAGTCACATGGCCACATGGTGAAAACCTGATACAAAGTACAGACGACTTCTCGGCAGCCTTCCTACAAAAAAGCTATAATGGTTCGGTAATTGGTAACCTATCGGGCCAACCGACTCTAATTGTTTCGCTACCGGTCCATAGCGGGCTAGCAGGTATATGGGACAACTCGACGCCGTCCGAGAAAGGCAGAATTTCATATATGTAGTAAAACATCTCTCTAGCTGAGCTAAGTTCGCCGTCGAGAGATGTGTATACCCGTTCTCGAGGTTGTAACTCAGTTTTTTTTAATTTTATGCATACTTCACCGCTGCAGCAACGACACTTTTTCTAAACACTCAAAGAATAGTTTGTTATAAATAAATGTTTCTTGTTGCATACCAGTCTGGTAGTTATCGTGACCGTGATCTTTCAAGTGGATCAAATACAAATGGCATGGCCGATACGGAAAGATTGTTAGTCACCTCGTTAGGTATCGATTATGTCTTTCCCACTAAGGAAAGAAAGTAATTCTCGTAATTTTCTCTTACCTTAGAAATAGGTGGAATTCCATTCTCGTAATTTCCTCTTACCTTAGAAATAGGTGGAAATATTTCCGTTACCAAACCTAAGTTTTTTTTTGGAAAATATTGCGACCGCTCCCTGGAGAACAGGTTGCATGATCGGATACTGCCTGAATAAATTACCCTACCCGTAATGTCATTTTCCCTGCTTGCATGCTGCGTAGTTATAGTCACCGCAAATTGTTAGCAAGGGTTTATCCGGATTCTTTAGATTGCTTATTATATTGGATTAAACCCCGCGTTGAACACGCCTTCCGTGGTTAAAAAGCCATTACAGATCTTTTTGCCAGAGCATGATGCTAATCTGGGTGCGACCAACCAGAATTTGAGAGGTCGCAGCTTCTAAAAATATGCTGCACCCGTAGGTTTCAGTCCAAGTAGGTCCCGATACTCTTTGACTTAATATAAACCCCTACGTTTAATAAAATGATCAAAGTTGAATTTAGCAGTATATAGGCCAGATTGTAGCAATGCTCTGTGAACTTCAAAGCTATCGTTTATTGCAATTTTTTTAATCCTTGAAAGAACATCCGTTCGATTACCCTCAAAATTGCCTTCAAAAGTAGATAAAATGGTGCAGTCTTCTGCCGGCCAACACAGGAGAGGTAAATTTGATTTTACCTAGACATCCCCCTGGCGAGCGTTGAATAAATAAAAATGGATCGGGCCAGGCCGAGGGGAGTCACACAAAGGTAGAGGCTGAGTATCTGTTTAGCTTTTTAGGGCTTTAGCACATATAGGTTATATGAATGTCCATCTTTATTTGCACACGCAAGACTGGAACTATGATCTATCGGCTAGCCCTTAAGCTTGATAGTAACAATAATTATACACGATGACCATGACTTTTTCTCCAGTGTTTCTCTGTGAGCTCCATGCCACCTGATGAGTGAGTCAAGTCACAATGACTCAAGACATAGTCTTAGCAAATATGATGCTGAAGTGAGTCTGCAACAATTACGGCTCGACCGCACAACTCATTCGAGGTGGTCTTGTAATGTATGCTTTAGCTGAACGCAGAGTGTCAAGACCGCGGGCTCGGGTATTTGCTTCCTATCGTCGCGGAGATGCGTTCGTTACACCTCCGATCGTTGATCTCTTTTTTGAGTTCAGAAAAAACGGCAACGTTCGAATACAAAAATTGCCTTGTTAACGTAAGCTAGCTGATGCACGTGTTTTCCTGACAATTAATCGGCGGCAGCGGTTTTTTGTTGGTTGGCGGCTACGGTTTGGTTTTCTGTTGGTTATCAAGGCCGCCTCCGGACGATTGCCGTTTGTAAATGCGGGCTACAATCCGAATGCGTACCAGGGTGCGTAAAGTTAAGCAGAATTGGAGAAGAAGATGCAGTTTCTCACACACTCATGACGGCACAGAACAGTCGTTCGAATGTACGACTGCGAAAAAAACCGTTATAAAAACATCAAAATGCAAACACTTACCTTTTTAATATTTAATTGTCTGTCTATGTGGTTTGTTGCAGGTTGTCCCTTTCCGAAGCGCACAAAAAACCGTGCGACTGCATACCGATCCTGTGTCGAGTCGTTCGGGTTTTCACATCAAGGTGAAACAGGTAGAGTGTCCATCGAGTGTCTCGGACAAGCCGACCGGAACTGATTTCGGCATTGATCGACCTTGGCGGCCATCGCCCAGTGACGGTCATGGTGGAAGCTGGAGTCTCGATGGAACCGACTGGAGTAGGCCAAGTTCGACAGACCACCGAGACTCCCCCGGCTATCCGGCACAGCTGCCATCAGATAGGGGTTCTGGAGATCCTGGCGACGGGTAAGTGCAAAAAAACACAAATTCGGTCTATATGTTTTATTCGATTTACGTTCATTGCGTCCACCAGTATATGGCTATCGTTAGATTTTGACCACGTTAGATTATACCATATCATAGGTTCTGAGCGGTTAAAAGCTCTTCGGGTTGATGGATGACGCGTTTGTGTGCATTTCCCAGTATCATGGTAACAACTAACTGCCTAGTAAAACTAATTGCATCAGTCAGCCCAGCCGGCTTAAAAACGACTAGGTATTGATCTCGCCTTTGTTTTTAGATCTCACTTCCAGCTCGACCATGATTCGGGTCCATGCAAGTACGAGTTCATGGACCATTCGGGCGTATTCTACTCGCAGAACTTTCCCGGGCCGTACCCGAACCGAATGAGCTGCACATATAAGATCTTCGCTAAGCCAGGACACTGCACGGTCGAGTTGAACTTTGTTCAGTTCCGACTTGACGAGACGGGTGCCATTCACCCGTCGGAGACCTGCGATCACGACTACATGGAGCTCAACGGCATCAAATACTGCCACAGACAGCTCGAAGGACAGATTCGTACGTATGCGCCTGGACCTGGCCTGAAGAAGGCAAACGCTTTCATGCAAAACAACTTGTTTTGTCTACCCTGAGACACACAATAGTCATCTACAACTAGTACAACTTTGTGCTTGGCATTACCGTGATGCATGTCTAGTAGGAGTCTATAACGTCTCAATCTTGATGAAGCTTGTTGAAAACGTGACGAAACTGATCTCGGTACCTGATGACGGTCTTGTAAAGAAAGTGCTTGATTTGCATTTGTCCAGGATGGTTAATGTAGTATGCAAGAAAACCACCTTATTATTTAGAATGTTTTCTGATAAAATACCAAAATGTGTACCAGCTACATTAGTTAGTTAGTTAGCTGAATATAACCAGTTCTTATAAAATACAATACTGAAGAAAGCTTTTTACTACAGTTTTCTTTATTTAAGCAACTAAGGACAACTAAGCGTTTTGTTTCGACATCAACAGAAGGCGTTAGGTTATTTACGACTGGCCACGACAATAATAAGCACGATTCTAGCGGCAATAATAGTAACAATAACAGCAACAACATCAAATTAGCGTAACTTAGGGGGCTGGTGCGCTGCTCATGATTGTTAGATTATCGAATTAGATGATGATAAATCGTACCGCCAAGAGTCAGCGGCAGAGCTGCTACAAAGAACTGTTGGGGAAATTCTAGAAACATCTCCGGCCCTTCAGCGGGACCTTTGTCAGAATTTGCAAGTTTGCAAAAAAACATATTGAACATATTACAAGTGCTTGTCTGGCTCCAACCTAACCCGTAACATATGCTCGTAAGCTGACCGTTTCTTGCGTTATCACGTATGAACTGACCCTACAGGATCGCTGGCTTTCGATGGCCATCCGCCGCAGGTCGAAATGAAGTTCTTTACCGATGAGGAGGCTCACGGCAAGGGCTTTCTGGGTTTCTATCGTCAGATGCCGTGCCGTGGTATGCCCGGTGCAGGTCCTGGCCGACCCTTGATACACAGCGACCCGCCAGTGTCACCATCTCCCAGTCTTGTGCCTCCGGATGGGACCCGATCCCACCAGCCGGGAGATAGCGGACATCATCATCATCAACACCATGGCGAGAAACGCCAACCGTCCTGTGATCGGCTATACGCGCTGGCAGACTTCAGCATAGAGTCGCCGGGACATCCCGGCGCATACCTTGGCGGCCTCGAGTGCAAGTACTTCGTGCGACGTCTCTCGCCCGAGATCTGCTCACTGGCGGTCAGCTTCCAGAGTTTCGATCTCGCCGAATCTCCTGGATGTTTCTTCGACTATTTAGAGATTGACGGCGAGAAGATATGCGGCCATATCGCCCCCGGTAAGATCGGCCCCGACACACGACACACTTATAGCAGCAGTGCTGCCGTTTTAGTCTGCATTTCTTGCATTGTTACTTTACATGAGGCATTATATATAAACACGAAAACAAACCTCAGATCTTAACAGAGTGACTACATCTAATGCTCTACCACTGGTCTATCATCCTTGTCCTTAGCGCGATTTGCACTAGGTCGGTATTAGGAGAAATCAAATGAGCGATATCAGCGATTTTGTTATTATCGTGTTTGATGTATCTCTATTACTGGTATTATCTTGCCAAAAGATAACACCAGTCTTACAAAATCAGCGTTTTATAAAGCGCACAATACAAGCGCTAAGTAGAACCTCAGTTGTTCTTATATTTAAAGACAGTTTGTCGTCGAAGTCAATCGCAAGCAACATTTGCTGCCCGAAACTCACGTGAGCTCAACTCGCATGGCCGCAGGCACGATACGTGTCGTACCTCTAAAGGACTTCCAGACGGGATTCGTGTTCCACTCAGATCAAGGGGCACCCCAAGGCAGCCGACTGGGTTTCGTGCTCGACGTGCGTCAGATTCCGTGCGGCACCAATCCGCAGCTGGGTGGAGGCGGCGGACCATATCACCCTCCAAAAGGTCTACCTGCGTATCCACACCCTCATGAGCCACCTCCTCCAGTGGCGCCAACAGACATCGGGCCGCCGTTGCCTCCGCTAGATCTCCGACCACCTCCACTACCTCACTCACCGACCGCGGACCGAGGCGGAGGACCGCCACCGCCCCATCAAGTACATCATGGAGCAGGTAGGCAGGAAGAGATAGACGCCAGAAATGGAATGTCGCCATTAGTCTTGAAGTCGATGTATGACTACTATTATTACCACTACCCATCTGAAGTCAGAATGATCGATTAATTGATCAATCGAGTTAACACTACTATCCTCCACACACATGTGAACGTCAGGAGGTTACGGCGGCTCCGGCGGCTATGGTGGAGCCCTGGGTGGCTACGACCGGTATGGACCGGTGCGAGGGCTCGGCCCATTTGGCCCCCCTATTCCCCCTGAAGGCCCGTCTGATTTCTATGGGCCATCATATGGTGGTTCAAGCAGATATCCTCCCGATGCGCGTCACAGGTACAGGCCCGGAATGCCGTTGCGGTTCGGCGGTGAGTTACGTGATACAGCAGTCATTCCGGAGCGGGTGACGTCGACTCTCTGCTGGAAGCGGGTTCTAACTAATTGTCGCCACTGGAGACGCTGACGCATGAGTTCTAATGGAGAGGACGGTTATGGAGAGCAATGCGAATGCTCGAAATGAATGTTGGCTATCCATTTCAGCTTACTGGTTCTCTAACAGCTTTCTGGTAACCTGGTGATGTACATGTACTTCTGTTCACTTTCCTTTGCGACGTGACGCTTCGTTGAGGACACTTCGATGGGGCATACGGTTATTTATCACTGCTGGTGTTATAAGGTTGTCTCTATTTGACTACCTGAGCTTTAAGTCGTATGTAGCGGCCCGCAATGAAAGAAGTTCCCTTAACTAACATCCGAGAAACACGACTAACTCGTTCCTGACGTACCACATGCGAAACGCTTACGCGTATGTTACAGGGCACTGTATTTGGGACAGGTTTGGGCGACTTCGAGCTTTTATGGTATCACGCGGTTATCAATACAAAGGTTGAACTTGATAAAGACTTGCGATAAAGAGCGCACGGTGTGATGTGCTGACTGTGTGGTACGGACGGGAGTCGTCTTGCGGTGGAAACATATTGCATGTTCTTCAAATTCTAAAAATATCATAGCTCAAAACAGTTTGAGCGAGCTATTAGGGTGCTTGCCAACACAAAGCCAGCTTTTTTAAATGTACACGGTAAAGCCATCTTTGTTTAACACATCGCACTCTGTCATCTGCAGGATCCTATCCTCAAGGCGGCGGTGTGAGTCTCCACGGAACGACTGGACATGGTCCTCACGGACCGCACGGAGCCGGACCGACGCTACCGGGCAAAGGACAATGTGATCAGATGGTGCACGAACCATACTTCGAGATAAAGTCTAACGAGTTTTTGGGCGATCACATCGACTGCAGGTGAGAACAGAAAAAGCTGTCAGGGATTCAATGTGGCAAATCGGTTCGCCTTTTAAACGCCTAAAATCAAAAGTCTCAAATTCTCAAAATAATTCGCAATGCATCGTGCAATATACAAAATCGTTTGCAAAGCAAGAGCTCACTAGCAAACGCATTTAACATAACTGTGTGGTGTAGCTTTTCGCGACGTAGATATTTGCTCATAGATGACGAGATGGCTGGCGGGACACCTCTCTAACCGACGTTCTACCGTTGTGCTGCTTTGCAGGTTCACCATTTACCAGCAGAACCGCAACAGTGGCATGTGCCTAGACATTTTGTTCGTTCGCTTTCAGATCGACTGTAGCTTCGACCAGCTGAGAATCGATGACCACCAGCTCTGCGGAACGATTCCCGGCCAATACGATGAAGCAGTACAAATTCCATGACTTCATGAGGCCGCTCTACCTCTACTTTCACTCGTCGGCAGGAGCGAAGGCCAGCGACTTTGTCATCCGGGGAAAGCAAAGCCCTTGCGGAGGAGGCTCTGCGGTCGGGTCGCATCAGCCTCAGGCCGGTTCCGGCTCCTCCCCGAAGGACCGCACCGATTCTTACCGCCCGACCACTCAGCGGCCCGACTTTCATCGTCCGTTCGGACGGCCTTATGACCGACCCCCCGTCCAGGTGCCCTACGATCGGCCCATACCGGGAGATGGCCATGACAGGCCGCACGATAGGCCCTATGACAGGCCGCACGATAGGCCTTATGACAACCGCACGATAGGCCTTATGACAGGCCGCACGATCGACCTTATGACAGGCCGCACGACAGGCCGTATGACAGACCGCACGACAGGCCGTATGACAGACCGCAGGATCGGCCTTACTGACAGGCCGCAGAATCGGCCCTATGACAGGCCGCAAGATCGGCCCTATGACAGACCGCAGGATCGGCCTTACGATAGGCCCCAAGATCGACCCTATGATAGGCCACCGTACGACAGACCTTCGGATAGCAATAGACCGTTCGATCGTCCCGGAGACCGGCCTTTTGATCGTCCCGGAGATCGGCCTTTTGACCGTCCTGGAGATCGGCCTTTTGATCGCCCCGGAGATCGGCCTTTTGATCGCCCCGAAGATCGGCCTTTTGATCGACCAGGAAGCCGTCCTGGATTCGATGGCTCAGACCAACGGCATCCGAACTGTGATGCAACCTTTTCGGGACTTGAATTTAAGATTACCTCGCCAGGTTTTCCGAGCCCGTACTCAGGTGCGTGTGTCTATATATATATATATATATATATATGTATGTGCGTGTGAAGGTATAAGATGATTTAGCTTAGTGAAGTTGCTCGTTAGTAGACATTAACTGTTCTTTTAGTGGCGGACTTTTTCGAGTACCCGATAGCCTTCAGGTTTAAGGCCGTATCACCACCGGGGTACTCACCTTGTCAGTATTCAGTGTCTTATGAATTAGGGGGTCTATGCACAAATGCAGCTTACATAGATATATATATATATATATATATATATATATATATACATGACCGTCTAACAACGGCGCTCCTTTTAACTGTTCACACACTGCTGCCAGGCGGCGACTGCAAGTATACGATACGACGCTACGATAAGGCGACGTGCGCAATCGAGCTCTACTACGACCTGATGGACCTCGAGCAGCAGGGCGCCAGTTGCAGCTCGGCCTATCTCGAGATTGACGGGCAGCGCTTCTGCAGTATGCCGACAACGCAGATCCAGAAGATCAACTTCAACTGAGCCGCAGACCGAGAAGGTGATCACGTTCCACGCGGACCGCAACGCCATTCTCGAATCGGGGCTTCTCGCTGAGGGTGCGCCAAGTCACCGACTGCGCCGTCAAGGATCGGCCGTGTATGTACTCGTACTGCGACTACACCGAGCTCGTCTACCTCAAGTAGCCTGCCTGTCTGTCTGTCAGTCTGTCTGTCTATCTAGCTATGTATCTCTATACTGTCTGTACACCACGTATGTCTCTGTATGTCTCAGCTGCGTCGTCTCGCGTGTCGTCCTGGAACGGACGGGGCGCGCGCATGCGAGCATACGCGAGACGCCTACACCACTGGCTCTGTCTTTCTCACCAGCGTTGCCTTCGGTCAGCAGCAGCAGCAGCGGCGGCCTCGGTCGTTCGTGCCACATAACACGATGATGTTTCGTGACGGGACGATAATGATCATCATAAGAACAATAATAATCATAATAATACTAAGAATAACTGACCATCATTATGGTGACGGAGAAAGGTCAGGCCGACATGTATATGCGATGTACAGCAACTTCAACGAGACCCCACCCACTCACCCACCCAATCTGACCAGCAGACCAGGGCCAGGCAATAGCTGCCGAACAAATGCATTCGTCTGTTAGCCTACTATGTACTATAGAAATGTATCATCACCTTTGTCGAAACACCCGATCGAAACAGCTTCCTGCGACGGGCAGCAACAACAGCAGCAGCAGCAGCAAATCGATCCATTCCGCCATACAGGTTTGCCAACGCAGAGTCGAATTCGACGCGCATGTAAGTGAGTTTTCTACATCACAGCTCGGCGTGTCCTTCTAGCCAGGGTCGCTCTGGTGTTTTGCCGTCCACGTCGGTGTGTGCGTGTATGTATGTGCGTGTGTATGTATGTGTGTTCAATGTACGCCTTTCATATCACACGTCTGGTTCTTTTCGGCTGCTTCTGCTCTTGTCCCAACACTTCCCCTGTCCCGGGGCCTGGTGCTGCTGCTGGTGGTGAGGTCATCTTCAACGGCTCCTTTCGGTATCGCTTTCGGTATTCTTCGCTGTCATGCCGGTAGAGGGCAGCACTTTGACCTACCAGGACTTGACCTGTGCGAGTTTGTGCGTGCAATCAAAGGAATGGACCCGTTTGAGAACGGAGCACCGACATGACGGAAACCCTTCCTGAAAACCCTAATGGTGTTAATTTTCCTATGTGGAGGTCTATTACCCGTGGGCACACTGCCTATAACACTAACGCATCTTCGATTTGGACTTCTGGAGCACTCGTACACACACATATATATGTATATATATATATATATATAACCTTATTGTTTGTTCTTTTCTTTCTCTTGACGCGATCGTCGATTGCTAATCAAATATCTACACGTATATAGGTACATGTACACCCATTCAAGCAGGCAAGCGGTACCTTCACTTTGAGCCGATGCCGAGGCATCCAGATGACTGGATAGGCAGATACGGCCCCAACTGGAGAAGGCTTGTCCATTGCACGTTGGCATGGCTTGTTGTTGGGTTCCCTTATTGTGGGTCACTAAGTCGAATCCATCCGTTGGAGCGATGAAGCATGTAACTGACGTGCCTAACCGACAAGTTGGGGCTGTTTCTGCTATTGGCAGATTCAAGATTTGTGCAACTTTCAATTATATTATTACTATTACAAATAGTTGTTGCCTCCAGCAGCATATATATTTGGCATTGGCATACATTGGCTAACGACGAGTCTGATCTATCCCTGCATGCGTTGATCCCCCCTGCGTTGAATCGCGAACTTGCGGAACCAACCCGTTGCGATTCGATGGCGACAATCATCTGTACATACGTCTGCATCCATCATCTGCACACGTGTTTGTATTACATCCATCTATGCACGTACGTGCATACTTCTGTACTTCACCGTGCCGTCGTGTCGAGACAGTCGGCAAAGGTGCGCCCGCACCCCCGAGTCCACTGTGCGACTACTGCCAACGTGAGACTTATGGGCAATTTGCCTCGCCCAACTATCCGAGTTCGTACGGCGCAAACGCACGATGTTCGTACCGGATCGAGCCGGTCGACGGCTTCTGCCAGGTCGAGATGTACTGGCACGATTTCGATCTCGAAAGTTCGCCGGGCTGTCACAAGGACATGGTTGCTCTCGACGGAGTGCACTACTGCGCGAACGACCTCAAGAAGAAGTCGAGTAAGAGTCAGCCAGTTAATGATAAGATTATCGATACGATAACATGGAATCATAATATCGGCACATCAGTCAGCACGCGTAAGAAAGCACAAGAGTGACAATCAAATAAATAAAAATCTATATATATATATATATATATATATATATATATACTTACAAGTCCAATCGCAGATTTTCATGACATTCTCAAGTCATAAATCTAGGGGTTGTTTGTGCTCATTCATTTATCGTATGTCTTGTCCTGTGAGCGCAGCTTGCATTCTTAACCGTTGAGTGCACATTATATTTAAAAAAGAAATGGCTATTCTGAAACACACAAGTTGCTTCCGGAAGACCTCATGATACAATTGTTAGAGACATTCTAAACATGTCTAATAAGTGGTTTTACATTGCAAAGAGTTCTTCTAGTGTCCGGCCTGACAGAGCACCGGAAAATGGTTTAAATAGACATTTGCGCCAAGTAGCAAATGTCTATTTAAAACAGCTTTATGACACGAAGTGTGTTTAATATGGGAGCACATGTTTACCGAGTTTTGATCTGGTTCAGTTGCCTTCTCTAAATGGAAGCAATTGTGACACGTTTGCTCTCTCTCTATATATATATATATATATATCTATTTTTTATATGCATATATATATATATAAATTTATTTTTCGTATAATACATTAGGTATATGTTACACACACCACAATAGACTAGCTAATAATATATATATATATATCGATATAATAAATCCGTTAACGCTGACGATCCACGAAACAGGCATATTCGACTTCCCGACGGCGACTCGGCATCCGGAGATCAAGATCCTGCTACAGTCGGATTCGTACGTCGAAGGCCGCGGCTTCCACATGGAGTACCGCCAGCTGAAGTGCAACAGCAGCAGCAGCAGCTCGGCGTCGCTGTACCGGCGGCCGCCCGAGGCGCTGACGCTGCTTCGCAAGAGTCCGCATGAGCAGACCGTCAAGACGGCGTTGTTTATCGGCAACACTAACGACCAGACCGGCAGCGGGCGAACAGCCGACATACATGGAGCCGCTGGAGCCGCTCCTGCTACCACTACCGACCGGCACGACGACGTCAAAGCGACCGCAGGCGGCGGCGTCGGGGGCGCTAACGAAAGCCGCCCTAGCAGGGGCGGCACTCCACTGCTTCACAATGAGACGGCGACACCGACCACGACGGGAACGACAAGAACAACAACGTCGGCCAATGGGGGCGCCGACTGGCCGCAAAAGGCAAAGGTAGCCAGCAATGCGTTGGTCATCTCTTTTCTTTCATCTTCTTCGTATGCTTTTGTTTGTTTGCTTTAGTCGTTTCTGCTAGTGCTTTTTTTTGGTGAGAGGGAAACATGCTTTTACGCACACCCAAAGCGGGTAGTGTGGGACTCGATGCCGATGTAGTTGGCATAATACCCACTAAAAACCTCTCACCTAAATGGCCTACTCAGGAAGAGGCGAGGAGCTGGAACCATTCTCTATTAGTACTTCAACAACAGTTTTTCTGCTGGTGTTGCTGCGGCTGCTGTTACGGTTGTTGTTTCTGGTTGCGTTCCCCTTTTTTGTTTTGTTATTTATTTCTTGCTCTACCTCTCACTCCAGACAAGCCACCAAAAAAAATACTATTAAAATCACCAACAAGAAGAAGAAAAAGCAGTAGACCAGACCACTGCTGATATCTCTGAGTCTCTCATCTCTGTTTTCGCAAGCCCACAACGCTGCGTAATTGCTTTAGATGGCTGCCGTCATCGGCAGGATTCTCTCGAGTTATACGAGAAAATACTGCTGCCCTTTGCTACCACAGTTAATGGGGTTGTTGTGGTTGTGGTTGTTATTGCCGTGAATGCTGCTGCATGACGTTCCCGCCCTCATTATCATCACAATATCATCATCATCGTCGTCGTCGTCAGCAGTTTTCATCACGATTGCCATTAGTATAATAGGTATTTTTGTTGTTGTCGTGGCGGTTGTTGGTTACCTCTACATGATCGTCTCTCTGCCTGTTCTGTTTGAAACGTCACGTATTTCCCGTCTCTCGCAGCAGCAGCAGCAGCAACAATCTACGGCTTCCTGATGTCATACCTAATACACATAGCAGAGCGACTCAGACACACAAATAGGAAACACACATACACATATACTGTACACTGATAGTGAAATACAAATCGTACTAGGTGCTTGCTCATGTTTGTCAATCTAAAGTCATAGTGAGGTGTGAGAGAGAGAGAGAGAGAGACTGAGGCGGCCAAACGAATGTTCACCATTAGTCAGAGAGGAAAGTCCATATAATAATATTCATAAAAATGCAATTTTCAACGAATTGGTGCAAATATTGCATCCCATGCATAAAAATGCAGTTTTCAACAAATACAGAGAACATATTCGGCGCTAATAACAAAAGATTGTTACGCGTACATGTGGCCGGCGAAAAACTACGGTTCCAGATGATGAATGCTTCGCATGATATCGGAGTACGACTAATTTGCTGTTAACGTTAAAAAGTTTAATAATAGTAATAATAATAATAATAATAATGTTATAGTTATAAATATTATTATAAACACAAAGCCTCGTTAATTTGCACAATGTAACGGTCTAACTATCTCTAGAAGCGTAAAAAATATTGTCTGGTATTGCTACACGAAATCCTCTTATTGTCAAATGTACTACTTTAGTCGCATGCAAACCAGTTTAGATGCTATTCGCAGCCTTTAATTATACTTCATACTACTCAGGTGACACTGTTAAGAACAGGTCACTTAGATTCAGTCTTCCCTGCTGCTGCTGCTGATAAGAGAGTGCATGTTCAGTAAACGGAGTGCAGTGCATGATATATGTTGCCTTACGCCAGCTTACGCCAGTGACCTACTGATGTTGCTCTCTTTGCAGGGCCGCAGCCTTTTGCTCGAGGTGGAGGGCCGGCCCGATCCGGCCCATTCCTCGGCCGCAAATGGGTCGGCATCAGGCTTCATCTCTGAGAAGCACAGTGAGGCTCCTACGTGGACAAAATTCGCCAAACCAACGCCTGCGTGGAGGTAGGGAGAGTCAGCCCCGAATGAGAACGACTCCGACGACGACCTCATTTTATCAGCTCATCATCAATAAGGACGACGAACTCAACGGTATTACCGTTGAGTTCGGTCGTCGATCGCTGTCTGTCCGTAAAGGCGATGGCACCGGGCAGGCGCCTCGAAGCCGAAACTCGACGCTGTGCTGCAAAGTGTGCGTTCGGATGAAATGCTGACTGACCCGACAAGCGCTAACCAGAGATCGTACCAATCAACACAGCATAGCCACTGTATTATACAACAGACACACCACAGCCTCATCAGCATAATCTTAACATTGCGCAAAAATCGTCGTGGTGCCCGAACAGGAGTAGGAAATCTTAGTTGGGCCAATGACGACGACGATGACGACGACAACAACTACAGCAACTAACAAACGATATGTGGAAACGATTGAGCGACGCGACATACAAGTCGGAAAAGACAGAGAGATGAAGAAAGCAAACGCGAAAGCACTATTTATAAATACATTGCTGTTGTTGACAACAGGACATTGACGGATAGACTCAACATTGCCAGGTGGCATTCCTCAGTGGGACGTGGCTTAATCTTGCGTCACCGTGATCCATTGCTTCAAGTCGTCGACGGTCACTTAATTGGGTATCGCCAAATCCAACAGCAATAACGACAACAATAATAACAACAACAACAACAGCAATAAAACATTTGTTGCCAGGGCAATAATGATGAAGACGACGACGACGACGAAAATGGCGGTGGTGATCAACGCATCAATGGCACCCTTATTTAAATTATTATTATTATTACGATCGTGACTTTGAATAAAGAAGCCAACAGCTGCTATCTATTAACCATGTACCAAGTTCTAACGGTGTATTCTATTAACCATGTACCAAGTTCTAACGGTGTATAACGGTGTAATTGCTCGTTCTGGCTAGATAATTCTCAAAAGTGTGCTAAGATGCGCCCTGTAATGCGCTATAGTGAGCATAGTCAGCAGGCAAACTCAAAACGTGTAACTTTTATCACGCAGCCCAAAAACGCCCAATAGAAATACATTATGATACAACAAGCCAAGATTTTTCTAAAGCCATAGCTAGGTTGCGCGTCATGAAGTAAAAGGACTTCCTTCACCTGACAGAATTATGTACAGGACTTCAGCTACAAATGATCTATCTAGCACTGCCTTCATTGGGTCACCGCCGGACTCTTATCCTCTATATGTCAGATTGTGTTTCAACTGATGTCAGATGGCGCTAATGGCTTAATGCTTGGCGCTAAAGCTTCTCATTCTGATATCACACAACTTGCGTGACTTTGTTCGATCTCCCCACGCTGGCCCTTAAACCAATCGTCGTAAACAGTTATTCTGTCGGCCTCGCCCTCCAAAACTTCGTGGGCTTTTTGCAGCGCCTTTATTTACATGTGCTTCGTGTGGCAGCGACACACCCGTGCTCAACAATAGCAGCAAAATCAGTCGAAACAGCGACAACCTTAGCAACAACGCCAAGAACAACAACAATGACAACGACAGCAGAATACACTACCAGTGTTACATATTACATATAAGAGTTTCATATTGTGACGAAGTCCACCCACTGTGTACGCATCATAGCGCAATTCAAATAAGTCCTAACCGACCACGTCCAACGGCTACAGCGCCCGCGCCAAAATCTCAACGTACACAACGTTCACCGACCGAACCCACATGTCCCAACCGAACAACACATGTCTCAACCAGCCAGCAGAGAACAGCCACAGCCTTTCGCGCCGAAACCCCAACGTTCTCCGCCGTCCTCCAAACGATCATCGGCCGACATCGGGTGAGGGTCGACCTATATGATCGGCAGTCCAAGTCAAACAGTCACTTAACCTGTATTCCTTCCTATACGAAACAAACGCAAACCGCTGTAACTTTCGACCGATTTGAGAGCGGATTCTGACACCCCATTCGAGTGTCAGCACGCCGCGGTGCCTCGTGAACCAATACACAGCCCGAGCAGTATGGCTTAAAACACGATCCGTTGCACGATCGGCATCGGTGCTTCGCATTAGACCTTATGCCGCGTGTCGTACCCGTCCGGATGAGTCTGCATGCCCAAGCTGACTTAGCGTAACACACCAACGTTATATTATTTGGTAGCGATGCAGTGAGCAACGCTACAATATTATAGAAATACCACAGCCATAATACGCAGGGCGGTATGAGACAGAAGCGGCTGAGTCCCGGTCAGAAAACAACAGGCTGCTGTTACACGACGATTCGCGCAATGATTACTGTGGCCCGGGTAGCATTTATCGGCCGGCAACAGTAGCGAGACTGGCTCACGACACGCACAAGGAACCGGTGATGCCGAAACTGCACGTAGCGAGTCTACAGCGCAGATAGACACACACACGTACACAGAGGCGACCAGATAATGACACTCACCGAGGCAAGCAACGGGACACGCGGGTCGCGAAAAAAAACTAGGGGGGTCTAATTGCGACGACTCTCGAAAAGTCGCTCACGACGAAATTCACAACGACGGCGGCAACGAATAGACTAGCCTACAGTAACCGCGGCAATGGGTGTCTATGTGCTCGTATGTCTATGTGTCCGTCCGCCCGATGATTTTGTCGGTCCACCGCTCCTGAAGCGTCGGCGTGACATTAATTGAGTTGACAAAAGTAGAACTCTGGCACAAGTCACGCTAGCGGATGCGGCGGCGGCTGCGGTGAGGCGCAGCGCTTTAGGCAGGGCGAAACAACGTGAGTCCAGTTTTGGTTGCATTTATCACCAGGCCGAATTTTTAAAGCACAAGAACAGCAATATATACTACTTGTATTGTCTTCTGTTCGTCGGCCTGTATTGCAGACGGTTGAATACGAAAAAGTTAAATCGTATCGCCAGTATAGACAACGGGCCTACACAAGGCCCCCTTAATGCAATCTCTTCCATAATGAAGTTCATCAAAATACGAATTTGTAACCACCTTTTGAAATATTTTAGATGGGTAATCCTAGCTAAAGCAGCTGTGAAGCGAAAATAACGTATATACACATATTTAGAAATAAGAACAACCAAATCTTGGAGAAAACTAAATTAAATGCGTAGTCCAAATCGCCAGCTGACCGCACATAAATAAAACTTCGAGTGAATACCAATTGCTTGTAAAAACGGTAGAAAATAGTGGATTTAACCGTTTGACGCGTTTCCCCTATGCCTATAGCAAAGGACCAGAGATTGTTCCGAGTCATTTTTTCTTTAGTGTCATTAAAGCAACCTTGGATGAACATACGGTTAAAACAAGATGTGAACATTCCGAATTATTTTTCCTTACGCCTGGAATGTTATCGTACGGATAATCCACTTGCACTTGAGGCGGTAATTTGTCTAACCACAGATGTAGTAGACTTGCATTCCAAACCTTCAGTTGCTACAACAATTTTATGTTCTTACCGGCGTAAATGGGTGGACTATGACCATCCGACGCTTAAACTAACGGCGATTTTGCCTGGGTCAGCAGACAGCTTGTCAACGCATAGATAAGGGCATCTGGTCCCTTTTCCCCAATACCGTAAGACACGCTACTGATTGTCGCGGCCGAAACGGTAGCGGCGCTATAGAAGTCTTCAGGCATGCATATAGCAATCCGAAAGAAACCCAATATTCATTTAGAGTTAATTACCACTCAAATAAAATACCACCTTATAGAGGAATACAACAAAGAAGCGTACTATGTCGCGTTCTTTATATTCGAAATTTGATCTCTCTCTCTCTCTCTCTCTCTCTCTATATATATATATATATATATATATATATATAATAGTATGCAAATACCGGGACCACTCAAATAATACCACCTTGTAGAGAAATACTAATATACTCGTATATATTGATGTATCATGTGGTACCATGTGCTTAAATCCAAGCTAATTTAACGCAGAGTCAGCCTGGTGATGTGGACAATTGTTACTAACGTACACGCATGTTCTAAGAACAACGTTTCACACCCTAGTATACATATTAATTACTCAGCGAACCGTTCACGCGAATACAACAGAGACATGTTCTCAAGCTGTTTACAAGTTTTACAAATATGATAACATACCTCAACCTCTAGAACACAAGCTCACAATTGAGTACTCGGCGTTACCAACATAAAACGTAACCTTTAAAGTTTTTTTTTAATATTTGTCCTTGCATGTTTTGGGTCAGCGTTTCGCCTGAGGAAGTCTTTGTCACGTTCCCATGCAAGCAGCCCATCATGTGCTCTCCTAACCAGTCATGTATATTCGCTGAGTTCCTGCTGAAGCAGCGATCGCCAAAGCGGTTCTTCTAAAATTCCACGTCTCCTGCAGCTATGCAGTGCGGTCCACAGCGGGTCGCCTCTTCAAACCTCGTCGCGTCCCACCCGATACACATGCCATGCTCCTCCACTTTTCGAATTAGCCTGAAGAATGCGTGCATTCGCATAACGAACCGTACTCGACATTTACCAAACGCTTGCAGTCTGCGCCGTGTGATTAGTTTAAAACGCTATGCACATTAATTTTACTTTTAAACGAACGCAGAACGCAAAATACGCGGGCTCAATCATACTCAAAAAAGACTAACCGAGCCTATCATGTATGTAAAAGACATTTGGTCATGGAATTGACCGCAGAAAACAATACTTTCAAGTTTAAACAGTCAATGTTGGCATTGCGTATAAACGGAACTACTGTTGTGACATATGTATATATCGGAATGCGTATATGTAATGTAGAAAGTAATTCGCAAGAAGATTTTAATAAGATTTGTGGTGCTAGATTCGGTGAAAATTGACCAATGTATGCAAATGTATGGCTAAATTTTAAGAATTAAAATTTGGCTGATGCAGCTGAATGGGTATTTGATCTATTTAGGGGTATTTTTTAAAACCATAAAATATATTTAGCTCTCACTTTGACATATATCGTTAGAGATTATTTGTATAAAAGCATGCCAATCAAATGATTGATTGATTCATTGACTGATTGTAATCTATTTTCACAGCAAAACTCTAAATGCACGTATAAATACACAGACATATACATGATAGATGTCTAAAATATGATATGCAGGGAACAACTTAAACTAACAAGACTGAAAAGGAGGAATATCACTAATGTATTTTATTGATGCATAGGGAAAGATAATTTTGATGAATAACACAAGTAGAAACAATGCATTTCCAGTATGTAAGTGTAATCACAGTAATAAGAAAAAAAAGCGTTAGTGTAACGTTTCTAAATTATATTTTTGTTAAAATACACGTTCTTTCTTACCGAAATCTTGTCCAAACATTTTTATGGGAATAACATAAATGTATAGC
This sequence comes from Dermanyssus gallinae, assembly GCA_003439945.1. Classification (NCBI taxonomy): domain Eukaryota; kingdom Metazoa; phylum Arthropoda; class Arachnida; order Mesostigmata; family Dermanyssidae; genus Dermanyssus; species Dermanyssus gallinae. Next base: position 20,149 of record QVRM01005399.1, on the reverse strand, counting down.
TTTACAATGGAAAGAAAGCATGCGTTATCTATGTCTAATGGCATAAGCTTTATTTGAAGTTTCTATTAGAGCACTAACTAAAGTATGGAGTAAACACACCGTAAACTAAATATCGACTATTGATAGTTGATTAATAGTAACCTTGTAAATGCTTCCTATCTCAAGCGTATTATATGTTCCGTAGTATGGTAAAACGTATAGTGCCTTATTAAACATAGTTAATAATCGATGCATTTACGATAAGCACATATCTGTTGTTATCACTGTTCCATGTTCAACAAAACGTTCAACCTCTTCTACTCTAATGAAGATCGACCCTAACGGTGCAAAAATAACGGGTTATTTTTTCATTATGTATTTTTTAATTACGCGCGAAACATTCAAGTTTGGTGCAATTAGAGCTATATAGGCATAAACATTGCAGCTGCGACTCGGTGCTACACGGATATTTCACAGCTCAGGAAACTCAGTTTCGAGCTTAAAATGTCCCCCAAGAAAAATGATATTAGTGAATATATATTAAGAGCTTCATGTGACTCTGGAGGCCAAAGCCAGACACTCTACAGAGCATTTGCAACTCTTCGATAATAAATTGATCACTACGAGCTGCCGCAAGCAGTCATCGGGTAGGAAAGTTTTTCAGACACAGCGTATAGCAGTTGGTCCTCAAGCACACTGCTTAACACCAGCGGATAGTAACCAACTTATTGTGTTCTTTGTAGTCAACAGCATTGGTTGAATCAAAACTCATAGACGGCGACCATAGGGATGTGCAGTTCAATCAATATCAAACATGCAGGCCATTCTATGATAACCCTAATAACGGGGGTCCAGAGACAACTGGCGGAGCGTACAACAATGCACCCGATGCGCATTATTATTATTATTATTAGTTATTATTATTTAGGTAGATACGACATGGGGTAATGTCGTATCTACCTAAAATAATAATAACTAATAATAATAATAATAATAATAATAATAACACTATTCCTATTTACACCACAGCTCAGTTGAGCCGGGGTGGGTGGCAAAGCATGCGGAAGCCAGAAAACGCGTTAAATACACTGGACTGGAAACAAGATATACTTTCGTGCCTATTCCCATGGAGACGCTAGGACCAATCAGCAAGGGAACCGAAGCATTTCTCAAAGATTTGAGTAAGCGAATTCAGGAGGTCACAAGCGACCACAGAGAGGGTCAATTCTTGAGGCAAGCGTTGTCTTTGGCCGTTTGCAGAGGAAACGCGGCATCTATTTTAGGCGCCATGGAATGAAATAATTATTTAAAGAATTTGCAATAATACTGTTCAGACCTCACAATTGTAACATTATTTAACATGTAATAATATAATAATAATATATAATAAGCCATATTTTTATTTCCGCATACAATATAGCTGTTTTTGTAGCACTCGCCTCTCATTAACTGGTAATCAATTGATGGGGATTGAAATCAACATAAGGCTATTTTGCCCATTAACATTTTGGTTTGTTGGCCAGATTTCTTCCATATTGTAATCGATTGTTAAATGCCATATTTCTTCAAAAAAATAATCGCTAGTGTACCTAGCGATTACTCTGAATGAGGAAAATCTCTAGTAATGCATGTCCTATTATATGCGTATAGCAATCATATGAACATTCTAAGTATTGCCAGCTTAAGCTCGGGCTTGGAACAAGTTTGCCAAGACGCATTTGCTTTTGTGTATTTCAATATTTTTTATAAAGCGACTGGTGCGTTACTTTATTTTAACTAATGAGGTGCAATGGTATCTTCTGCTACCAACAGACATATGGGCTTCATCATCGTAAAAGTCACGTTGAGTTTCAATTGTAGGCACTGTTATCTTTTGGCTATCACAGGAAACTAATTTTGTTCTATTTCCTCTTAAGAATTATTCTATAAATAGAAAAAAACTCTAGATACCGAGATAAAATTACGTGAAACAGCGTGAAAATCTGCCAGCGATTTTATTTATGAAGAATAAAAGTAATTTAGATTAATAGAAGTAAACTAAAGTTTAATTTTTAATACAAAGAAGTTTACCCGTCAGCGCTGTCTAAATTGCAAGAATGCTTTTTGCCATGCTGTTTTCTGAAGAACCCTATAAACTGTTATATGCTCATAAACCATTAAAATATAATTGCAAAATGGGAATTCAGCTTGTATTAATTACAAAAACCTTGTCGTTTATTTTCACGTAGCAACTTTTAACCCAATTTGCAAATCCTTAGAAAAATTGCCTCTAAAAGACCGGATATGTTGTGATACTTAGGGTTTTCCCAACAGTCAGCATGTGACAGCTCACTCTCAACGGTATGGTTTGTCATCTATTGTCATCAGTAGGCAACCCTCAATTCGATCAAAAATGGGGACCGAACCAGTCCGACAGCCCGGTTGATAAGCGAAACCATGACTAGCGCATTAGCCCCTAGACCATGCCGGCACTATTTATGCTGTTGCCACTTGTTTTATTAGCCACAAAATCGTCCTTTTCCGTGTATTGATAAAACATTTTTTAGTAATTCCACTTTCCTAGAGATATACTTTTTGTTGTTATTTAAAAAAAACTAACTTTATTACAAATATACTAGGCGAGGCTTATATAGCCGAGACGAGCCGTTTGCCTTACCTGCTTTTTTTGGCCAAAAGTTGAGAGACGCAGTCTTGTAGCCACGTCACCATATCGGTGTACCTCTGCAATCGTAGAGTGAATAGTCGATGCTGTTCGACAAAGAGCTGGCGTTGGTCTTCGCTGACACTTTGAGGCAGCCTCTCGAAGGCTTCGAGTTGCTTGCGTAGCGTGTTCGCCCGCTCCGTGTACAGTTGCGATCTCAGCAGACACGTCTCCAGGCGGAACTCGGTGATTTGTATGCGAACCCACGGACATCGCTCCTTAAACGGACACAGCCGTGCCGATGGCAGAATGGCGTTGTGCTCGGGAGAAATTCCCGCAAACGGATCGCCACCACCTCCATACGCACGGTCCATGTCTCTACAGTTTCTTTGTTGGCCTTGTTTATGCTTTCTCTCTTTCTCGATTTGATTTATTCCGTTCTCACTGGATCGCTCGTTTAATCAGACATTCGAGACTTTCCCCAAAAAACACGCCTATGGTGACTGTTAAAATGAAGACGTCCGCCAACAACGCACAGAGCCCACCTGCTATAGGTAGGTGGAGATGCTTCGTTTTCCCAAACTAGAAGCGCAGAGAAAACGTCAATTAAATTAGATTCAACTTAGTCGATCTCCCACCCATCGAGCGTAGCAATACGCATTAACTGCCTCACATCGAACAGATGATAATCTGTGTACCCTAGCTTATTGCAGTAACTTCTGTTACGCACGACATCTCCGATCTCGAGCGTTGAGCATTTGGCGCCGCAGTATTAGTTATTTGGAGCGCGCCAGCAGACGCCTCTCGTCTCAGATATGATCAATACAGGTATGCTACAGGTCAACGGCACGAATCTGTGTAGAGAACAAGAGTGAAACTTATACGATGAAAAAACTAGGTCAAGAGGTGAGAGGGAAAAGCGAAAGGTGCGGCGCTGGTTCGTAATGCTAACCGAGATCGGACCGAATAGTCACTCGCAAACCAGCAGTCAACGGGAGTGGTTAGCTGCCACTCTATAAGGTAGCCGCGGGATATCTCGCCTCCGGGGAGATACCCAAACCCCAGTACGTACCACCTTCGCTTGGCTACCTCGGATCCTCGCGATCCACCCCCGATCTAATTGTTGTCAATTAGTAATAAGCGTTAGGCACGTCACAACCTCCTTTGCAATACCTTGAATGCTAGACCTTGTCGTCTTGAACAGCGATTGTTAAAGCCCCACTAACATCAATAAATAACACAAAACGTACACCTTAGCCTTGAAGTTGACACTACGTTTGCCCAAATGTACAGCTATTAGGCGTCGAAGGTACGCTATCTTCCTCCACCGCCTTTAGGACTACCCCCAGTCCGCACAGCTTGGGGCGTTTCGACGTACTCGTACTCATAAAATAAGCGAATATTTCAAGCTCTGGTGCTTTTTGGTCGGTCCTCCTTTGTGTTAGCCAGTACCTTGCTGATGGCCTCGAGAGTTACCCTTCCTCTGCCAAATCCATATTTACCGCCTGAGAGTATCACGTGCCTGTTCTAAATGGGATCGTTCAGCCTATTCGTCGGAATTAATTCCACCATCTTAGCGATTGTTTTATAGCGGCAACTAGGCCTGTAGGCTTCGGCAAGCTTGGTTATTTACCTACAATTGGGACAAGTGCCAGGCGGAATCTGCTTAAATCATCTAAAAGCCGTTCCTTTCTTAGTAGTTCGTTTAAGACAAAGGTCGAGTATTCCTTCATTAAGCATTTGGACACCTTTCTGTAGGTGCTTGCACTGTAGATGCTGCCGGTTGTGTACAGGACTTCATCTTATCTATAATATGGTATAATATAAACTTAGGCGTTGACGACTCCATAACTCTGAAAGGGGGCTACAAAAACAGTTATTACGCAGTTTTATAATGTGTATATTTTACTCAGTTCGAGTGAAATAAGCAGAATTAAAATCACGCAGCCTACGTAAAGCAAAAGCAAAACCAGCATAGGAGTGTGTTGGCCTGTGAAGATGATCATGCAGTTGGTCATTTCGATAAATCTTAACTATTAGCTGAAAACCGGGCGTGTAAATTGGAAGAACCAAAGAGACTACCGTGCTGGCCGGGACGCCCACGGGCACATAGCCATTTGTTCAGAGTTATCCGCTTCAGAGTATATGCATTTGTATGACGGACCCGTTGCCACTATGTCATTATTTATGCCAAGTTAACTAATATGTTACATTATATAAAATAATGAGCACAACAAATAAATCCGACTCCAACGGTAGTGATAACTGTTTGTCCTCGAAGCGTTGCTATTGCCGTCGTCCTTGTTGTAGTTGCCGCTGTTGTTGTTGTCTTTGCCACAGTGGCTTTTGCTCTAATCGATCCGCTTCTTTTATATCGATGCACGGCTTTTCTCGTGCGCTTCCTTTTCTCCGTTGGCATCGTTGCTTCCTCACAACGCTGTGGCCGCAACAAGTAGTTCTTCCCCTTCGTTTACCTGCCGTCGTGATGCTGTCTCGACTTTAAAATTGAATATAATAGTAAACTTTTTATCAGAAAAAAGCGTGAAGGAGGCTCGACTGCGAACCAGCCCGCGAAGCCACCTTGCTGCGGTGTGATTCTCTGGCTACATGCCAGACAAACATACTATTAATGATTTCAATTCTTACGATGCACTTAAGTACAAACATTATTTGGCTTCTGCGATTAGTCATTCGCACATCAGAGCAGTAGCCAATAATAGTTGCGCTCACACGCTGCAAGCCTAGTATCTGTATGTCGTTGTTAACAGATACAGTTGACGGGGACGAAAGGTTAGTCGCATTCGGTTTAATATCACATCTTCTGCGGAGCCTTTTCAGCACTCTTCATTGAGCACCCTCAATCATGTCGATACGATGGGGTCTTTAATGATGAGGCAAGGAAAAACATGTTTACTAGTACAGACATCGATTTTAGTAAATTCTCTCGAATATGTGCAGAGAACGAAAATCCGTCGAGATGAGCACATTTTAATTCCGCGTAACATTTTCGGCTGGCAGCGGCGTTGACCCGTGCTAGCGGAGAATAGGCCTACACACTTAAAGCATTTGTATCTCTTTCTCAGCATCGGTGTCTACTTCACAATTTCAGAGGGGGTGTGCTGTAGATGTTTCCATGATAGGCATGTCGCCTTAATTGTGACTCCTTTAGTGATGGAAAACAGCAGTGGCAGCGAAAATAGGACGGCTCAGAGTGGGCTGGCGTGACGTTTTTATCGTTGGTATTGTTGCTGTTTCTACTGCGGCTAGTGAGGTGTGTAAGACCCTCGCGTGACAACTTCTTTCTGACTTGGAAGCAATAAAGGCTTGGCGAGCATTGTGAATGTTTAATGCTGCGCACGGCAAGGCTATTATCATTGTTGCTGTAGTAGTAGTAGTCCTAGTAGTTTTTGGTAGTAATAGCAAACAAAATCGTTGTTGTTGTTGGCGGCGGTGATGTTTTTGTTAGCGCCGCTCCCACCGCTGTTGCTTTTACTGTTGCTGTTGTTGCGTCTCTCTGGATAACGAACATTCATGGTGAACCGTCGGCAAGGATCGGTCGGCAAGCAGAAATCGCGCGGCCACCGACAGACACCCCGCCACTGGTCAGTCGACAAGCTATAATGAAGGGATTCCTTTAATTCTCTCTCCTTATATTTAGGGGCAAGATCAACATTTACGACTTCGACAATGTCTATAACCAAAGGAATGATGAGTCCTATTATTACACAGACGCAGCGAGAAAGAGCGAGGAAAAGGTGGCTGGCGTGGGGCGAGGGCGGGAACGTGGGGGTAACGCAGCCCTTTTGAAAAAGCTGGCCTGACCGCTAATGTGCCCGTTTGGTTGACGTCCACGCTAATAGCGCGTCATTAAACGCCAGTCTGCGAATACAGGTGTACGCTTTACCCACTCCGGGCAGGGAATGCTTTAACAAATTGACCTTCATGCGACCGCACCATTATATATTGAAGGGTTTTATTACAATTATATATATATAGTCTTCGTAGTCATACCTATACATACATACAAGGACGGATCAGCAAATTTTAGTACTTTGAATTACAAAAGCTTATCCGAAACAACCAAGGCCCTAAGGTCTGCTGTTTTGCCTAAAAGCGCCATTTATCAGTTACATTGCGCCAACCGGTGGCGGCGTTTATTGTTTGAGTTTGGTTCAAAAAGTAAATAAAACGAGGTTCGGAGATTTTTAAGGAGCCGGGCATAGAGGAGCAGCAAATATGCATCAAGGTCTGTGTTAAGCATTACATTATGTATTCTAAAATGGTGTAAATGTTTTGAACTGCTTATGGTGATGAAGCACTGTGCGAAACACTGTATGTACGTGGCACCGTAGATTTTGTGACGTACTTGAAGAGACCAAATATGACCCCCGTTCGGCAAAGCCTTCGGCATCAATAGCAGAAGTGAACGTTGAAAAGTATATTCTGTTGAATGAACGTTGAATTCTATTGAATGAACGTTGAAAAATATATCATATATAAATGTACTCAGCAATCGCTAAATTAAACCGTCAGGCGGTAGCAGAAGATCCCGGATTGCTTTAGAAAGTGATTACAGGAGACGAGTCACAAGTATATGGTTACGACATAGGGACTAAAGCTTAATTCTCCCTGTGATGTTTCTACGGAGAAAGTCGTTTAAATAAATTCAGACAGAGCAGATCCGACTCCAAGCTTATTTTGACAGGTTTTTGTTTACTACAACGGAATAATCTTCTACGAATGTTTGTCATCTGGTTTTACGGCAACAAGGAATACTACCGCGAAATGTTACTAAGATTGCTGGCGAACATCCGATGCAAAAGGCCTGAATTCTGGGCAAACTACTTTGGATTCCTTTATTACGACAACGCACGGCCATTCACACCGTTACGGATTTTGGATTATTTAATGAAAAATTTGATTTCCACATTTTCGCAACCTCTCAATTACCCGAATCTGGCTTTGTGTGACGTTCGCTGTTCTCATGGCTTAAAAAGTTTAAAGCGACAACGTTTGGAGACTAGAAAAGATACAAAAAAAGCAGAAGCAACTCAACTCTATTCTGAAAGATGCGTTTAGAAATCGTTCCAAGAGCGAAAAAGAAGATAGCACGAGTGCAATGCAGCGGACATGAGTTGCTTTGAAGGAAATAAAGCATTTTAAATCTTTAAATGAATACTCTTTTTTATAAATATGTAACAGAACTTTTCCGTCTGCCCTCGCATATATATATTAGGGCTACAAAAAAGTTTTTTTGCAAACAAGTTTTGTCCGTAACGAATCATTAAAAAATCCGAAAAAAAAATTTGTATATATATATATATATATATATATGTTCTTTCTCTTTGCTGCGGAAAGTACGACGCATACGTGAGAGCACTTATATATGTTTGCATGTACATATGCTTGCATACTCACCACAGCTTTCTAAGTCTATGCAATTACGACACGATATACATATATAGGCTGCGATAATTTGGTCGTATCGATAAGCAGCCATTTATCCAGGCGGTTACTGCTGTGGTTGTTGTCCAGACACCAATATCATGTTACTCGTGTTCTGAAGCGGAACTGTGTGCCAATTTAAGCTAGATCATCGATATTACTCAACGGCGAGCGCTGTGGTCACAGCTATCATCATTCGTCATTATTTCAAAGTGAAAGTCCTTGTTGCATCCGGTGACAAGTCGGTCGCGCTCTATTCTCAACTTAACTGTTTATACAACCGCACCATCAGCAGCAGCAGCATAGTCAACAGCAACACCAACAATAAAGCTAACACAAATAATAGCAACAGTAACGGCAATATGAGCAATTATGACAACAATGACGACAACAACAACAACAACAGTTTCTGCAGCTGCAGCAGAAGCAACGTCAGTACATCCCATCACTGCAACAACAATTGCCAAGCAAACAGGTGTTGACTATCGTTGTGGCTGTGTATTATAGATGTGTTGCAGCGGCGAAAGGTGCTCAAGCGCGTCCATTTCTAATCGACGACGTAATGCGGCGGCCAGGTGTTGCTTTTGCTGATCTTGTTGTTGCTGCTGTTGTTGTTGCTGTTGCTGTTGTGATATTCGTAGAACCTCGTGAAGCTCGAACGTCAAGCTTCCTTGACAGCGGTAATAAGAACATATTCATCATCCCGCCCGAGCGTCTTGCGTGCATCCTTTAACGCGTGCATCCTTCTGCCTATGTCTCGTAGCACTAGCCAGTTAACTGGCGAGTGACTGTTCAAAACTAGCACGCGTATAAAGATCGACACGCAAAATCTGGCTCTGTGACCTTCATATTACGTGCGTCGCCTAGTGAGATAATAATAATAATGATAATAATAATAATAATAATAATAATAATAATAAAAATAATAATAATAATAATAATAATAATAATAATAATAATAATAATAATAATAATAATAATAATAACATATATATATTTATTTTATTTGTGTCTTTAAAAATACAATTGTCTTGTATGAACGTTTCAAATAATTATACAAATATTAAAAGTGGTTAAAGCTAACCTCCTGCGCGTCCGCACCTTGTCTGTGCCGAGTCGCATCTGTTAGGCTATTCAACGACGGTACCGCCGCACACGATGCCGCGTGGTACCTGGGGCATCTTTTACCACATCTTATACAGACACATGTATCTGCAGGTGTATGAAACCCCCCTGTCCCGCATAAAACGTGATGAAAGCCATGAACAGCAAAGCGCGTGAGAACGTGTCGGTTCGTTCGTCCGGCCTGTTTCCATGTTTCAGAGGTAATCGCACCCGTGCTATAGAAATCAGGATCGATCTCCGCCATTTTCCCCTCCCAAGAGCTGTAAAATTGCGCGTAGGCCGGAGTGGAAGGGAGTTTGAATCTACGCTTTAGGTCCTCTATTAGCAACGGCGTGTCACATAGCAGATACACGTATCTGTTTAGCGATGTGCGATGCAGACCTAGAGCTCGCTTCAGGAATGCAGGCTTAATCCGCTCGAGTTTTTCGAGTTGCGCCGACGAGAGATAATCCCAGATGACCTGTATTCCGTAGGAGGCGACTGGCGCTACCGTCATGTTGAACAAAGCTAGCGTCGTTTGTAGGGATAGTCTCGAAGGTGTTCGTATACTAACACTTGCAACCAGGGCTCGGCGCGCTCTGTCCGTAATGTGCTCCACGAAGGACCGACCGTTTGTAGGGAGTATCACCCCTAGATATTTGAAGCTGTTTACATATTTCAGGGATGTCCTGTTTATATGCAGAGCATCAGAAGCCGCAAGACGACCGCCGCGTTAATATAATAATAATAATAATAATAATAATAATAATAATAATAATAATAATAATAATAATAATAATAATAATAATAATAATAATAATAATAATAATAAGCAGCTAATGACGACAGTTGGAGCCGTACACTTTGGGACTTGTCGCTTTTGTCTACTTATAACGGAGGTCGTTACGCTGCGACTTCTTTCCTCTTATTCGCTTTTTCATTCATTTCTTCATTACTTTTTAATGTAACATTTCGAGTCTATCTCCAACCTATTCCGTGCAAATATACTTTTATATACGATTTTCCTGTAAGTAATTTATGTCCACATTGCAATCAGTACAGTTGCCGATTTGTATATATATATATATATTGGCTGACTCCCACATCAGTTGTGTCAAAAGCCATGGAGAAACACATCGACGCTTAGTTACATGCTTGTAATTTAGGTCTAAATCCAAACCAGGTGCAGTTTTGATTCATTAGCAAATGATTGTTAGTTTCACGAAAGTTGCTTTGTTCCAACTTGCGAAACGTGGTTTAATGTAAGCATAAATAGCTTCACTATGCTTCAGGAATAAGTGTGGTGTCTTTAAGTATGATTAGCATTTGCGTGCCGAGGGCGCATGTGTCTTCATCACAAACTGGCTAGGTGTTTTGAACGCCCACTTTAGCTTTCTAGGTGAACACGTATCTCTGGATTCAATCTACAAACAGGATAGCCTCCGAATCCTCTCCGTTATGCGTCTATCTCGGGGAGACAGTGCTCAACAGACATAAAAAATTATTGATGACACTTGAGCTGTTACAGAAAACGGCTGTGAAAATAGTGCCCTGCCATAAACGGAGACTTCAAATTTCTATAGATTGACCGACCATCTAAAATTAGGCTTTTTTTGGTGACTTGACGACTTAATATAATCAATATTTATGACCTGTGCTTCGGCAAATTGCTTACTCCAGCGTATCCGCTAGCCTAGTCCAGCGCTTAAATCCGTACTTGATTTTTACTTCACAAGAGAGTGAAAACGTGATCCCCTCACATCAAATCTGATTGTAGTACCTGCCATATGTTTTGATATTTTACTTGCTTTTAACGGGTAATTGCCGTCAAACATTAGAATACAGAATAGATGCCACTCCTAATGCGAGAATAGATGCCACCCAGATGGATTAAGTTGGGCAGAATTTACGTCGCTGGCTGACCAAAGCGGTTCCATTCGGGACCTGGAGATTAACATAAATTATATTGCTCGTAAACGTAGGGTCTACAGATTGGCACCGCGCGTTTGTAAACTCAAGCTAATGAAAGAGAACACTAGAACGCTTTTTCGCTACGTCAATAAACGGGTAAAGGGAGCGCCTTCCGACCTTTACATTAGATTCTTTCTAACAATAGGCTGGGCTTCTTGCCAAGCATCTTTCTGTTCTGCTATGTGCGTCTAACTCAAACACTTCACTGGCGCAAAACAAATGCATTATATCGCAATACGATAACAGTGTGGTTACTTTGTGAGTTTGAAATATATATATATTTTTTAGGACTAAGCCGAAAATCACCTTTAGAGACACCTGAGTACTGGCCTACGCACTCTAGCGTTAACATGTAGTATAGGCCTAAACGTTACGTCCTGACCTTGATTTTAGTGACCGCATTATCATGGTAATGTAAGCATCGCTACGTTTTACAAACTATATTTTCCTTTGTATCATTCTAACCGCCACTGGTATGTAGATTCGCCTTCATAAAGCCCGTATTCGTTTTACTAAACTAAAATGTTGATTTTCGGTTTGGGAGCCCCATTCAACTGCAGAATAAAAAGGTGGCCGTGACAGGGCAATTTACACGTCCCTAAGACGCGTGCGGCTAAACTTCCCTCAAGGCACGACGGCCGATATTCTTGCTAGTATACTTGCTCTCCGAGCGATTTAGTTTTGCGACTTACTTGGACATTTTTTGTGTGCGCTCCGATGACCTACATCCTCAATATTCCAATATGACACCTGCCGTGGACGGTTTAAATCACAGAAGCAGCTTGTCTGCTTGGTGGATGGGCAAACGGACGCATGCCTGGGAAACTATATATATATGTACATTACATATGTCAACATTTATTGATATATCCTACATCGAATAGTATCGATTGTGAGATTAGACTGGTGAGTTCGATTTTTATTTTTAGTCAGTTATCGACACTGCTCTGTTTGACAGCGGCCTCTGTGTGTGCGTGGATGCAATACCGCTCTCTGCACTATACAGCTATACCTATTTAACTTCTGCTCATGGCGTTCATTCGTACTTAATTTAAAAAAAAATTACTCTTTAGCAAGCACCGACCTCAAGTTGATGTTTTGTTGTTCATTGCTTCAGTGACATCGAATCATGCCTATATGTGCATACTTACAGTATCGGCCGTACCGCCGTAGCGATTCGGTTCGTAAGTGTTTTCAAGACTTTACGCTTTTGCCTTAAGGGATATTTACAGAGTACAAATTGCCCTGCTTGCCTTGGACATGTATAGAGGAGTTATTTCGAATGATGCTGCTTTTTCTAGAAGAGCTGCTGTTAGACGCACAGCTCGGCGTGCAACGGAATATGTGAGGCCAGTAGCCCTAAAGATGTCCACCCTCCATGCTCTCGCGTACACCCTGCCGACTATCTGGACCGAAATTTCCCAGTAAATTTGCTTGTAAATAATGGGTAATGAGTAAAAAATCTAGTCAGAACTAGTTACCTGTCAATAGGTGGAAGAAAGCGTGCCATGTGTATGAACGGGGGAAGTTTTAGCGACTTCAATTGTTAGTTTCGTATGGGGTGACACATGTTGAAGTATGAAGTGAATAATGTTGGTGCTTTTCCATATTTTAAATATTTTTGTATACGATAAATTAAGCATTGTGAAATTGCGGCTCCGTAAATAAGTCTCAAATTGAAAATTGAAAATTTTTGTTGGCACACAAATTATTAAATCATCAGAGTATGCAGAGTAGTGCTCTACCAGTCAAACTACAAAAACGTAGGCCTGATTATTTTTAGATCCCCCTGGCAAATGTCAAAGAATTGGCCACGGTTACGCATCGGCTATTAGTACTGAATAATACCTGTCAGCTAAACATGCTGATAGAAGACGTGATTAAAATATGTTAGCATACAAAGCATTATTGTACCTAAAATTGAGGAGTAGATACATTTAATCAAGTTTAATGCACTTGCAACCTCATAATCAGCAGAGCAACCTGTTATTATAGGTCGCTTTCAATTCTAGAGCATCCTCCGTCCCTATGAGCTTGGATTCGACGTGAGGCATATCTGCAATGCACCGGGGGCCGGGCATGATGAGATATTTAGGGTCCTCCTAACAGTCCTTGTGGCAGCATAGGTTGCTGACTCAGGTATCATGTTTGCGTCTATTGTAGACTTACTAAAGCTTGGTTTTTGAGGGTGCCAAGTGGCGACACCCTCAAAAACCAAGGTTCTCGACAAAATTGGTGCGCTTTACGATGTGAACCATCGACGTATCGGGAATGCGGTCATCCGGTTTACAGATAGCAGATGAAGGTTCGTGTTCAGTAGCATACAAATACGTATTGCAGCCGTGGCAGGAGAGAATGCACCATCTGAGCGAAATGCAGCTATGTCAATGCCCTCTGCGCCGAACAAACCTGCTCCAAGATTTTCAAATTTCCTTGGCGCTAGTCTACGGACAATTTAGCTAAATGCAGCCCAATATGCGGCTAAAGAGGAAACAACATAACAGGGTTCCTACATAGTAAAAAGGAAGATTCACGATAAAGTGCGCACAGAAAGGACTCAACAACTGATCACCAGCGTCCAACTACGAATTTATGAGAATCCTTTGACCTCGATTAGAAATCCTGCTCGCCCATTCAGCAATGCACATTGACTACATTCAGGCTTATTTACGAAGACCTCAGGTAAGATTCCCATGTCATACAAATTACGCAAATACTCTCTGAGGCCGCAAAAATCAATAGGTTTGCTCGATGCCATTTGCTTCTCTCTCTCTTGTGTCACGCACAACACAGTAGGCCGTCTTCGTTCCCTCTCGGATGAAAGAATATTCACTATAAATGCGAAAATAAATCGTAGAAATGTTCGCTGGTTTGTTCACGATCCAGCTAATGTCCCTATTGTGGGAAAAAAGCTAACTCCTGTTCAGTGTTCACTTTCTGAATGTAGTATCCAGAAAATGCATTTTTTTTTAAAAAGCAAAACCATCACAAACAAAGTTTACTTGCGTGTTCTACAAACGGTCCTGAGACCGTAGATAATGAAGTGTCTAAGGGACTACTATGCAATAAAGATATAATACTTACATTCCCGCCGACCAAATAATTTAAGCACTGGCAAAGGAGGGGGAACCGCTCCTTTGCCAGTCCGAATAGACGCACCAGGGATTCTTCTTTCGCTCCGCCATCACGGTAAAGAAGGAGGCCATATTACTCCTGTCCATCTGATCGCAAGCAAGGTAGCATATAGCTCATACCCATATAATCGAATTCAGAGTCACATTGCGATTCTGCGTTATATTCTTGCATATACAGACACACCGTTTTTTAGATGGCTGCTGCGAAAGACAGAAATAGACGCAAACGAATCTCTAATAGAAACGTTTGCTTCATGTGGTGGTACTCTTATCTCACTATGCGTCTTCAGCTAAGGCAGCACGCGCCCGATTGGTACACGTACAGATCGGCTAAACTCAGGGCATTAACCGTTCGGTCTGGAATCACTGGCATCCGCGCAGCAGTAGGCAAGATGGCGCTCCCGCGCATACCAACCGTTTACTACAGGAACGGCTATCTGAGTATATATATATATATATATATATATATATATATATTAATTTATATATTACTTTATATATACAGCGCGGGGTTGGGAAAGAAGTTAGAAACAATACAAACAGACGTAAAAATATTTGCATTTTTCTTGTGGGGGGGGGGGGGTAGAGAAGAGTGTCAAAATGTACAAAGGGAAGTTTAACGTAAGCTGACATTTAGTATTAAGATTAAGAATGTCACAGCTAAGATGGATTAAACAGATGCAACTAGTGAATACGGCACTAAGTATGAAAACGATATTGGATCGCAGAGTAGAGTTCGCAGCTGGGGGGATTGGGTACATTACGCCTGCTATGGGCAAGCACGAAAGTATCGGAGAAAATGGTGAAATCAAGGGTAAAAGTCATCTGCGAGCAAATGGAAATGGCGATGAATTCTAGATCGAGTGTGACAGCTTGGCAGACACGTATAAAAAGGAAAAGCGGGGTGCAGGGCGGGGTAGAATGGGTATACGATAATTCAAGAGCAAGTGAGCTATTGGCAGATGCCAGGACCGGGATGTTGGACGCAAGAATACAATAAGCTAACAATAGGGACGAAAAATACGGAATGTCGAGCTTGTGGGTTATGGAATGAGTCAATTGGCCATACTGTAAAATAACATGTAGCTTTGGGGGGGGGGGGGATAGAGTTATATATCTTTCAGAGGTCCTAGCTTTAAGACTAAATGTTAGAAAGGACCAGGTCGCTATTACGAAGAATAAGTTGTCCCAATGGAAGGCAAATACTCATTAGGTATTGGACGATACATTGATTATATGGATGCGGCCGAAGGAGACACATAGGTGAGCGGCTTCGAGCCCCACCGTTGCACATTTGTCTTTATGGGGTTCCGTCTATAAAGCAATGCGAAAAGCAGTCCCGTGGACGTTTAATCTTGGCTGAGGGTCAGTCCGAAAAAGTTTGATGATATAAAGAGTGACATGCATATTTAGATATACATGTCAAGCGAATAATCTATATATATATATATATATATATATATATATATATATATATATATATATATATTGACAGCAATTAGTTTATGTTCATTACTAATCAATATTCGGGTATACGTAAGTAGTAACATTTATGCGTTTATTTACATAGAAGTATATAAAAATATATGTGTAGGTCATATATACACATGTATGGCACCCTCAGATTAAGCCTCGTTTATCTTAAATTACAAATACCCATCAAAAACATTCCAAGTACATCACCACAATTGCCTTACTTACAGTCATTATTAATTTCGGCTATATATATATATATATATATATAGTAGTCTTATCTCAAACTAACCGGTCTGCATTTGTCTTGTGTTCATCATCAAGCAATTATCCCACCATTAGTAAGCATATGTATGTGTTTATTTACATACACATAAATACAAAATATATATATATATATATATATATATATATATATGTGGATGTAGGCTAGGTGTGATTGTTGTACCTATATGAACATTTGGCGTGTATGCGCGACTTTGCTCTATATACATGCGCTTCATGTCGAAACGTATAAATATATATTCCTATATTTACACATGCATATGGATATATATATATATACGCGGTAAGATACATTTTGACATATTTGCCTCTGTGTTGAGCGATACGTTTAGGTGGAGATGTGTCGATGTGGTGGAAGCAGGTCTTCGGCGGTGCGTACCTGGCTTGTCCATCACCACAAATAACTTGATTATTTTTAGGAACAACAGACGGTCATGCCAGCCTGACAGGTAGGTTGTATCTCTATATGAAGCAACGCTTGTGCGATCTGCAATGCGGTCATGCTCAAGCGACATCTAATGCCACCATATATCGTTCTAGATCTGTGTTGAGTATGTTCCTGGCAAGGCACCTGCTAGCGTACTCATGCAAGTGCAACTGCAGGTGAACAAACAGGTATGAGTAAGCGACCACCTGGGGTCACGGAGACCATGCTGCACGCATCAGTAAAAACGATTCTTCGATCTAAACGCGCTACCCAGAGGTTACTTGCCTAGGTGACAACAGAAGCCGCTATAGCTATGGGCAGTCATAAGCTAAGCACCTTCAATAATGCTACGTTTTTGTTGGGCGATGAGCGCTATCATGTCAAATATATATATATATATGTATATATATAGATATATATATATATATATATATATATATATATATATATATATATATATATATATACATATATATATATATATATGTTCAAAAAATGTGTACATGTATATACAAACATGACATTGACACACTTTCCAATCAGGGTTGCTAATCAGGGCCGCCATTGCTTCTCGGATTTGCCGACGGTATCGTAGACGCGGCGTCGAGGCTTCGCAGCGAGGTGCTGAGGCTGTGGGCCATAGGTAGACGTTCAACGCTCAGCAATTTCGCCGGATTGCTGAGTTAGACACCGAGGCTCTGGCAGACAATGGACGCCACCCGCTTTCGGATGGTCACCGAGCACAGATAGTAGACGTAGAAGTTTGACGCGTTGTTGACGAACACGAACAGGTTTGCGGTCACCCGAAAGATCTTCTTTGTAGCGAAGGTTGTTGAGCTGCTACGAGAAGATCATCGCCTGCAGCTCTACGAACCCTTCGAACCTGCCCACTCAGAGGATTTCCTAATTCGTACAATTCATTTGTAAAGGCACCTCTCAGTGTAATATAGGAGCTGCAGTGGTACAAGGTGTACTGGTTAAAAAGGGGCACCCGGATCGACCCAGGAGAGACCGATTTGCGACAGAGAAGACAAAATACGACGCTACCCCTTGAATAACTTTTCGCAGGTGTTAAGACGCAGTATGGCAGGTATAGAGCAAAACTCTGAGATGCCTTTAGCCAATTGATTCAAAAGACACTCACCACTCCTCCTGTCGGCTCGTAGTACTACTATTAGGAGGATAGCCGGGCCGACAGAGAGTGAAGCTTATGTGGGGAGGTGCTTTGAGTGGGTACGATCTCGGCGAAATAATGTCCAATCGTCGGCGGTGAGTCCCACACTGCATAGGGCTAAGTGTCTATATACTCGCCCTGTTGCGTTTGTGCCTAAAGCATTTAACTCCTTCTCCAGCAAAAAAAAACAAATCAGGGTTTGCTAATCAGGGCCGCCATTGCATCTCGGATTTCCCGACGGTACCGTCGACGCACCGTCGAGGCTTCGCAGCGAGGTGCTGAGGCTGCGGATCGTAGGTGGCCGTTCGACGCTCAGCGACCTCGTCGGACTGCTGAGCTGGACGCCGACGCACCGGCAGAGTACGGCCGCCACCCGCTTTCGGATGGTCACCGAGCACAGACAGTAGACGTAGAAATTCGACGCGTTGTTGACGAACACGAGCAGGTTTGCGGCCGCCCGAAAGATTTCGTAGCGGACGTTGTTGAGCTGCGACGAGACGATCGTCGCCTGCATGACGGCGATCGGCGTCGTGCAGATGAGAAACAGCGCCATGACCGTCTTGAGCAGAATGACGAGTCGCCGCTCCTCGGCTTTGTTGCGCTGGCTCGACGCGCAGCCGAGGCTCGACCGCCGCTCCTGGTGGCGGGACAGCGACAGGATGATGCCGAAGTTGAGCGCAGCCACGAGAACGACGGGGCCGACCCGCGAGATGATCTCGCGCATCTGCACGTACACCCGGATCGCTGGGTGCTCGTTGAGTCGACTAAACTTGCACACGTAACAGACGATGGCTGTCGTCGTTGTCGTGTTGTCTCGGAGGTCTGCGGGCCCGTTCCAGAGCGTGTCGGGCAGCGCTGTGCCGTTCCAGGGCGTGTCGGGTAGCGTTGTGCCGTTCCAGAGCGTGCCGGGCACTGTGCCGTTCCAGAGCGTGCCGGGCACTGTGCCGTTCCACAGCGTACCGGGCAGCGTTGTGCCGTTCCAGAGTGTGTCGGGCAGCGTTGTGCCGTTCCAGAGCGTGTCAGGCGCCGCCGACTCGAACTGAAGAACAATCGTTTCGACCCGATAGAGGAGCGACATCGGCGCATAGAGAACGAACGCGAGCAGAAAACAGACCACGATGGCAATCCGTATGCGCGTCGTGCTCTTCGACATCGCCTGGCTCATCGGAAAGCAGACGGCCCAGAAGCGAGTGGCGGTGAGCACGACCACAAGAAACGCACTGATCGTGCAGAACATATGCACAGCGACGTGCAGTACGTGGCACGTGATGAACGCTTCGAGCGCGTTTCGGGGACATGACGACACCCGGTGCACCCAGCAGATGCCGGCGAGCAATGCGGCCAGATCCGAGACGGCCAGCCAGAACAGATAGATGAACGTCTTTCCCTTGAAGTAGCCTAGCACGAGTAAATTGAGCAGGTTGCCCACGACGCCGAACACAATGATCACCGGTAGGATGTAGTGGTATGTGATGGTTTTGATGAGCTCCACTTCGGGCAGCAACACCGGCGAGCCGCCCAGGTCCCAGAAGTGGCCGCACCGTAGCTGCGCTTCGGACTCGTTCGAGGTGATGAACATCTGGCCCTCTTCTTTCAACCGATCCATGAGCCCTTCGAGTAGACTATAATTGCCGTCTAACATTGTCAGTCAACACACTGGCATTGACTATCCTTCCCGCCTTCTTATGTTCTCACTCCTATGCCACAAAGGACACGCAAGTAACTACTGAGGACGCCCCGCACTCAGTCGTATCGAGAAGACCTCTGTGGCGGTACGTCACCTCACTTTGCTGGTCGCTGTTAAAACCGACGTGAAAACAACTAGACCGAATTTCAGCAGATGAATTTGGAAGCTCTGTGTTCTGCTGCTGCTGCTGCCGCCGCTGCCGCCACCACCAACAGCACTGCTTTGTCACCATCTTAGACTGTCTGGATGATCAAACACAAGGTTGCCCCCCATTAATTAACACGCAGATAATCCAAGCGGCACAGTCCGTTGGTGAAGCACAGCGAAGCCAACCTTTGCAACTTACTGCTCTCTTTCTAGCAACCTACTGGTACTAAGAGATAATGATCAATGAGGGCTATGCGGCGCGCTACGCACCTTCGAACGGCTACTGGAGCGGAGGATAGCTGAACTATCTCAACGGGAAGTCATCTTCCACTTCAACGACGTGTTGTCGTCTCCGGACGAACGCCACCGTCACCGCCCGCCGCCGCCGCTGCCACCACCAAGAACAGCCACCGCGCTGTTGCTGTCAGCGTCGCTGTTACCCTCGCCTGGCCGGCATCGTATCGCATCGCGTAGCGCAGCCAGCCAGCCAGTCAACCAATCGAACGCTGCGAATCGAGCAGCCGCGATATTTGTACGCGACCGAAGAGAGGCGACCTGATCCGGCCAAGCCCCGTTTGGGATTGGCCGTGACGAAGCTCACCTCCGACCTCGTCGGGTGACTACTTGGGCTGAGCCGAACGCACCAAGTGGTGGTGGTGGTGGTGGTGCGCATATTTTGCGC